>CM023620.1:4570055-5120055 GCA_013358685.1 Antennarius maculatus | reverse complement strand
AAGATCCTGGGACAGGAAGGATGTGCTGAGACTCCATCAGAGCTGTGGCCCAAAGAAACTCTGTATCATGGATAAAGAGGTGCACACAACTCGCTATATGCCTCCGCAACCTTACTTTGTCACCAACAGCAAAACAGAAGTGACTGTATGAGGGTCCTGTGAAACATCAGGCTCAAAAGTCTGTATTTGATGATTCAGTGTCTGCTGACTGTGTTTGACTGTGAGAAATAATAAAGGACTTAGGTGTGTACAGCTGTGCAACAATGGGCAATGTTTAAAACACCACGTCTCATGAGGACACCGTGATGAATATGCTGTCTTGGACATTTATACAGTATAATCCAATGACACAATAATAAAAGCTGCATAACTCAGATATAAACAGCGATGAGACATGTGACACATACAGTGCTATTGTCAGTATATATTGCAATAATAATGGACCCCAGAATATAGGTGTATTATTCAATTTTGATAGAATAAATAATTGTTGAATGAAGTTGAGCAGCCTGTGATTTGGAATGACATGATTTACCTGTCAGTGTAGAGATAGTTTGAAAATGACTATGCTAAACAACTAGGTGCTATTTCAGGGTCCCGGGATAGTAAATTTGACAAAATTGTGCCATAGATATTTGGTTATTTTGCAACTCAACAGCTGGTAATTCTCAATATAGCACACAAGTGAATCAGAAAGGACACTTAGACAAGTGTAATTAATACTGTGAAAGCTCACAATGCAATTTAAGGGATATTTTAGCTACAAATTATGTTTTCATTCAAATCCAACTTTAAAATAAGAGCTATTTCATTTGGCTTACCACAATTTTGACAGTAATGATAATTAATGATGTTACAGTAATAGAATGACATTACCGTAATTTAATTTCTGTAATTTCAGACGTTAAATGTTGTCTGAAAGTTTTCCAATTTCCAAAATGTTTTACATCCATTTTGGAAAAATCCACTAGTTAAAATCATTAGTAATTCTGAAATAAAGTCGGTCTGTAAAAGGCTTACTGTTGGCCTAAAATCCATTAAAAAGTCATTTTCAGTTTTGTGAATATGGTGTCACTTTTCAAAGTGACAGATTAAATGTTCATGTTGACTTCACATACAAGGTTCCTCCTAGACTCATTAGGAGAAGTAGCTGTGGAGGTTTATATATATGAACATATGGGTATTGGTGTATATCGGTATATATATGGTTTAATTTATGGTAATCCATTACGTCGGAGTGAAGATAGTGGCTGAGAGTTCAGAGGACCAATAGTTAAAATCACAGCTTTAATACATAACATTTCAAATCTCACATTCATTGAGTGTATCTGGTCAGGATAGTGTGAAACCAGTGATATCATAGACATTTCCAGTGCTATAACCAGTTAAGGAACATTCTGTCAGGATAAGTGTAAAATGTGAGGCAAAAATTAGTTTTTGTCAGTTTGTATAAATAAATGAGTTAACTATGAAGTGTTTTTGTTTTACTGACCCTCACTACAAATAATTTACCCTAGGGATCAGTAAAGGATTCTGATTCGATTCAGTATGCTAGAATATTAACTTTCAGTGCTGTTATAACATATGAAGAATTTGTGTTAGACCATTGGTCAACACTTCATGTCTCAGTGTCAATGAGCAAATAAATATTGTGATGAATTTGTGCCCACAATGGTGCAGGTAATCATTTGTTGCACTGATATCCAGGCCAAGTCAAGATGCCTGCCTGTGAGTCTTACTCATGCTTTCTGCTATTTAAAGCAGCAGAGGACAAGGCTGCACCCACAGCGAATACACAAGTGGGAAAAGGGAACTGTTAAAGATGTACTCAAATCGTACATCCAAATCCAAATCTTAGTTGTTCCAACCCAGTTATCTCCTGAAATCTGTGTATCTAATACATCAACTGCATCCGTGTTTCACCATTTTATGAAATCTGAGATATTTAAGAGATATTTATCAACAGAAAATATAATGACTACCACTAAATGTTCCTGTGCTGTGAGTGCAAATTGTTTGATTTTTTTCCCTTGAAAACATTGACTTTAGATATCACGATGCATTTTAACCTGTTTACACAAACACATCTACTATAAAACTATATATATATGCACTATAAAGTGAATATATATACACTTGTGAAAACACTGCCTCTGTGATCAATTCTTAATTTCATCATTATTATCTGAATTATTATCTGATTAACTAACTGTTCTAACAAATATTAATGCATCTTTATGTAGAGAGCAGAGTTTTGTTCAAGATGCCCTTTAAGGTATTTTCACCATAATTTGTTTTATACTGTAAATCTATCGGTCGCCAATGGGCAGCAAATACGTCAATCTCTTCTATTTCTAAATTGTTTGGTTGTATTGAGTTAATGGAATTTACAGTTAAACTATTGATTTATTTTTTGTTATCTTGAAATAGTTTTGATGCATTCTGAAAAAAGTCAAAGTTTATGAAACATTTCCTGGATGTGGGAACCTTCGACTGCCTTATACAGCATTCCAAGGTTTTTGTCAATAAGCAATGTCAACTAATTTTCCAGTACTGTATTAAAATTGCCATTTAGGTGCAACCACTGGCTTACAGCACGATGTTAGTGGACTGTCTTCAACTGTCAATTGAGTGTTCAATAATTAGATCAAGCAATAGCTTCTAGCTTTTTGTAATAGCTGTTCACATAAATTACCACTGTCTTACCACAGGTTGATGGTCACCAAAACAAAAAAGAGCATTTGATTAAAATTACAGAAAAAAATGCTGTTAGTAGCATTTTGGTGCTTCATATAACCAGTGTTGTTTTCTTTTGTTAATTCTGATTCTAGCCGCTCTTATCACCAGTAAATGTCACACCAGATGGAATCATAACAACATGGAAGTGCACTCAAGCACTAAAAGCACCCATTCACTTGAATATGTTATTTACAATTTTTCAGTTTATTAAAATTCTTGTTTTATTGTACTTCAGCTATAATAAGTGAAGTGTCATTATATTGCGGATATTAAAATTATTTTTAACAACTTTTGTCTTCAAAATTTTCTATAGTTTTCATGGTTGTAATGCTGCTTTGAATTCCTGTTGAATCATCTCTCACAGCTAAACTACCTGTGCCTAGAAAATGTGTGTTTTTACCCATGTTTCTTTGCTGACTGGTTCGTAAGCAGGATTATGCAAAAACTGCAGAATAGCTTTTCGTGAAACGTTATTGAGAGGATACATCTGAGGACAAATAGACTCCATTAAAATTTGATGGGGGATCCAGACTAATGAGTGGATAAGTCAGGGGTTGGTATCTATGGATGAAAAAAAATTGGTGCAGGAAAAAATCTGGATGAACTAATATTTTTCTTAGGGAGAAGCCTACCCTGTAAACAGTTGTGCTTGCTATTGGAACTTTTGTTCTGAACAAGCCTCTGAGAGAGCAGCCATTTTTTTTTTTTGAAAATGCCAAGAGACATTCTTGTTAATTAGCAAATGATGTTTCCTGCCACCAGGATGGTTCCCTCTGGAAATTGAATTGGTACAATGGTACAATAACCTAAATCAGTCAGAAACAGGGGTCACAACCAAGTCCTACCGTGTGAAGAGACTCGAGTCTGTAAAAGTGGCTTTGTTGTATTCATTTTATTTTATTTTTACAAAAAAAATCCAACCAGTGTAGATTGTCCCAGTCTAGGTCCAGTCTAAAAATTTAGGGTCATTATGGGGGCAGAGTTCACGTGACTAAAATAAAAGAATTGGCAATTTAGAAGTGGAAGTGACATCCATCCAGAGGTTGATTATTGATCATCACTGTACCAGAACCAGAAAGCCCAATCACTCACTCACGCACACACACACACACACACACACACACACACACACACACACACACACACACACACACACACACACACACACACACACACACACACACACACACACACACACACACACACACGATAGATTGAACTCTCATGTAACAGTCCTGCTCATACTTAACTGTATGAATTTAATTAAACCATGATCTTTTCAGATTAGATCACTTTATCAACAAACTCAGCTAATTTAAGTTTCCAAGTCCAACAATAATAAATAACTTTCATGCATATGTTCAAAAATAAAGAGGGTTCTCCATTTTAAAAATAGACGCCCAGTGAAGATTTCTTGGTCATTTGCCTGAAAATGACTGTGACAGCCTGCTGTTCCTGCTACAGAAGTGTTTCTCTAAAAATAAAATAACAAGCAATAACTTCCTGATGAAATTTGAGTTACCAAAGGGCCATTTAAAATCTTGTTGGAAAATCACAGTTATAAGGTGTCTTGCTGTAAACATTGCCATTATGTAATACAGCTAGGTGCACATCATGCGACAAAACGTTTTGAGAAACGTTACATTCTAATTTGGATTGAGCTGAGGCTTAGTAGCTTGGAATCTGATATTATTTGTCTTTTTTCCCTGTGGCTGCAGTGAGACTTAAAGACAAGGATCTTTTCATGAACTTTACCATTTGAGAAAAATAATGCAATCGTTAAAGGTTTTATTATTAGAGGAAAAATGAACATTCACAGCAGACATCACTGGCCACATTTTCCACCATACTGCCATCAAGTCACATTGGAAATAGTGGAGCAATTCCTGCCACATAAATAGAATAGGCTGTGAATGTACCGTATTAATCCATTCCCCACACTAGTGCATGGAAGCATAGCCCAGATCAACGTGAACTACAAAAGCAAGTCAAGCAGCTAAATCCGAGTTTCTGAAAGGAGGCAAACCAAGATTAGGAATGTGGAGCTCATCAGACAGATGCCTCCAAAACCAACAAATACTCTGGAAAGGCTTCATGCCTGTTTGAGACCTGAAGAAAGGTTGTTTAATTCTGGGACACTCATTATTCTGGGTTGAGAATTTAATACTGTCCTTATTATCATGTTATCATCACTGTAACAACAGATTTTATATCAGTTTTGGTTAAAAAAGGGAACATTTAGCTACTTTATTTAAGTCCTTATTGTTTATGCAAAACTTTAATGAAGAGCGAGGTTTATAACACAATTTTGCCAATGGGTTTTAAGTCTACAGAGACCACATCACCTTTTCTCCAGTTTGGCTATGAGTCCCAATTGGTAGTATCCTAACACAAGACTGAATCAAGTAGAGGCTACTTGCTGGAAATTGTACACACAATACAATATTGCAAACATTAAAAATGAAATACATGATACTGTAAAATTCTGCATGATGAGCCTAACCAACAGAAAATAATTGCAGTCAAGTCTAATGACAGGCATTTTGTCGGCAGAGCTTTTAGCGTCACCACAGTTAATTAAGAAGTGTCATGGAGAGGGTGAATGATGGTGAGTGGAAGAAACGCATAATCAGACTTGATTTAATAAAGGACACAAAGTTGATTCAGTATTATTCAGGAAATCTCACTGACATTAAAAGGGATATAGAGGCATGCATAATTTCACAATAAATATTAATATGATTTATTTTATTTGTGTCTTATTGTTACTGCCTGTTTTGCAATCTGAAACCTTTAGTTCTTATCTGTATAAAAAAACCTATGGTGAAAGATTCTTCAATGGACCATTGGACCAACAGATGAACTAAATATGTCCTTTATTCTTCTGGCAATGTGTTCTTTGTATTCAATGAAAGCTGACACACATTGTAGTCCCAGACATGGTTAATAAGTTTCAGCCCCTTTGTCCATTCAGACTTGCAGTACTTCTCATTACAGTGCTTTGTTTCACATCCATCTATTAAGTGGCTTCTCACCTTTGTCAAGATCCACTAATCAATATGGCCACATAGATGTATTCCCTGCAGATGATGAGATGCGGGGGACACTCTGGGCACTGCTGACAATTCCAAACTGACCAGTTCAACTTAAGTGCATGTCTTTGGAGGTGAGAGGAAGCTGGAGAACCCTGAGAGAACCTGCGCAGACGTGAGGAGAACATACAAACTCCGGACAGAACAGGACTCAAACCTGGAACCGTCTTGCTGTGAGGTGACGGCGCTGCCCACTGCATCACCATGCCGCTCCCTGCTTAGTGAACAAAGTCTTATTTTTTGTCTGTCACACACACAGCTACAAGGGCTTGTTATAAGTTGGTTTAATTTTTTTGTCTATTCATTACAAGAAGCACAGTAGCCAGACCTAAATTATATGTACTATAGATGACCAAAGATCCTACTTTTCACAATAAACTAGCTGAACTCACCCACTGCTTTCTAAATTAAAAGGGTCGTGAGGACAGATTCTACATGTCCCCCATATGTTTGGACCAACGCTAATCTACTAAATGTATCAAATCAATGTAACACTGCAAAGTAACTGAATGCAGGAAAGGTAGTGAAAGAAATACTGAAAAAAATAATTTGTGATTTCTTTTTATTTCATACTGGAATACTGTATCATCAAAATGGTATCTTGTAGCTGAAACAAGTTTAACTCTCCTCAGAATCTAATCACCAAACAAGGATTGTAAGACTACAAAATGGGTCAAAATGACATTTGTGAGCTACAGTCCCTATCTAAGAAAAAGAACAAGTATTGTCCTTATTCCATCAGCACTCTGTCATTTGTTCTTATTGACCTACACCTATGATGACATTTATTCACTCTACTACCATAAAATGTAGAGCAGCAGCTTGAGGCTACAATTTGATAACACCAAACTATTTTCATCACCTTGCAATGACACATTTTTTTTAACCCATTGAACTAGAACAAATGGGTCATTTTAGAATAACTCATGAACATGGCCTACATCATTGTCAGCTACCTGCAACACTGACTCCCAAATTTGTGCAGCCTTTCACCTGGACACAGCAGCATAGGAAAATTAAATACGCACCCATCCAAATGGTACTTAGATGAAGTGCAAAGCATTTGGTAGAAGGGGTAACTTCACTATTACAAAACATCTTAACATGGGAATACTGCCTTGAACTTTGACCAAATTTGCATCTGCATTCTCACATTAAAAAAACATGCCCAACATGTCCACATGTGATATGAATAAATGATGAAAACAAAAGAAAATAAAGATTTTATGAATAAATGATGAAGACAAAAGAAAATAAAGATTTTCTGACTTCTTCGTGGGATTAATCACTTCCTTTTCTTTCTTACTCTGAATACAATTTCACTTTCTTTTATGATGCAAAGCCTGGTACAGACATTAGTGTTTGTTTGGGAGCATAAAGTGTCTTTCACCTGTCCTCCTTCATACCTGAGAGAAGCTGACATTTCCTTGGAGTGCTCAGTGTTAGTCTGCCAAGTTACTGTTAATTTTATGTATCACTTCATGTTGAATGAAGTTATGTCAGAAAAAACGTTGTGTTTGACAGTCTAAAAACTGGCATTTGCAACATTGAAGCTGAAGAATATGAAAAATAAATCGGAATTACTGTGCTTCATTCAAATGTTGTGTATGGATAGCTCCTTTTCTTCACCATCTTTTAAAGTATGCATACAATACTGAATATATATATGTACAATATATATAATACACATGCATACAATGCATACAAGTGGTTGTATTGAATTAAGTATTGTAATACAAGTATGCCTACAACATTATATATATAGTATTGTATGAATATATATATATATATATATATATATATATATATATATATATATATATATATATATATATATATATATATATATATACTGTATACTTGTATTTTTTTTTAGCTACTATTCTGTATCTTTTTCTAAAGTATTATACGGCTTGATTTAAGATGTAAATCTAAAGAAAAATAAGTAAATGTCACACACTTTAACCCTTTTGAGAATCCTGACTACATGCAACACTGCACATTTCACTTTCAAAATTGTTAACGATATATTTTCAAGTTGAGGACCAAACAAGATTTGCAAACTGACAGAATCATCAGGGGCAGCAGCTGCAATGGTTTGCTCGGGACACAATAATCATAATCAATTATGAAACAGTTGCTTCCAGATGTCAAGACACAGCCAATTGATTCTCTCTCTTCCATGAAAGCATCACGTTGACTGTGAGCTTGGTGCTATTAATAGTAACTGCAGGGGTGTTGAGGGTCTTTGTCTGTCAAAGGGGTGAGGGAGCACAAGAGTTCACAGCAGCAGTGAAGCACCTTCCCTTTGATGAGAGAAAGTACACTGAACAAAATTGTTTTAGAGCAGTCTTCATTGAACAAGACATGTTTTTATTTGATGCTGTAAGTAAGACGTTGAAGGGATAACAGTCCAAAAATCTGCCAGCGGATGGCGGTGTTTACTGAATCTGATGTCATGCAAAAGGAATTCAAGTTAGTGCACAAAATGTGTCATAAAATTTACACTTAACCTGTTCGAACGGTGTAGGGACAAATATAGCAATTTAGATAAACCCAGACTCTTTACTGAACAGCAACACAGCAAGGAAGAGATATGAATTGCTTTAGCTGCCTGTTGTGGTTGTGTGCAACTGCTATGTACCATGCCGTGAGCAACAGATGAGATGAACAGCAGGGTCCACTGTGTAACCAGACACCCAATGCACCAGCGCAGGAGGACTAATCTGCTGTTTATGGCATCGACGATTAAACAACTACTTCATACAGATTCAGCCAAGATTCAAAATCTTATACATGCAGACAGAAGATTCATTATCTTGTTTGAAAAGTTGTTGACGGTTGACTTTTTAATTCTAGGTTGGTTTACATACTTCAAGTCTGAACCAAATTATGTTAGGATTTCTTGACAGCTACAATTATCTTCATGATAATTTCAGTTATCATTTTGTCTATACTTATTGCTTTATTTTTAACAATTTTTTGTAATATTTTAGCCACTGTTTTTTGCAGTTATTGTTTCCTTCCATATTTATTTTATAACACACACTGGGTAATACCTAAATAGAGATTTTTAGTACGAGGGTATCCTACAGTGTTTTTTGTCTGACGACATAATTGGAAAATTTGTACAAAGGAGAATTAGCACTGTGCACACATACTTGGACATACTTCAACAAAAGCTCAAAACACAGAAAATAATATCTTGACTGAAGGATCTTAAGCTCTTAATGGTGTTATTGTGTTGTCTCAATCCTCATGTGGATGTATCCATCCAAATAGTTTGAAGTCACATCTCAAAAGCTCGTTCTCAACTGTTGAAGAAGCACAAAGATTCTCCAAAAAAATATATGAGAAAATAATCTACGAGCAAGACTAAGCATTTAAAGCATGAAAAGCATAGGCCTATCCTCACAAAGACAGACTCCACTCAAGAAGTACAGAGCAAACAACAAACCTGGAAACCTTTGGGTCTGAATAATTCCTGGATATAAGCCAATTAGAGGTGTTTGTTAGGAGAAGAAATGCTATGAAACTAATCACTGTTGTTGCCATTTTGAATGAACCACTGCAATGCCTTATTTCCTTGTTTGTGAGATTAAGTGACAATCATTCTATGATTGAGGCCCAGCCAAACAGTTTATAGATTGTGGTCCATATACTGTATCTTGCCCCAATCCTTTAGGAAATATGACAGCAACAGTGACCTTAGTTTTAAAAGATTTAAGTTTTATATCATCTACTTAGCACTTCCGGCAATAATCTCATCTTAATGAATCAAGCAAGCTCCCTTAGAATATAAAGATAACCCTAGTATAGACAAAATACATACAGTACAAAGCCTTTGTGCTTGGATGTGACAGTAGACCAGCAGTGCTCTCTACTGGCAAGAGAAAATCCATCCATCCATTCATCCATCCACCCACTCATTGGTGGGACACTGTGATAATAGGGCTGTATTGCTTAAATTGCTAATAATTCATTTTTGTTGCTCTAAATATTTTGGGGTTTATCATATGTCTCTGCATGGTTTATACATGAAAGATATAAAACACTTAAAGCACAATGCATATGATGCATTTCTCTTTATATGTTACATACATGTATATATTCGATCTAATTTTTAAAAAAAAATTTATATACTGTTATAATCCCCGAAGGGAAATTAAGAATGCACACTCTAGTTTTTTGTTAGTCTTATCATTCACACGCATGCATATTAGTGTGTACAGGCCCCTGTAATTCACACAACCACACACAAGGGGGCCTGTAGGCATGCAAGGGAGGTAGAGTGGCGGGCAGCCCGCTTTACCACTGAGCCGCTGCCGCCCCATCTACCGGTAAGGATGAAAAGAAGATACTTGAATGCCACATTTTATTCAAAATGACTCTGTTAATTAAACATGATTAATTCATTTATAACATTGCCGATACAATTAAAATGAAACCACGATGGAATTCAGGCATAGATCTCAATTATTCTGTGACTGTTGAAAAAAAATAAAGACTATTGCTTCATTAAATTCAGAATCACCAATGAAGAAAGAAAGAAAGAAAAGAAAGGTTTATGAAACTGACGATGGTGAGGTTAATTTCATACAATGGCTGCCTGATAACATTTTGTATAATTACTGCAGAATACCCCAAGCAAGGTAATACTGAGCATGGTAGGTAGGTCAATAAGTGTTATCTGGATTTGGTTGTCCTTTTGAGCACGGCCAGTTCATGGTTGTCTTGATACCAAGAAAAAGAGTAAACACAAAGTTAGTCATTACAATCATAGATGTGATTAGGAATGGACCTCTGTAACTGACCTTGTCCTGTATTGTCAAATAATTGAATAGAACAGAAACTGCCCCATCTCTTACAGAGCTGTTGTCATAATGCAGATAGGTACATACAATTGACTTCAATTACAATGCATAATAAATATATGGAGACTAAACTTTGAGTTAAAGTTTGAGGTAAGGAGTGACATACTGTACTGGGTTCATTTTTGAAAATCTCTATCACTTTTTCTATACAGAGGAAGCGCTCAGTGACAGCACCCTGAGTGTAGAAAACCCCAAAGGCCACTAACATTAAATCACTTTCTATTTTGACTGTACAGAAAGTGTGAGATACTTCATGAAAAACTGAGGTACAAAAATGAATACACTACAGTATTTCTTAGAATTCAAAGGAGTATGATTCACGTCATAATGAAGTAATGAAAAGTATACTAAGTATACTAAGTGTCATTAGTAGAGAATATAATTATTTTGTAGAAAACCTCAAAGTAAGCACAGTATAGATACATTAGGTTTAGTACATGAAAATATTAGCAACATTCAGCCTCCCAGTGGCCATGAATGGGTTAATGAACATATTCAGTTTACCCGACTTCAAAAAAGTTTTTGGCAGACTCCATTCTGCATGCAAACATTTGCATAAGGTTTACTCATTCAGTATTTCACAGACTGTCCACCATTCACTAAGATGCTTCAGATTAAAGGTAACTAAAGTAATTTAGGCCTGCAATTATCAAAATACTCAGATAGCATTTTGCATCCTGTAGCAGTTTTACTGAGTATATTTTTCACGTTCTTTCTACAGCTGGTATGCAAGCCATTACGCAGTTGTTGCTGTGGGTACTGGGAACATCCCTGGTGTTGCCAGATCTCAGCACCGCTGGGGAGAAAGTTATCGAAGAGCCTATTCCATGTTCTAAGGGATGCACCTGTCTGCTTGATGACTACAGTTTAGAGCTCAACATGTACTGTAGCACTCGGAACTTCACTCAAATCCCGTCTGGCATGCCCTTAACCACTCATTCGATCTGGCTGGATGGCAACTTGTTCACCTCACTTCCAGCAGCATCTTTTAAAGATCTCACAAACCTGGATTTTTTGAATCTGCAGAATGGACAGCTGGTGACACTTGACGCTCAGGCTTTCAAAGGACTTAGGTCATTAGCACACGTTCACCTTGAGCGAAATCGTCTTCGAACCCTACCCGCTACAATCTTCAACAATACACCTAAACTTGCTTCACTTAGCTTGCATAACAATCAGCTCACCCGTATTGAGGAAAGACTGTTTGCTGGACTCTCACACATGTGGCTTCTAAATCTTGGGAGGAACTCTATAGCAGTCTTACCTGAGACAGCTTTCCATGACTTGCATAGCCTACGGGAGCTTGTTCTTGCAGGGAACAGACTTGCTTATTTGCAGCCACCGCTTTTCCAAAATCTTGCTGAGCTAAAAGAGTTGGATCTGACAGGAAATTACCTTAAGGTAATAAAAGCTAATGTGTTTATTAAACTCACTAAGCTGCAAAAGCTTTACCTGGCTCAGAATCAGATTGTCACAGTGGTGCCCAGAGCCTTTTCCAGCATGAAGTCTTTAAGATGGCTGGATCTCACCAATAACAAACTGACATCCCTCCATGAGGACACTTTTTTTGGTCTGCACAGTCTTCATGTGCTGCGTCTTTCCAACAACTCAATCAATGGAATTAGGCCCAGGACTTTCAGTGATTTGCAATATTTGGAAGAGCTAAGACTTAGCTACAACAGGATCAGAGGTCTTGGGGAAAGGATCTTTGAAGGGCTTGGCCATCTGGAGGTCTTAGAACTCGAGCACAATCAGGTGCAGGAGGCAGAAGTTGGTAGTTTCACAGGGCTGTCTCATGTAGCGGTAATTAACTTGTCTGGAAGCTGCTTCCATAGTCTGCCAAACCAAGTGTTCAATGGTCTGTCAAAGTTACATAGCCTTCATCTGGATAGAGGTTGTCTGACAAGGATCACAACTCAGGCGTTTCAAGGACTCTCTAGCCTAAGGAGGCTTTTCTTGCAGCATAACAACATCTCAGTGGTGGAAAGCCAGAGCTTTGTGGACCTGGTGGGCCTACTGGGACTAGACTTGAGTTACAATAAATTAGAGAGTCTCACAACCCATACATTCTCTGGTCTTAGGAACCTGGAGTATTTGCTCTTGTCCAACAATGACTGCCGACAATTTTTGCAGAATGGCACAAAACAGCTACTCCCAAGACTGCGTTACCTAGACTTGAGAGCTAATGACTTGACAAGCATGATCCCTGATTTCCCAGAGGGTATGGAGAAACTGTTACTGTCTGGGAACAGGTGGAAATGTGATTGCAGTGCCCTCCCACTCAGAAACTACAGCTTGAGGCATCCGTTGGTGATACCTCGTCAAGTGGAGACCCATGCAGAGGGTGAAGAGCCTGACACAACTATAACCATATACAACAACATTACATGCTCAAGCCCTCCACGTATGGCTGGTCAGGACCTGCGGGACATTGACAGTGAATTCTTCCACAGCTGCTAGACAAGCACACAATGATGTTTAGGAATTGTTTGTGTGTTACCTTTGGTATGATCAACAATGTAAATTCAATTACTTTCTGGTTTGATTTGTAAAATTATTTCACATTTATTTTTACAGTCTGAAAAATGTAAAAAAACTGAAGTTGAATGA
Source organism: Antennarius maculatus (assembly GCA_013358685.1). Classification (NCBI taxonomy): domain Eukaryota; kingdom Metazoa; phylum Chordata; class Actinopteri; order Lophiiformes; family Antennariidae; genus Antennarius; species Antennarius maculatus. Next base: position 5,106,740 of record CM023620.1, on the reverse strand, counting down.
ATTATAAAGCAACAGTAAATATTGTGTTATGCTGTGCTGTACTGTAATACTGTAATATAATAATAATATAATAATAATACTGTAATACTGCTGTACTGTATACTGTAATATTCATGTTTGATACTTGAGTTGTGTATTTAATACACAACTGAAGTGTAATAAATAAAATTTGTATGACTTTTTATGTTGCATGTGCCTACAATAAAATCTTTTTATTTACATGGACAGACTACGCAAGAAAACACCAACCAATTAGTCACATACAATGCTTTTTGGAAATAATTCACATCCTAAGAACTATAATACCATACAAATATGTGCATTAACAAACATAATATGTGTATGTTTGCTTTCTCATGGTTGATGTAGCAGCTGTAAAATGTATAAATCGCTTGACGCATTTAGCCCCACAAACTTCTGCTACAAATGAAAACCAATGATCCTAGACTGCAGCATATAAACAGTAAGGTTCCATTAAAAATACGATTTTTTTTTTTGATGCAATTCCTCATATTAGGCTCCAACGTGCAAATAGTCAATTTATGTGAAATTCTCATTCACCAGAAGAGTATTTTTTATGGTCAGAACTAAAATTAAAAAAATCTCAATGACACTTCTTTCCCTGATTTTATTGAGTTCATAGGCCCCAAATACAGAACATAGCCTTTCTCTTCACACAGGGAGGCATGCTGAATCTTCTTCTCCTGAGGATGCTAACGGTTTCACAGATAGCTAGTTATGACATGGCTCACTAATATAATGACATGTATGGTCAACACTCTGTGTTGCATGCGAAGACAAATTCAATAAATGCAACAGTACCAATATAGATGACTAAAAATGCACGACGTATCTGTAACGACTATTTTAGGATGATGATTGTATCAGAAAGCATTTCAAGATGTGTGGAAACCCTGCTGCAATGAGCTCACCACTTTAACAAAGAAAGTGTCGATGTCATACAAAGAGAATGGTACATGGAGTTTGTCTGTCATTGATAATTTCCAGATGTTTAAGCTTGGTGTTTCCTTTCAAATACCAAATATGCACTCAGATCTTTTCACCTCAGTAGAGAATGAACAGGACCGTGGCCCTGGTGTACGGTAACTTCAATAGAATCAGGAACAGATCCATTGTTTGTCCTAAACCAAATGTAGAATGTTGAATGGTTCAGTCATGATTAAAAGACGATCGATCCACTGAAATTATGCACGGATATGACTCAGGCCCAAACGACCTTTGTAAGACAGAAACCAAATTTCTTGTTTTTCATTTGCTGTCCACCCCTGAGCGCCATCACAGCTGCAGATGCTGAGGTCAGACTGCCCTCTGTTGACAGGGAGGATGAACACACTGAAAAAGAAGTGGTGGAAATTTGTTGCTACATGACTGAAACCAATCGAGGTTGGTTTGATTTTCGAAATAAGTTGCTTACTGTCTTACAAGTATAGCAGTTAGCATGACTTTCACTGTTATCTTCTTCTTGAAAGATTTCACATTTTTCCAAGGTACCCGCTCTTCTTGCGGCTCTGCAAGGGGAAAATGACCTGGTAATAGGTAATTCTTGAAATTTCCACCAATTGTGCTAGCATGTACAGTATTTTCCTCTTCTTTTCCTTTTCATTATGAATTTATTTTGAACTTATTGTCCTCCAGGCCAAACATTTAATGTGTTTAATTGTTGATTTCCAGAGTTATTTCCAGAGTTCTTGTACACCATTTTGAAACTTCAACCCAAAATGATGGCATTCGCATGCACATTTCCCGAGATCCGGATCCACCAGCTGACATTTTCTCAATGACTACTTCTAAAATCTACTTTTCCTTTCGGCTTTTCCCTTCAGGGGTCGCCACAGTGAATCAATTGCCTCCATCTAACCCTGTCTTCTGCATCCTCTTCTCTCACACCAACTACCTTCATATCCTCCCTCACTACATCCAGAAAAAGTGTATCCTTTTTCTGTCTCCCTTTTGTGTCCACTTGACATTAAAAGGCACAAGCTGTTTTAAAAACTTAATATGTATAGCGTTTGAGACAAAGAACATTCACACATTTCAGATGAAAAATTGTTTTAATTCTCGAGATGATAAAAATAATTTTGTGAACTCTGTCAACCATTGCATAACTTTAGTGTAACAATTTAACAAGTGTTAACAAACTAGTAATACACTACAGAAAATATGCAGTACACAATCTTCAATGTAGAAAAGAAAAATCTAGTATTCTAAGCCTTGCACCTATTTCTGTGTTTACAACACACAAAAAAATAAATATACTAACAGAATCATTTCTACAGTAATCAGTAGAGACCATCCTACATATCCATACAGTTTGTCATAAAACAAGGGACATATTTTTTAAATCTATAAATAATGTCTAAACCCATTGACATGAATAATTTGATGAAATGTAGTTTCCTCAGATACAACACACCCACAATCAAATCAATGCATTATCCTGAGAAAAACATTTCCTTATAAATCTGCATTTTGCTGACAAAAAGAAACTTGAAAACTTGCATCTGTGTTAGTTCTAATAAATTTTATTGAATAGCAGTTCACAACTAGATGCTACATCATAATGACTTTACTGCGCTCCATAATATCCAGTGACCTATTCCTTGAATATCTAATTTAGAACAATACATTCAATATTTCAGGGCTTTAAAGTTAAAATAACATGTCTACTGAAGTTCGCTAAAGTAAATGTGGAACAACTGGTTTCACATTCAGATTACTTACTTTGACAACACTTGCTGTACTAGTATTTTACTTAGTTTGAACATCTCCTTACATCATACTCATATACATGTACAAGATTGCATAAAATTTCAGGCTCCATTTCCATTATATTAAAAACAAAAAGACAACACAACAACTAACAATAATGCAAAATAGATAAACTATTCCAATGCAGAGCGTAATGACACATCTATTAATGTTCATTTACAAGAATCTTCCTTTTTGGTGCTGTTCCTTCCAAACACGTTTTTGGTGCCAAATGACTAATTTGGGATCAAAATATTTTATTTAATGGTCTAGTATTGCTGTGTTATTTTTTGATGATATGGCAAATACAGACTGAAGCAGATGATTATCAGTCAATTATAGCTTCGCTTCGCCTTGTGAACAGGTGAAGCGAGGCTCAGTAGTTTTGATTTCCTTTCAACACAGGTGGCCTCAATGCACAGGATCATTTAGCAACCATATTGTGGTCCACAAAAATATTGTAAGGCACTGAAATTTTGATTCTAATTAAACATGTTGCTTTTTGTCACCTGATAGCGCACCTCAGACATACTATTCTAAATACCAATCGACATTATGCAATTATTAAAAAGGCACAGATATATTAAAAAGTGTAGCAAATTTAAAGAAATGTAATGAAATGCAAGCTGTGCTTATCAAGTGAGTAACTCATTTCTTTTTAGAAAAATTTGGGCCAGGTGACCACAACAGAGACCAAGGGCCAACAGTAATTGAGGATCATTTTAATCATGTCTGTATCTGCCATTCTTATTTCTAACAATCATCATCAGTTTCCCACAATTTAACCAAAAACAAAAACTATTTTGGACCACAGTTTTAATAGAGCAACAATCAGAAAAAAGCACCTTACAGTTACTGCAGGCCTTTCACACCAGCATATAATGCATAACCATCAATTTCCATAGTGATTGAGATTAAATTAAGCAAAATCGAACAACAAAAAACAAACTTCAGAACAGTAGTTGTAGTGAAGTTTATATGGCCACTTCAGAAGCACAAATGTCATTCACCTTTGACATTCCTTCACTGTAGACAACATTTAAAATGATACTGAATCCTTGCTGAAGGTCAGCATGTGCTAGCCAGTATTGCACAAACCTGCCACAAACGTCAATGTATACTTAACACAAAATCAAATATACAAATACACATTTTGTAAGGATCTGACCCATGCATGTTTGATCAATTGTGTATCAACTCACTATACGTAACTTTAGATAGAAAAAGATGCCATTAATAACTGTTAATGAACATTATCTATTTAAGGTACTAGGTGATTTTTTTTAATAGATGATTACTTTTTTAAAGTCAAATTATGTTTCTCATTGAAATGAAAGAAATGATGAAATGTAGCAAAAAAGAAATAACAACAGTATAGGTCTTTGGTAAAACTGCAAAAAATGGTCTCAAGTCCATCAATGTAAAGAAAATTCTATTAGTGTAGTCCTGTTGTTGACTTACTAGGAGGGTATACAATATGTCCTACTGTATCAAATAAATTAAAATACTACCCAAAAAGGGACTTCCTGCCAATCACAATTTTATCATACTATCATCTGAATGGCCTTGGGCTGATAATAACACTTGTGCACAACTACAGGCTGATCTTCCAAAGAGTAATTATTTGAATTTTGTTCAAGGAGAAATTCTCCTGTTGAATACATATTTGGTTCATTTTTAAATGATCACACCTGACATCATTACTTTACTCAGACTGACAGGGAATTAAAATAGACTAGTGGGCTCTGTGAAATTAGCTGATTCTACACTGTTCCCAGTGCATCCAAACCAAAATACGTTCAATGTATTAAAATTAAAAAATAAGGGGCAATCTACAGCAGTACAGGTCTGTGACATCATTTTTAGTGACAGAGAAAAGTACTGAAACTTTGACTCAAATGCTTTTAGAAATAACTCAAAAAAATTAAGATTTAGTCAAGTAAGATACAGTTGACAGATTTGACAGTTTCTGAAATCTGAGCTGTAGATGCACAACAACATTCAAACATCTACATGTATAACAAGAAACATCTTTTCTAGTAGCAGCGAAGCTTGCAGAAATTATGAAGCCTTTACTACACTAAAAAGACGTTAATACAAGTACTCTGGCAGTGCGACATAGTGCATCCTTTTTTGTTAAATCAATTTCAGAGTTGGATATTTTATTGCATAACATGCAATACCAAAAGTGTTTAGGCTGCCGTTTACATTATAATGTAATCATGTAAATGCTAAAATACCATCAATTTTTTTTATTTTTTTACATTTCTCCTCTGAGTTTATTAATTCTTATTTATGTGAATGTAAACAATGTGTCATTCTATATTTATACTGTAAGTAGCAAAAGGTGAATCAGAAGACACAAGATTCTCTATTGAATTTAAAGCAAAGGTAAAAAGACATTTTGAACACAGTAGAAGGTCATTTTAATTACAGGAACCAAATCACAAATCCTATCAAAAAACTGATTACAAGTAAACTGTGGACTTCAATAACTGCAGAAATGTTACAGTAACTTAAAGTTCTATAACTGTTCAAAAAGCATTTTTATATGCTGCGTTATAAATTCATCTGTCCTCTGTAGACTCTCCCATGTTAAATTGAATAACCTAAATTCAAAGACAGAAGCTGCACCAAAAGAGCACCATGACCAAGGAATGACAGTGTGTGAAGTTGGATGGGAGCATGGAAGGTTATTTCTAAGGTTGAAGTCAGGACACTGACAATGTTTGTTTTCAATTAAGTTCTGCAGAAATATTTGCTGTGATTGGGCCAAATACACTGGTAAATATCTATTTATATATATCTATCTATATATATATATCTATACACATATCGTCATAAACATGTCAATGTTTCTGTAATGTTAAACAAGACACATTATGCAGAAACCTGTGGACAAATTTCAACAAGTTTCATTTGCGCTGACAATTCTATACATAACCTTTCTATTCAGGCAAGGCACTTTAGAGTTAGAGGCCGATATGTTCTAGACAAGGTCAAGAGGCTAGATCTCTACAAAAATCACCATTTCAGGTGTTAAGCAAACACAAAACATGCTTCTCTAATGGCTAAGCTATATAGATCTCTACAAAACAAAACTAACTGATTGATTAAAAGCCTTGACATGTAGCATGTGCCTTACCAATATTACAGCTGCTGGTTATGCCTATAATGCAATTTAAATTTGCATTAATTTGATTTAAATTTTATAAATCTAACTATGAAAGTAGAAACTATTAAGTATTTTTTCTATGAAATCGTAATGTGTAGAACCATGCCATGTTTTAACAATAGGAAACAGGAAATATTCAAATGATGTTTCACAGTACACACAAAAGCTTCAGACATTAGCTTATATAGAAAAAAATAATAAATCTAAAAAAGACTCAAAAGAATACCTAAAAAGCAGCTTAAAGCAAAATTTCTATATACCCTTTAATAAAGTCCCAAGTCAACAAAGTGCTTTAGTAAGAAATCAAACTTCTTGGTCGAAATAATGATGGTTGACTGTTTGTATTGGAATAAATTGCGAAAAAAGTTGGAGCAGGAAGAGGAACACTGAAGAAATTTATTAAAACACTTCCTTGTTTAGCTTTACAGACAGGTGGCTTCAGCACCAATAGCTCATTTGATGTGAAGCATTTAACAAGTCTGGATGATCGGTTTCTACTGGTGGATAATACTTAGGCCATCCCCATCCCTTCCTCTTACTGTGTGAAATTCGAGAATATGAGTGTGAATTCATTCACAAGAGCATGGAGCCTCTAAGCATTAAAGCATTTTTGGTACTTAGTTAATCAGGATCCCATTTCACTCATCAGTTTTAGAACTCCATGCTCTGTAAATGTTGCACACATTATGCATTGAGTGTAATCACATTCAGGTTTTTTTTTTTAAATTTTTGATTTTTATTTTGTTCCACTTGAATTAAAAAATAATATTTGAGTTTTGCCCATTTTATGTTTACCATCAACAGATTACTGTAATTCAAAAATTTACACAGTGATCTTCTTGCAATACCACAAACTACTGTGGCAAATATCAAAAACGGTTGTCTTTTGTCCTTTTTCGTTTTTTTAATCCACAAGGCAGCATTTTTCATGTTAAAACCATACTTTGCAGATCCCCCTGACATAATTACAGAGGACACATTATCAAAAATCCTCCCCCTCAGTTTGTCTGAAAAATGTGCTAACACGGACATGATTCTTTTTGTATGCATTTTAAAAAATAGATCTTTTTTTTTCGTCAAGATATAGTATGAACAATACTGTGAGCAAATTCTTCAATGGTAAGTATGTAAATAGTTTTACTAAAGACTTTAAATAACTTCAAATATAATTCTGCAGTCATTTCTGAAATAAGGGGCTGAAATATATTCAAATTTTCCCTGGATGGTTTTTCAGTGCATAAAAAAAAAAGCAAATTTCGATGGTCAAATTTTATCCACACTAATTTGCAAAGCATAGTAACGTATTTGCAGTAGAACAATAGCAAACAGGAGGCCAGCAATTAAGACTTGCCCTCATAAAGTTCTTTGTGTACACAGCTTTTAACCACATTTATTAGTCTGGTAATATGCCAGGTTGGCAATGAATAATAAAACTTTGTAGAAAGCATGACTGCACTATGTGTTTAGCTATGGAAGGTACTCGTAACAAAGGGGAAAGAGCACAACAAGGGAATTTATTATTCTAATTTCAGTGCTATCTGCTTGACCAAAGGTAATGTTCACATAAAATGAGCAAAAATGTTTTTGAATAGCCTGTACACAATCTGATTTATAATACTATTTGTTTTATCAGTCAAATATCACTGAATTCTAAGATTATTCAATCACTCTATTAAACAGACATTACTATTTAGAAAATGCATGATTGGTTAGTAGTTCTTCAAGGGCTAAATCTTTAAATTGTACCTCGAGTAATTGTACATCACCACTTCAATATTTTTGTTCTACAGTAGGGACATTCTGTTTTAGTAGGTACACAGTTCTCACAGAGTACATAATGTTGGCAAGGCTGTAGAACAATGCAACGATCATGCTTTTGGCAAACTATACATTTCTTTGACTGAAGCTGATATATTACCTGTTGGAGAAGAAAAAATGAACATCAGCTGCATCTTAAAAACAGTTCATGCAGTCTTTTAATGAGCATGCTTGATGACAAAACGTCAATCTGAATGCTAGCCTCATAACGCCTTTTTAAATTGTGTACATGCTACAAATTAAATACTGTGTGTGAGCTAGTCTTTCTTACCCCATCTATAAGGTCTAGGTCATTACGCAGCTGACTCTGGATGGAGTGAAGCTTTGTCAAGGGGAGTTGGTCCAGCTCTCCGTAGCTTCGTAAAAGAGGTGTTCCAGGGGTTCGACAAAGCACATCAAAGTCCCCTTGGAGTTCTTTCAGCTTGCGTTCTGTTTCTTCCCATTTCTGTTCTGCCAGTTGTCGTTCAGCCTCTGCTGTTTTTGCTTGTTCCTTTGCTTCATGAGCATCTTTCTGGCAAGCTTCACAGGCCTGGAACAAAATTGAGGCTCATAATTAAAAGATTTAAACCTTGCCAACATAGACTGAATTGAGAGCTCATTTGTAACACTGACTTGTTTAACTTGGTGCCAGGCCTCCTCCCATTGTTTGATCTTCTTCTTGGCTTCTTCCAGCTCTCTATAAAGACGAGCCAGATCTGCACTGCTGTTTGTGGAGGTCAGGCTGCTGAAAACTGGAGATGGACTTGGGGAAAAGTTGCCGCTTACAAAGTCCCAAATGTTACTTGCCCCTCCATTCAAACCTGGATGAGTGATGTTTCAAAATAGTAAAACCAGACATCAGTGGAAAGATAGTTGGAGCACTGTGTGCAACAGGAAAAACAGTTCTTGACAGTTCTAAAATATTTCTGTTATGTTAAACTGTGACTTTACAAATGAAATGCTTTCCATGTCATTTGGAGGTAAATGTCTGCTAACAGCTTACCCAAAGAGTTCTGGGAGGAGGAGGTAGGTGTTCCCAGGAGGGTATGCTCTTGCTTGGCTAACATGTTTGAGGCTTGATTTTGCTGTGGTAATGCCCCAGACAGCAGGGACTGTGACAGAGACTGGGAGAGGGAGCTGAGCGGGGAAGTGGACAGTGATGATGAGGAATTAAATGAGGACGATCTGGCAAGGGAGCCGGGAATGTTAACAGGAGCAGATCCACGTAGCATGCGTTGACCTGGACAAAGTTATGACAGTTAATACATTTTGATAGCAAATTATGACTAAATAATTCATAGCCAATCTGCCAAACAGCTAACAGGTAAATAGGTGTCCTTACTCGCCAGGCCTACACTATTATCTTGCTCCTCTAACTCCTTATCAAGAGATGCAACATTTATGTCACTAAAGTTGAGGTCCAGGGCGGATCCTGGGGAAGAAAAACACACATAGTTGACATTTGACACCAAAACACAGAATGAGTTTTCAGCTCGACTGGTCTGACGTTGATTTAACATATACCTACCTATAACAGACTCTACTGTGTTGCTCCCTGGGTAGAAAGGAGTGGCTTTTGCATTCATTGTTGATAAGGTGGTTGGTGAAGAACTTTCTGAGCCAATACTAGAGGCTAAGCTGGATGTTATACTCGAGGTAAAGCTTGATGCCAAAGGGTTCACCACAGAGAATACAGCATTTTGTGTCTTTAACAAAGAAAAGCACAGAAGGCATCTGTTTAATTCATATCATTCATTACAATTTGGGTGTTCAAAGTAAATAAATTGTAATTTTAACATTCTATTGATATTTATACACAGTACATAATCAAGTCACAACATTCAAAAACAAACCTGCTTTTCTTGGTCCATCAATTTTGGATCCATTTGCCCTTTGTTCTTAATCTAAAAATGAAATTTTACAAACAACATGGATACGGGACATTTCACTGACATAACTCTATTTTACAACCACACAGTTCATTTTAATTACACATTTTCAAAACACAATTAGACAGGGGCTGCCAGAAGATATGAGACTGCTTAAACACTGACAAAATACCCACAACCATTGTGCAATTTCCGTCTAATATGGAAAATGTAATGTCACATTTTGAAGTTCTAGCCAATTCTAACAGTTCTTTTCACAGTTGAGATTAATGTGGTAATTTATTCCACCAGAAACTAAAAAAGTGTGAATCGATCACACACTTCTACTCTGTCTGCCACTTTCTGCTTGATGACAGTTTCAAAAGCATTTGCGCGATGACAGAGATGGGAATTTATTTAGTGGGCGGCATTCTTTTGGAATTACAACGTTAAGTGCAATAGGTTCACGAGGTGTAACAAATGTTGTCCTTCTACTTTTTCAACTGGACAAAAGAAAAAATGCATAACAAATTACCATGTGCCATTGAGGTGTGTGTTACAGTGTCCTGGCCTTTTAGGGAAGCTATGTTAAATGATGATTTTAGATGTTTTTAGATTGATGCTCAATATTTGAATGAGCTTAAGAATTATGGAAAATGTGCTTTGATTACACAAAATCGGACATCAAATTGGTTGGTGCTTTAGATTCACTTTATAGTCATTGTACAGAAAGCTGAGACTTAAAACCAGTGCAATTCAGGAGAAAAATATTAAAATGAAAGTGGTATGGCAAATAATAGGTGAAAAGAAATAAAATGGTGATTCAAACTGAAAACAGTGACATATTAAGTGCTGAAGTCCTAACTTTTCTTTGATTTATACTGTTCTTTTGAAGTTTAAGAAATTGGACTGTGTACCTGATCCTCACGTTCAAAGCCCGGAGCTCTAGGATAGTTAGACATCAGAGGAGAGACACTGGATGTGGTGGACTCTGAACATAAACTACTATTAGGTAAGGATTTGGGCCTGTTGATGGATCCCACTGGGGATAACAAACTGTCGCTTCCTGAGCTTGGAGTTACAGTTGAGCTATTAGAACATGATACCTGAGAAGAGAAGTGGACATGATCTTAATAAAATGATGTCCAAAATTTATCAAATACCAATATTTGGAATGACAAAGAAGTGGTCTTTCCAAGACAGAATTTTAAACAGGCGCAAACCTACTGCTTTTAAGAATTACCAACTTGTCTCTCTTCTATAAAAATAATGTAATACTGAAATATGAAACATAAAAATAGTGATATTGACAAGTCAATGTGAAAAAGAACAAAAAAAGAAGAAAGAAATTCCAACAGTAAAATGAGAGTATTATGAACAACAAACTGAAAAGTTTGTATTGACTGAATTTTGGTTTGAAGTGTCAGACCGTCATCGTGTGTCCTGAGTGATCTGATCCCATTGGACAGAGCTAAGCACAGGCATGATGCACCTGACATGCACTGAATACATGTTTCTGAGGTGATGTTTTTTCAGCAGCGTGAATGCAAATGAAAGACCATCTACTCAACTGATCACACACTAAAAACACTAAAATGTCCTAACAATAATTTGCATAACGTCCTACACATGCCATAATGTCCCTTTGGTGTACTAGAATGCAAAGTGTATGATTGGGCTCTCTTACCTGTCAGTTAGCCGAAGGAATTTCAATATGCTACCTGTTAAAGCTGATTTCACCACTGAACTAATACCCATACTACTCCCACACTTCTAAAATAGACGTGAGTTGTTGACACAGCAGTAACTTTTTAAATTCTACATTATTTGTAAATTATGGCATTAAATTACTTTTCTTGCTGATTTATTGGCAGGGAACTGAGATCAAAATACAATTTAACTCAGACACATGATAATGCCGGATGTGAACGGTTGGACTTGGCATTTCCACCTGTGATCAGATCATCCAGGAGGTGTGATAATAGCAGATTTGAATAAGCTCTTAGAAAGCTTGTATCCATAAAACTTTTGCTTTTTTTTGTATTCTGTTCAAGTCAATTTCCTACGAACAGACTGATACAACGAAAAGAAAACATAAACTTCCTACTTGTCCATTGCTACTGGTTGTGTTGCTGGTAGAGTTGCCTCCACTGTTCCATTCACTAACTGGACACTCTGAATACTGCTGGGAGCCCAGCTGGGACTGTGAACTTGACTGAATCACTGTTAACAATGAGCTCATGGTCTCGTCTGTAGAGGGAATTCCTGAAAGGATTAAAATAAGTATAAAAACTTGGTACAGAGATTAAAAAACAGATTGATATTAACATCCGCTGTGCTTGTTTGTACATTGCTGAGAAATTTAGCAGTGCACAAAAACATTAATTCAAAAACAGTTATGACTGAACTAGATTCATAATCCTCTGCTTGAGCAATAAAACTGTTTAAACAAACTTTGACTTACTTTCTACATGTGCAAATGCACAAAACGGTCCTCTGGGACAGTATCCAGTTTGTCGCATATCGTTGCATTTGGTAGATTTGTAGATCTTTTAGGGAAACAGAAATACATCGTAAGTCAAAATAAACTAACAACTTCTGTTACAAAATGATAATAGGCCATTGCATTGAATCACCAAAGCTACAATGTCACTGATAAAACAATAAAAAGCTCAAGAATATAACATCTTGAACTTAAATATAGAATAGACGCAAATAGAAGCAAACATGACACATTCAAGCAGTGTAACAGAGGTTATTAAAAAAGAAAACTACATCAAAATACAGAAGTGATAATAATAATACCTTGACCAAACCTGAGCAGTTTATTCATCACCTGATACTAAGAAAATAACAACAAAAAAAACCTCCAACTCACTTCTGGGTGAAACTGCTGTTCAGTTCGAGAGTGACAATACTGGCAACTGTCTCCGCCGTCACACTTTGAGGGCTCACCCCATTCATCACCATGTTTAACATTAGGGCATGGAGTTGACCTGCATTCAGATGTCAGAAACTTTCATCTATTGCAATCAAACAACTTTCAATCACTAAACAGTTTCACTTGAAATGAGTTATAGCTTACCTATATTTGAACTTTCTCGGGTTTCGTCTCCGATCTCTACTGTTGTGGTAATGGGGGCAAGCGTAGCCCTGTCTGCATAGTCTTGGGGGCTTGGTACACTGATCAGTTTTATAGTTTGCTAAAACAAAGTTTGTATCTGAAAATAATAAAACGCTGGGGTGAGTTTTCATTTTATTTTGCACATAATCAAACAGTGTTTTTTTAGTATTGCCAGAGTCAATTATCATCAAAATGGGGCTCGCTCACCTTGCCATCGTGGGTCTTCTGTCAGAGTTTTCTCAATCATTGCTTGGCTAGCTAACACACCTGGCTGCAGATCAGGAATACCCTCTCCAGATCCCAGCTGTCCATTTTGAAGAGCCTCTTGTGCTTGGATCTCTCTATTAATGTAAAATTATTTATTTTGAATATTCAATCTCTCAAAATACAAACATCTTATGTTTTCCAAAAAAAATATCAAAAGTGATGACATACATGAAACATGCTTGTTGTCTTACTTGATCAAATATACTGTTAAAGTACAGCATCCCTTGCCTCTCTCACTTAAAATATAACAATCAAATATTCATTATTTATCTGTATAATAAAAACTTTTGTGAAAACATTTGCTGACTCAAAAATCGAAACACTTTACCAAAAAACAGACTAAGGTGTTTTAACCTTAGTCATAGATGTATCAGCCTGAGAGTAGATGTGAAAAACACAGGGGTTATCCTTTAACTCACAACTCTACACAACATCTTTATGTAGCTATTGTTTTTGTTTCACTGACAAGTCATGTATTGAACTACATTGGCTTCTTGTTTGGGTCCTCTGTGATGCTCATGAGCTTGAAGTGTGGCAAAGATGAGAGAGACCATTATTTGCTTTAAATGTCACCTGATATCATAGACTGGAGGTCGGAGATCATGTGGTCCGTGAGCAAAAGCACAGTGGAGGCCATTCTTCACACAATGCCCTCGAGCATCTGTCTCATGGATACAAGTGCCAGTTTTGTAATAGCGTAGATGATACTTGCGCTCTGTGTCACCAGTGGTTCGGTGTAAATAGGGGCAGCTAAGGAGGCAAGGAAGAGATAGACAAATCATAATCAGCTGATCTAAAGAATAAAAAAACATGATTTAGCATGACAGTAAAATAATGCAGGACAAACCAAAATCTGCCCCCTCAGCACAAATTTTTAAAAATTTGTGATTGCATGTGATGTTCTAAAAAGAAATGTAGTATACTAAACCAAGATGTCTGTGTACATCTTAAGTGTTTCATTTGATTAAAGAATGAACACTGCACTTTGCTATCATCTAAAACATGGTCTAAGTGACTCTTTAAAAGGCCACAAAGAATATACAGTAAATAGTACTTTAATGAAGAACTTATCACATGCGCAATCAAGAAAAACACTATTGTGAATGCAGGGCTGACACACCAGCCATTTCACAAGAAGCATATGGCCAGCAAGACAAGTGAAAGAAGCAATTTTACTTTTCTTGAGTAGCAACAGTTGCTATAGCAACACATAAGGTCATGCAAAAATAGCAGCCATTGCATGAGGTGGAATTATAAGGACTACAGTCATGCATTTACCATTACTTCAATAATTTCACTTGATCTCTACATGCCCCATTAAGTCCTGGGCATTCTTTATCCCCCCCCACTAAAAGAGGATTCTATTTATTTACTTTGCAAATTTAACCACTACCACTCCTTTTGAAAATTTGCATACATAATGTCACTAGACAGTTTGGTCAATATTTAAGAATAAAACACGTCTGACAACCTTGAACCACAAGTCTCTCGTAAAAGCTTTGTACTGTAATTTCCCCCACAAGTGAGGACAACAGGTGTTAGCTGGATGTATACACAAAACTTGAATATCATTGTTGGGAAATGATAAATTTGAACGTATTAAGCTTGGTTAAAAAGCTTGATGCACAAAATAGTATCATGCCATTACAAGAAAGTAAGAGTAGGATTAGTGTTTAGAATGCAAACCACTTCACCTCAAACAAAGATCTACATAAGGGGTGAATTCAATCAGAAATGTTGGATTTGGTATAGAGAATACAGACAATACAATGAAATGAGTTTTTTTAAATACTGCATCTGTAAGATCAAACAGGAGATAGAAAAAACTAACACTGCTCATAAACAATCAAATTTCATTTTTCTGCATGAATAAATAAAATTAATAAAATACAGAATCATATTCCTCATTTTGCACTCCTCTTCATTTTCAAAGAATGCACACTATCAATCTTATCTTCAATGTATTCTTTACAGTGTTGCAAATTTTAGATTACAAAAGTCAGTTGCCTCTTGGCAGTAATTTCTAATTAAGTAACTCTTGCAACAAATTATCTTTTACGATCGCATTGATAATTTATATAAGTGCAGTTCATGAGTTGATGTATACATATGCCATTAAACACAGAATATTTTGTCCATATGTCCCTCAACATAATAACATGCTTTCAAACATTATCTTGCATAACAGCTAGGCAACATAGCTAGCAGCATAGCTGCTCCTATTTAATCAACGTCATTTAGCAGTTGTAAAACGTATTATACAGTTTAGAGTGACTTCAGCAGAGAACGCATATCAACACAATTTTTTCGCAAGAGGATGTCTATCCACCATTCAGGGCCATTCAATAAAACGGCAAAAACTTATTAATCGGCACTGCAATACTTCAAAGACGTAGCATTTCCATACAGCTAAATGACGGCTATTACTAAAACGGGGACTTACTCATCTCCATCTGGACAGATGCCTGTGGTCTCGTCATATTTCGTGCAGTACACGTCTGGGCTGTAGTTAAAAGTCCCGTCTCTTCTTCTTATGGGTCGCCTTCGCCGCTGGTTGAGAAAATGCCAATTAAAGCACGTAAAGGGTCTGTGCTGCGTACACTTGTGCTGGAGGAACAACGGGCACTGCTCTGTCCTGAACTCCTTTAGGTATCTGAAATAACAAGAAAACAACGTATCGATAAGCAAAATTTAAATGACTATTAACTTATTAATCAGTCGTAGAAAAGGAAGAAGTTCAAAGACAGCAGAATTTCACGTTGTGCTAAAGTGATGTAGCCTAGTATACATTTGTGGGTCACTCACATTAGCTCTCTATTCAGAGAGCAACTACGTATGTATTTTGACGTAGCACTGGGCTGAAGTAGCGGAGCGTACGTCGATAAATGTGCGTAGTATGAGGGAACACATAAGGCCAAGCTATTTACAAGCAGACTGGTTAGCGAGTTCCTGGCTAATCATTTAGCAGACCAAGTTGACGGTTTAGCATAGTATGGATTATATAAAACAAGCCCCCAAGTCACTAAAACAACTATGAAAGTCAACGATTAGCTTTCCACTTAAGTGAATTAACATGTCCGCATTTCTTACATTAGCATTGGTGTCGCTAGCGTGCAGTCCCGCTTGCTATGTAACGTTAGGTAGTCACAAAGCCAGGAAAAGCACCATGTTTTTAAACAAACACTGGAGTTGAGGAATGCAAGAAATGCAAATACGCACAAGTGCACGTGAAAATAACATTTTCGGAAAAGAGCCACGCCATTGTTTCCTTAAAGCAGGTTTACTCACGTATAGTGGGTAGGTTTCTCGGTTTGAGGGGACGCATTGGCCGCCGTTTTCGAAACCGACGGCATTTTCAGTCAAAACAATGAACTACGCATGCGCGGGGATCTGTCGCCTGCACACCAGTGCACTGCAAAGCAGGGGACGCTGCGAAGAGCAGACAGCGATGTGCAGCACTTTTGAGAGCGACTGTCTTGTGGTTTATTGTTGTATTGTCTCGTCAATGTTTATACACACATTACTCCATCTAATGTTTATTAATGTTTTTAACTAAAGATTTGAAAATTCTCTAACCTCTGCGTTTCGCAGGCAAATTTCCAGAAATTCCACGCCCCCATTAAACGATTTAATAATAATTTGTCAGTTTCATGCTTAAATTATTTTCTCCACATAATGGCAACTGTGAACAACTCTCTTATGGTACATTTTTCTATAAGTGCCTCACAGTTATTGCTTGAATTAAGAACCAACATAAAATAGGGTCTCACAAAAAACAACATTGTGAATTAAGAACACAAACAAAAGTTACTGATATCCTCAGAAGTATACATTTTGTACATTTTAGATACTAAGTTATTAATGCATAGTCTGGTTTTGTTTTGCATTTAGTTTTGTACAACCTGCCTCTTAAAATTACAGTTCCAACAAAGGTGATGTATGTGTGGAGGGGGATATGGGAAAAATATTGGAGCATAATTATTCTCCCTGTGAGACTACCTTACTAAAAATACTGCATTATAGGCATCTTCTTTTCTTTTGACTTGGTGTTCTACATCCGCTTGGTTACTATAATACATAATTCATGCAGCATATAGAAAAAGAAGTGTAGCACACTTTTTAAAAAGTTTTATATTGATAAAACATAACTGAAAATGGAAGAAATACAGTACAATACAATACAATCTAATTTTGAGAATTTTAAATTGAGCAGTCCTTATTCTGCTCTGCGAATGTTCTAGTTAAATCTTAAATTTAGTTCGGAACTCTAAATATCATTTGACTGCCTAGCTATATAATATATGGTAGTAATTAGTTTGATGGGCGTTGTCTCTTTATTACTTCGCCATTTCAAACACCAGACCTTTGTCTTTCTTTCCGTTTCTGGGAAGCTGATCTGCTCTACTCATCTCTTTTTCCCTGTAAGGGAAATTTTAATTTACTAATGCAATTAAAGTGTAATTCCTTATTCAGTTGCTGAGGTCCGCCAAGTGCACTGCCTAATAATTATGCACAAACTCTGGACTATTCAGTTGTAATTGCTTTGATATACCAACCCCCCTGAGCTTGCAGTTGGACAATGACCAATGCATTATTTATATAAGATAATTTTTTTATGTAGAATGAAATTTTGCTTAATTTTTAAGCAACTAAAAAAATTCCTAAATTTTACAATGTAAAATACAGTACTGTATATGCATTTTATGTAGACTTACATACCTTCAACTTTTATCTGTGATGTCATCAAAGGTTAAAACCTGTATCAATCAACAAAAAAATTGGAAACTGAGTTAAAATGATATCATTTTAAGAACTACTTCATTAAACATGTACATATAGTAAAATATAATCCATGACAAAAGCTCTGGACTGAAGTGTAATATTTATGGTGTTGCTTCAATTTGGAATTGACTGACTTTATTGACTTTACTAAACATGATTTTGCTGAAAAAGTTGTTATGTAGTCCAGTTTCATCCAGAGGAAGCACTGAATATAAGCAAGGGGAAAGTCATACCCTTTTTCCTTTCTATGACGTCAGTAATCACAAACTTTTAACCTTATTCAGTAGTTTCAGCTGTACACACAGTTCACTGCTGGCCTCTTCTCTCAGCACCCCCGATGTGTGTGTTTGCATACGAGTTGGAAGTGTGTAAGTGTGATTTTAACATGATCGTTGCTTCTCTCATGAACACAACTCTGATGTGTAGCTGATTTTTGTGTAAGAGTGTGAAGTTCAGTATACGTCGAACGTGAAGTTCGACGTATACTGAACTTCACACTCTTTTTGCAATTTACTCACCAGCAACCCTGCACTTGTTGTCTCTGTGTCCCTGATGGAGTCATGGGTGGTTACATACATGCCTAAATCCTTATGCAGAATGCAGCACATAAGGCATATTCAAACCTGTCTTTTTCAAGATTGTAAAATCAATTTTCCGAAAAGTAGAATGTCCGGAATGCTTCATTGCATATTTTGGATGTAGGATAAACTAGTGCATTGGAAACGTCATGCACAAATCTATCACTTACCACAAAACATTTTGCGTTTTTGCAAGCCTCTAATAAACAATCACTCAAACAATTCTCAGTGCTCCTTTCCCAGGCTGCTGGGACTGTTACAGCTGGAATAACAGTTTGCGGTTTGGGCTCCTGCATTTCCCAGTCACGCCATTATCTCCGGCTATCTCATGTGTAGCTCAAGCCCGAAGTTAGCGAGATACACAGATTTAATATTTTTAAGCGCAATCCTCAATATATATGTGATAGGATATCCTGCACACACCCTTTGTTAAGTTGCTGTGCACCCATATTCCTAATGCACAGAGCCACTTGTTGTGTGCAGTTGTGTTTGCATTCAAATTCTAAATAATAAAGGGAATATTCTATAACCTTTTATAATCCATCTTATCATACAGATACCTGTAAAAAGACTGAATCTAAGAAAACAGTGCAGTATTACAGGACAGAGAAAGAAAGTAGAACTTATTCTCTACAATTAGAGGATGCAAAAACATTTATGACATCATCAACACCTCAATGATGGCATATAATATAAAGTTTTAAAACTGCTCTTGTGCACTCAGATAATCTGCATATCATGAACCTGAAATCAATGTGCTAATGAGCATCTTTGTTCGGTTTAAAGCATTGTATCTAATGTCCGATGTTTGACTTGAGGTTCTGTGCCCATCAATTAAACAAATCTGTGGTGTAATTATTTTAGAAGAAAGGTTTGCTAAACTTACATTTCAGATAGCCTGTTACTGTTTTTCAGAGTAATATATGTTAAAGACAGGTAAATAGAAGAGACTGAAGCAGCATCACATCTCCAACATGATGTTTTTACTTGGTCTCATTTCTTGCTGGCAAAACAACACCTGCCTCTTTCTGTCATCATGATAACAAGAACTGAGATGTGGGGCAATAATTCAGCCATCCTAAAAGTGAACACTGACTGATTCCTACATTTACCTCAATAGAAATTTGCTCAGTTTTTGTAGCAACATGTTTTGTAATTCATCATCTAGATTTATTTATGTTTCCGTTTTTGTCTCCATGAAGTTGAGGAAAGCCTTTCCTGTTAAAGAATTTATTCATGAATTCCACCTTGGAAAAAGTATAACATTTTCTTTATTCTTAAAGTGTAAAACAAATTTTGTGAACATTTGTTGACATTTTCAGATTCCTGATTATACATAAGTCCACGTTCTCTCAACAGTAGGAGAATGTTAGCTGAAATGCACAAAGCAAGGGATGCAGCATTATATTAGACAGGGATACAGAAAGCAAGTTACTGCAACTTGTGTGTCTTAAATTGTTTTTTGCCTCCATGTTGTGAGACAGAAAATAGCAGTCATTTGTTAATGGATTATCCGAGTGGCGTCGATGAGGCTTGTGGACATTTAGCAGATTTCTTCAAGTTCATCTTTGTCTTTTAATATTAAACAAGTGAAGGTGCACGTGGTTTTAAAGGAAATAAGCCCTCTTCCATAAGAAAAAGATGACATGACTGGATTTGATGTGACACAGTATTTCCCTCATGCAGATTTTGCCTGCAAAACAGCCATTGCTGTTTCTAC
The DNA here is from genome assembly GCA_013358685.1 of Antennarius maculatus. NCBI lineage: Eukaryota > Metazoa > Chordata > Actinopteri > Lophiiformes > Antennariidae > Antennarius > Antennarius maculatus. The sequence continues at coordinate 5,086,660 of CM023620.1, read as the reverse complement.
AGGTTGTTCCACATACCAAGAGAATGCCCTGGAAAGGTTGTTTTATAGGTTACACAATATGAAGGTTTTATTGTTGTCTGTTTTACACTGAAGCTGTTCTCTTCTGAGAGTCAGCCACACATTAGTTATCTTTTCCCTTAGGCTGTATTCTAAGGTAGATTCAAACATTTTATCCTCCACTATCCACTTAATTTGCTGTTGCCTGCTTTTCCATTCAGCTTTTGAAGGAATAACACACCACATATCACTTGGAAAACAATCCCACTTGCAGATGGATGCAAAAATAGCTACAAGCACTGTTTGCGCATAGTAAAATATTTAAAGGACTGCACAGATTGAGTACTTTTCAGGCTTCTTTTTAAGTGTATTCTTGGTGTTTACGATTGTTCAGAGTGACAAACTGATATAACTATGAGGCGGTGGTAAGTGACATGCAAAGATGAGGTATTATTTCACAACTGAGGATATTACACTGTGATACAGAGTATTTGTAACATTGCCGTGCACACTGTTTTATAACATTTGTCCCTTTGCTTAACAGTTACACCTCTGAGACTTCACTCCTGACAGGAAGGTGTAGATCGAGTCCATGGTGGCAGAAACGGTTCACTACTGACCAGCTGGCCTTCTGCTTAATGAAGAGACGCAGCTTGTCCCTGAAAGTTTCTCCTAGAAAGCTGTAGATAATGGGGTTTAGGCAGCTGTTGGAGAAAGCTGCCAGGTTAACAATGTGGCCTGTGAGCGGGTAATCATGCCACAGGGTGGTAATAGTCCTCTGGGATGGGTCAGCTGTGCCCTGTAGCAGCTGGATGCTGATGAAGACGTTCTCTGGCAGCCAGCAGATGAAGAACACTAGAACCACTACAACGATCATGCGCAGGGCCTTCTGCCGCCGAGGCCACAGTCCGCGGTGCTTCTGAGACCTCATGAGGATTCTCCCAATCAAAGAGTAGCATAAACCAATGATGGAGAAAGGCACTAAAAAGCCAATGGTTACCTCGAGCCACTGGATCTCAAAGACATTGGCGAAGCAGAAATGCACCTCCCCCCTGTGCTGGGTTTGCACGATGGTGAAAGGCAGAAGTGTGGCCAGGATGGAGGCCATCCAGATGAGGCCACAGCTCAGCTTCGCAAGCTGCATAGTCCTCAGTGGGCTGCTACTCATAGAGCTAGCCAAGGCAACATATCGGTCAAAGCTCATCCATGTGAGGAAGAAGATGCTGCTGTACATATTGACCTGCAGGAAAAGGGACATGAAAGTGCAAAGGACGGCGTAGTCGTAATACTTCTCATTCAGGTTGAAGACCTCGATGAGGGAATCCGCCACAAGGATGAGGTCAGCGACAGCCAGATTAACAAAATAAAGGTCAGGAATAGTCATCTTGTCTCTGTGGTTCAGGTTCACCACCAGGATTAAGATGTTGCCAATAAATCCAATGGGAAAGAGAAGAATGGTGTACAGACAAGACAGGAAGAGCCCAATGATGTAAGATTGGTGTTTGTCTGAGCCTTCAATCAAATATGTTGTGTTGTACTCATATGAGGCGTTCATTTGTTCTGTAGTGTTAGCATATATCCAGACCAGAGAGGTTGTCTGCGCTTCCATAATGACTGTGGTTGGACTGTTTTGAATCATAGGCCATATGTAAGTTACCTGTAGTTGTTACATCATTAGTTGTCATTAGCGCCCAATTAAGTCTTTTGAAGGGGTAAATCATTTATGCTATGTTGGGTTACAGTTTGTTTGACCTCATGTTAACGGCAAAATTCATCTGCCGATACAATCCAGACACAATAGAGAGGCTCCTCCATGTCTTAAAATTGTCTTTTGTCTTTGTAACCCGATGACTCACATCATCCAGACGGTCCAAACTGTGGTCCTGAGATCAGAGGCCGGCTTCTTTGTCCCTTTATGACTGATTTGATTTCACGACTGCTTTGTCTCCTCAAGTCTACGTGCATCTTTATTCAGTGAGCTGTTTCTTTTACTGACACCTGAGCTTTAGAGAAGAGAGAGAAAGAAAATGGGACATAAAAATATCAATGTGGGCAATCCTTTGTGCAGAAAAAACTCAAATACATGTATTGATGTTTGCTTAACTCATTACTCATTAAAATTCTTAAGCTCACAATCGAACATGAACAATCAGTTAACTTTAGTGAGAGTAGTTTGAAAGGTTCTAAAATGGTTGACAGACAATTTAGAACACACATTAACATTCAAGCTTCAGACTTAAACAGATGCATTGAAATCCTCCTTAGAAATCCTCAACCAATCCAAGCTCACTTGTTTGGCAAGGCTTGATGACTATTAATTGTTGAGTTAAAAACATATTTTTCATTAAAGTTTAGCAAGCCTCTGTGTGACCCACTCAGTTTTAACTTGGCAAGTCAACATGAACACATTCAGTTTAGAATGCACTGTATATTACACAAAATGTAGTTTGTTTAACAATTCTTTTTCTTCCGTATTTTGCCATGACCTTTGAAAAATTTTAGTGTACTTTCAACCAGAGTAAACCGTCTTCATTTTAATTCATTCTCAGTGAGAGAGATCTCCACAGAAATAATTCACTACATGCAGTATAAAGAATGCACACCTTAGACTTTCCTGTCACAAAAATAAATCTAAAAGACAATCTTGTTACCAAGCAATTTATTTTAACCTATTAGGTATTTGACCCCTGAGTGTTTTTTTTTTTTTTTCTTTGTTGATGCCATGAAGGGACATAGTTCTTGCTTTTCTGACATTGTCTTGATTTGCACAGTTTTTGACACAAATTAGAAAGACCTGAAAGTTGTAAAAGTGAAAGTCGCATTAACAATTCTACACAAGGAACAGAAAAAAGTTGATGACATAATATGCAAGTCACCGTACAACTGGATTAAAAAGGGGGTCAATATATGGGAATGCATCCATCTGCAGTGAAATCTAGAAGACACCATAATAACTGCAAATGAAGGAATATAATTTTCTTGTTTTTTAAGATATTACTTGAAGTGGGCATAAAACACATCAAGCATTATAATATACCCATAACTACAAACAAAAATGCACAAACCAAAAGCAGCACTTACTTTAAAAAAATTGGAGTGTGATGTTTCCCCATGCTTCTCTGGTGCAGAGATACAGAGATTATAAATCCCATGTCCGGACTTCTCCTCTGCACCACCTGCTGTTTGACCCACCCCTGTCTGGACTGGAGAGAAGGGTGGGAGATATAGAGAAGCAAGAGATGATATGTCATCCATTGTTTGTCACCATGCTTCATCAGCTTCCCTTTGCTCTGCCTCTTTCCTTGCTTGTCCAGTTTGTGATTCCAGGTGTCCGCTGAGCCTCTTCTATTCGATCCAGTGGCTAAACAGCTTTTGAGGTGATTTTAAGACAAAGGGAAGTTGGGACAGAGTTTGCCTTGAGCGGCTTGTGTTGTCATGGAGACCATTTATATATTTTTTTTACAATATTTGCTCACCTGGGTTGTTGAGCTCTTATTCTTAAGAGCCATGTACACACACTGCACACGACCTTCCTTTGTTTTTCCATTGATACGAGTTTGTTTTGCCAACTGATCTGTGCAATTATTGATTTCCATATATGAAAAAAGACATTGACACCGGCCTGTTTAATGTTCAGTCTAAATACTAAAATCATATTCAGATAAGGCTTAAAACAACTGTGAGCCTTCACTCTTAGTAAGGGGGACAGAGAACAGACTCCTCCAGGGGAAGAGTAACATAATGTAATTTAAACTAATCTATGTGTCTATGATATGAATATGGAGACCTATTTGGTGTTGGTTATGGGATGCATTAAGTAAAAGTGTATGCCACAGAGTAGACATATAATAACCATCTGCTCCACCAGAGGTACAGTATATAGTATTTTTGATAGAACATCATACTACACATAGTTTTAAATTACCTTAAGCAATCTTTCAACAATTGTCAGATATTAAAAAAACAAATTATTAGAGGACAGGAGAAATCACAACAAATAAAAATCCAATTAAGAATTATTAAAGGGAAATCCAAGAGGAAACACACTACTTTTAGTCTCCACCCCAAAGATAGAATGGAACTTTATGGTCTTCACAAGGTGAAAGAGTCTCTTACTATATGGAATGAGAAGTCAAGGCCAAGGCAGGATCATTGCCTGGAGGTATGGGGATGCAGCTCCTATGGTAGCACTGTGCACCAGTGCCAGGGCTTCACATTTGATGCAAACAACATGAGGCAGTTAGTGGACTGGATGCCATCATCAGGAATTTAAAGACAGTACAGGTCACGGCAACGTCAACATCCATCCCTCCAGCTTCTGTAGAGATTGAATTGATAAATAGAGTGATGCCTGCGAGCTACCACAGGGAAGATAAGGCCATGTCAGTGACACAACATATTCCCCCTGATTCTGTTTATATCCAATGCACCCAATTAGACAGCCTGCTTAATCTGCCCATACCACTGTTGGCTCAGCTGCTGGTCATGTGGCCTTTTATGAGTCTGCTAACAGTCTAATTAGGTTGGTTTAAGATGTTTTGGTGTTCCAAAAAGCAGGAATTGTTTACTGCTCTAAAGCAGAAGAACTAGGTCAAGAAAATCTCTTCCCACAGGGTTAATGCTTAGATGTTGGGTGTTGCTGTCCAGCTGTGTTGGGGGCTTGTTGCATCTTAGTGATTCCACTGTCTCACAGACAAAGAGGAAAAAAATCTTACATTTATCAATATAAAATAGTAAGGACAAGGGCATAAGATGGGAAAAAGACAAGGAGGGAAAGCAGGAAGGACTCAAAAAGTTGTTTGCAGAGGGACTCAGTGACAAGGATCTGCCTGGAAACAAGATCAGTTAGGGACAATTAATATGTTCAGCCATGAAAACACAAAGGCAGTATTTGACAGGTGGCTCAAGCTCTGGCTTCAACCTGGAAAAAACGAAACACCTCTTGCAGATTTCAGTGCAGATGGCACATAGGCCCATGTCATGGAAAAGCCCGTTTTAGTAGTCAGGATACAGCACCGGAGAGAAGCAGTCATGGTCTGAAGGAGCCAGAAGAGTCAATATAGTATCTGGGAGTAGGGAGTTGACAGTCTGAGGGGTCATATAGCAAACCAGATTGCAACAATTTTCTCTCAGCTACCTGAAATCTCAGCTATTCAGTTTGCATGACTTCACACAGATAAGGGTGAGGTGGGAGGTCAGCAGTGAAAGGTGCCGCGCTCTGTCAGAGAAATAAGCAAAAGATGGGAGGGTGCATATTTTTTCTGAATTGTGATGATGTGAAATGACAAAAATGTTAATGCAGTATGTATCCCTCACACTCAATCCTCAAGAAGAGCAGGCAACATTGATTATTTGTTCTCATTCTTTTCATTCATTCATTCTTCATGTTACCGTTCTTCTTGTTCTTTTTCTTGTTTTTCTGTTAGAAGAAATAGTGCCGTATTTTAAAAACAAATAATTGAAAAAATAATTAGAATGAATATTTTTTCTGTTTGTTTTTTTGCTTTCCATTTTGTCCTTTGGCACTTTGTGAGACATTTCTTAGTGGATGAATTTGCAGAGGAACGTAAAAGGGGATGTGCTACCTCTGTACTTCCACTGGGTGGCCCACTGACATAAACAATGAATCCTCTTTGTCTTGGTGAGAACGGGAGTACATCACAAGGTTAGCTACATTAGAAAAAATGTTCATGTGAACATGGTTGATAAAGGTAATCAGGAAAGCATCAACTGGAATTTTGTAATTTAAAACATTGGAATTGATTGTGTAGCAATGGGCTGCAAGATGAAATGTCCCTTTCATTATAAACATATACAGTACTTCATATCCATCCATCCATCCATCCATCCATCCATCCATCCATCCATCCATCCATCCATCCATCCATCCATCCATCCATCCATCCATCCATCCATCCATCCATCCATCCATCCATCCATCCATCCATCCATCCATCCATCCATCTTCAACCATTTAATCTGGAGCCCCAGACACCTTATATAGCTCTTCAGGAGAGAATTCCAAAGTGTTCCCAGGCCAGCTGAGAGACATAGATCCTCACAGTAGGACATGCCCGGAACACTTCCCCAGGGAGGTGTCCGGGAGGCATCTGAAACAGATGCCCAAGCCACCTCAGCTGATCCTGCTGTACGTGGAGGAGCAGCAGCTTTACTCCAAAGTCCTCGTGACTGAGTTCCTCACCCTGTCTCTGAGGGTGCACCCAGCCACTCTACGGAGGAAATTCATTTCAGCAGCTTGTACCCGGGATCTTGTCCTTTTGGTCATGAAAGGGATTTTTGAACTGCTCTTAGTCTGTCCCGTCACCTAGGGCCTTTTTGCCATAAAGACCCTGACAACATAGCTCCCAGGATCATTCGGGCACTCAAACTCCTCCAACACGATGGTGGCAGTTCAAAGGGGAAGCTTCATATACACATCCATTTAAATTTAGAATAGGATGTGCAAAAAATAAAAGTTGTACATCTTGTCATTTAGACACATGGACTTCTCAGTTCTCATAAAACTGAAAAAACACATTTTAATTAGAGAACAGTGCCCTGCTCCAGAGAAGGTGATTTCAACAGAAGCATGTTGCCTCTTTCCATGCATGTAATTAAATCAATTCCAATTATGAGCCTCGTCTGGATCCAAATGTGAAGAGTGGTGGAACATCATGAATTGGCTCTGTTCTGAATTTCCTTTTATTATATCATATTTTATAATTTTGCAAAATATTGAAAAAACTAAAAAAGTGATCCAGAAAACATATTTATTCAATTGAATATTAAACCAACCCTTCTTTGGCCGTAAGTCCCAGACACAAAAAAAAAATAAAAAAATCTAAATCTAAATTCTGATTTCATTTACAGAAAAACAAACAATTAAACAAACATGTGATCACATTGGAACTCCCACAACTCTCACTGGCAAACATTATATTTGTTTACTTTTACATGCACAAAGAGACAAACAATACTTCCCAACCAGTGACATGTAATAAAAAAGACAACAGTGTTGTTAATGGGAAGTTGTGGGGTTTAACTGCTTGTGGTTGGAGGAATGAAATTGGGAGGTCTACAGGAGGGAGAGTACAACTCCCTCATCTGCCTCCACTTACCAGTCTGTTGTGCTTCTGGCTCCATCTAACATCTCCCTCAGCCACAACCGCAACCTTTGAATGGAACTTCATGCACAGTTCACCTCCTCAGCACTCCTTGAAGGATAATGTTTGATATTTAGCTGATGTTGAGATTTTATTGTTAGAGTATGTTTTTTTTAATTCTCTGCTCAGGTTTCTAAAGAGGAAACGCAAAGACCAAGAGTGGCTGGAGAGGGAGGGTAGATTGTTTTTAAAACATCTGCCCTGGTCCTCTCATCTCCCCAGAGCTGAAAGGATGTGGTGGGTTCCTTGGAGCCTCTGCTCTATGTGCTATGATTCATATGGTAGGAGCATTACAATTGTCACACGTGAAAATAATGTATAATCGTGATTCTTCTTTGCTTTCAATCACCTCTTCTGCTCTACTTCCAGTGTGTCCTCACCCACTGAGTCAAGGATCCAGGATTCTATTTCATTGCTGCTTTCTTTTTGATAGTCATACAGTGTGAGAAACTTTCCTAAAATACTTGTAACCTGTCTCGTCTTGTTCTCGTCTTTACATTCTGCAGCCCAATTTGACTCACATTAACAAAAACAACTGTGGTGTTGGGGTGTGTGTTTTTGGAATCTGGCTGACAGTCAGATAAAACATGTAAAGCCACAAACCAAATGCTCTGTCTGCATAGGTGGTCTGATCTGCGTTGCTGTATGTTTGACGGAAGCTGACCTCAATACTTTTGGTCTGACTGCAGTTCATGCAGCTTAGATATTAAAAACTGAACAATTTTTTCTCAATTTATTTTTGTGAGTGACCTTGGAGAAATAGTCATAATGCCTTCATCCGTTGGATACAAAACCCACCTACATAGAAAGACACGGAAATAGCATCTGCAACCACGGCTGTGATAACATGACAGGGACTGTGCCATCGGCACGCTGGAGACAGTCCTGGAATGGCCAGCAGTGAACTCTGACCCAAATGTCATAGAAAACAGTGGGGTGGACTGAGTGAGCCCAACATCAACATCCTCCAGACACAGCAGCAACCCAAGGCAGCTGACAGAAGAGTGGGCCGCCATCATGGCATCCAAAAGTTGAACCTATCCATGAGGAGGACTAATAGAATGTACAGTATATCAATTAATGATTGTTTTGTCAGAATCAGAATCAGAAAATAGTTTATTGCCAGGTACAGTAAAGTTTACCACACGAGGAACTTGACGTGGTGTCGGTGCATTAAAAAGTGGAAGAGAAGTAATAAGGAATAAAAAAAAAACAATTTACAATTTACATTATATTAAGGTATTTGTCAGTAATTTACCTATTACTGTATACTGTATATACATATATATATATATCTATGCATATTACAGCATAGCCAATGCATTAACACACTGATGTCATACTTTTTTATGTTTACAACCCACTTCTAGTGAATTGACATCCTGTTGCATCATTAGCTTCCTGGTATGTCTTGATGGTCACTACGCTGTCTGATGACTTATGCTTTTCATGCTGATGTGAGTGAACAGAATTAAGTGAAAGCTCCAGGAAAATCCAGTCCTCTGAAGGGAAAATGGCAACTGCATCCAATTCATTCCATTATCATATCATTTCCAGATGTAGCACACATAATTCAAGACCTCCCCCCTCCTCCCATCAAAAGCCTTACGTTTGTGCTGTATTTTGGTGCTGCAGATGTTGTAAATACATACACTATTGTGCAATTCACTGTTGTTACTGTGTCTGGGCGTAACTGAAAAATAAACGCAGCAGTAGTAACAAGAGCTTATGGGTACGCATCCCTACAATATGGTGCTTTACATCAGTTTGACAGTTTTTAATTGTAACTTTGTAACACAACTCACTGTTGTTACTGTGTCTGGGCGTGACTGAAAAATAAACACAGCAGTGGTAACAAGAGCTTATGGGTACACTTCCCTACAATACGGGGCTTTACATCAGTTTTACAGTTTCTAATTGTAACTTTGTAACACAGTGATCCATCACAGCAACAGTCTTCACTTCCTGCAGCGAAACTATTTTTTTCCACAGCTACATTCAGGCACTTTCACAGCTGTCAGTGTGCAGAGTTGTTATCAGATGTAGCCTACACAACATTGTTTTCAACCAGAATGGCAGCAGTATAGAACTGTAAGACCCACAAAAGACAAAACAACTCCCTGAATGCCTGGAATGTTGCTATTTTCCCCAGACTGAGCGGCGTGGTTGAAAGGTCTCACCACGAGAAATCTACTGTTAGCAGTGTGGTGAGCAAAAGGAGAAAGGAACCTCCACAACCTGCCCATCATCCTGACCTGATCACAGGAGTGAAGGGAAGCAGAGCTACAATTAACAGCGCGTTATTTTCATGTACATTTTAGGGGAAAAGCAGAACTTGAAGCAAACACCCAGGCCTTTTCAAATAAAACCGAGAAGTGGGAATATGGTGTTTTTCCAAATCAGCATACATTTTTTAGAAATACACACCAGTTCAAAAATCTCCCCCGAAATGTGTCATGTTTAGTTGATGCTCAAATAGACATTTGGTATTAATTTACTGAATAGTCTTTCAACAACAGGTTACAATGCACATTTTTCAACACATTCTCCCATTGACATAAGTATAGCCAGACTTTTTTTGTTTGGGAAGATCAATGTTTCTTTATTGTTTTTAGAAGTCTTTGACTTAGAATGACAATAGAGTAGATTACTTACAGAATCTAAATATATCTCTCAGAAAAATAATACTGTATTTTTGAAAGAGCATGGTATTTTTCTGTAAAACTCTCAAATGCAATATATACACATACACTATACACATACACTTGAATACACAGTCACAAAGGCATCACATAAAAAATGGATTCATCTGCACTTCTGAGGTTTTGCTGTTAAATTAGCTAAAATGCATCTGCATACATTCAATGTGACAAATTCAGGGATGTTTTTACATCTGTTTCTGCGTCAGTCAAAATTACTTTTCTCCGGCATGTGATTTCAGCCCCTCTGGAATAAGAAAATAAACTCAAACTTGAGCGGAAATCTGTTAGGTGTGATTTTGAGTCAAATGTGATGGAGCTCGTTTTGCTTGTTGTGTGTGTCATCAAATTGTGATGATTGGCCATTATTGCCTCGTTTTGTCTCTCACCGAGGAAGATTTTCCAAAAATTACTTAAAGCCTTTCAATGAAATTGCTTTAAAAGTCAAGACAAATACTTTGGACAACTAATTAGATTTAGTGATAAAAGGGAAGCCTTTGTGTGATTACAACCAAATTCAGATATCCACCCATGGTGGATCTCTGCAAGAGGCACATCCTCTGCTGAAATGTAAATGTAAATGTCAAATGCAGGAATTGTTTACTTCTCTAAAGCAGATGATCTACTTTATGGAGTGTTTTAATTTATTTTAGATTTAAAAAAAAAAAAACTGGTTGAAATTGAATGGAGAAATATTTTAAAGATTTCACTCTTAGTTTCTCTAGCTGCTCTTACTTAGATCTTAGTGAGAAATAGAGTTTCCTGGTTATTAACTATTTTTAAAGTAACTACCAGCAGCAGCTTGCTGTAGCTACTACTCGCCAATCACCTGCATTAGCTGTGCAACCAGCTATATCAATTTCTTACAGTTCACTCAGCTGAAAGTGGGAGCTCCGTGCACCAGATAAGTATTGGTGTTTTGACCACTACAATATGACTTTCAGACCACCAGGAGGAAGAGGTTTTTCAGGCCCAGTTTGGGGGAACCCACTGTGGAATGCTGGCGAGGAACTGAGCTGGAATGGGTTACACAACTGGTGCCAGGTGAGCAGCCAAGCAAACCAGGCTCAGCAGTTACGACGACTGGACAGGGAACGATAATAGCCTCTGAGACCAATGTGGGCCATGCTGATGACAGGTAATACAGTACTGATGAGGTTTTCTTGGAGGCTTGGCTTTTGTACTCCAAAGCCTGACCCTGCTGTAACCCCCACTCAGACCCCAGGAGCCCGGACTCCCTCTTACACTGCTCTGGGTTCCTGGTTGCAGTTACTGTAAATCATCTTGGTACTGTATTCCCCGTTGGGCCTGAAATCTTCCTCCAAAAATAAAACAAGCTTTTCTGTTTTCAGTGTGTAGTTTGAAGTAATATCTATAACATCTTCTAAAATGTTGGAGTCTTGATTTAGATGCAACCTCAATCTCTGAAAGTACATTTCAAGCTGACAGTGAGCAAAACCTTAATAGAGGTGACTTACATTTGCATCATCAGACTGCTAAAAGCTTTTATCAGTTGAACATGCACTATTATTTGCTTTTCAAACTCAAACGAACAGTAAGGATTTGGACTTTGATTTCGAATAATGATTAACTATGTCATATGTCCCTGTTTTATGGGCAGCTCATACTGTGAGACAAAATGTAAACATGCAGCCTACGCTGAAAATAAACAGTACTGTATTTTCCACTGATGGATTACTGATACGCATAAAGAGGGTGGGGTGATGCAGTGAAAGATAAAAACACTGGTTCATAGTTCATTTGAAGACAAATACAAGGTCTTTTTTAAAATACAGTTAGCGTGTATAACTTAATAATCTTATTTATAAATGTCAAAGCTGTGCACATTTCTATCCTTTAAATTTTACAGTGAAAGCCAAACGACCTTGTTAAAGTGAAAATTTTAGCAAGTCATTACTAAAACTAAACTGTTTACTGTGAATGTGAATTGAATTTCAACTCTATTGCGAAAAGTGCCTGTCGAGTAACAAAATGATGTGCATACCCCACCCCGCTGGTGTATCTGTTCACAGGAAAATTTTTATACTGACCTTCTCATTCAAAATAACTACTACACTAACATATTGCGGTGATGTGTCAGACCTCATGCAAAAACAATTTTTTTTTTAATGTTATAATCATGGTGCATCAGTATTACAACTCATTTCACTAAGTGGCAGACAGAGAGCAAAGCATCTTTGCCAGTAATATGCAGCTTATCCTAATGCATTTGAGCAGCATGACAGTTCCAACTCTAGACAAACACATTATTTGCATGTGCTTGGCGAGTCTTCTATACTTTGATAATGTTTTTTATAATGTCTCTGGAGCAACAACGTTCAAAGGCTTTATATTCCTACTGCATGGAACCTCACAACACCTTTGTGTTTGTGTGTTCACTTCATTCAGTGAATGTACATGACGCCTCCTCGGGCCCTCTCTGCTGCCCTGTAGGGCCTTCACTGAGCCTGTGTAAGGCCCTGTATGCATATTCTCCACAGAGACAAAACATAGCTTAACAAAATCATATGCTTGGCTGAGACTCTCTCGTCAAATTAATGAGCACATTTTGAATGAGTTGATTTGAACTGCTTATGTTTAACACAGTGCGATTTCAAGAGAAATCACAAGAGGTATACTGGTTTGAACCTGAATACAAGCTTTTTATAAACATTTCATGTCCTTTCTAGCTGTGTAGACAGTAGCGTGGGTGTGTGTTTTATTCTATGTATTCTGATATATTTTGTGGAACTAAAATATGAAAAAATAGATTCATGCCTGTGAGTGTATCAAAACTATAGAACTGCATCTGTAAAAACAATGACAACATAGCTTCATACCAGTACCTTAACTCTGGTTACAGGTTAGTACTGTCATGCAGAAAACAAATACATTTTAAGTTAGATGAAGCTGAAAGAGACCATATGTATGTGAAAATCTCAGTTTTCCAGTTTTTATCAATATAATCTCCTTCTTGTGGCTTAAATTATATCTAGTAGCATAATGTGGTTCCACAGTGATCTCTAGGCATTCATGCATTGGTCAGACTTGCACATTGTCATCAGAACATTCATAACACCCCTGTATCAAAGAGGCTACACCCACTGCAATGGTGTCGTGCTTAGACGTGTCTTGACAACAGGATGTTTGCTGTGTTTGTCTTTTGTGTGAAACTCAGAGAAAACAATGGCAAAGTGTTTGGTAGTTATCAGCTTATGGTGCCAATTTACCGACCTCAAAATAGAAGGCTAAGTATCTTAGAGGAGAACTCCACAGGGTGACCAGAAATAACAGCACTTAGTGGTTTTTGCTTGGTTTGTCCTCTCACTAGAGAATTGGATAGATCCAATGGAGTTCTGGAAGGTGACAGGAAATTCCACAGTTAGCTATGTCGCTCTTAATACAGTCCAGAGCAGTGAGGGAGCCCAGTTAGATATGGCTCTGTGGGGGACGGGGGATTAAGTGTCAGCTAGGCAAGAAGTGGAAAAAGGGTGAGGGAGGGGCATTTGTAATCTCATGGGGGAATATCTCACGTCACTACTTGCTGCACTGTTGAGTGTTCATGAGGGCAGGACTGGTCTCTGCAGTGCAGCCTCCTGAGCAGCCGTTGAAGCTTGCTGGAGAAGTTTTTGTTCATTTGCCTATACATAAGAGGCATTGCAAAGCTGCTTGAGAAAGCCAACAATTTAGACACGCATCTTAGAAAGTAATAGGTGGGTAAGTAATGTATATTGCTAATGTACCCTGGTGCACCAGCGACAGTGTGCACCAACAAAATCATGTAGTAAGGGGTCCACAGGACAAACTGCACACAGACCGAGGCTAGCAGCAGTCTGTGAATAGAAGGGTCCAGGCGTGCAGAGTCCTGATCCAGAGGTGTAGATTCCTTCCTGATGCGCAAAATGAGCACAAAGGCATAAAGAACAGCCACAGCTGGAACCACGAAGCCGATGAACATCATGATGGCGTCTGCTGCCTCCTTGTTCTGCATTTTGGAGCACTCAACCATCTTAGTGGAGATGTGATTGCACACATAGAAGAGCAGTGAGGAGAAGCTGGTGAGAACAGCTCCTCCCCAGATGAACCCACATACATGTTTGGTGTTATACACGCTTGACATGTATGTACGAGGCAGCGCACGCTCTATGTAGTAGTCCAGACTGAGCAACGTGGTGGAATACATGATCACCAGCGAGGATATGTTAAAGAGAATGAGGAGGGTGATGTAGACCTCATTGTTGTATTCCCAAACATGCCAGCGAGTGAAGGTGGAGCTCAGTAGCTCCACAGGTGCCACCACGTTGAGCACAAGACCTGCGATGGCCATGTTGACGAAATAAACATCCGGCATGGTCATTGACACCTTGTTGGAGAGGTTGACTACAACCAGCAGCACATTGTAGCACAACCCCAAAGGGAAGCATACCAGGAGGTAGATGAGTGACAAAACTGAGAGGATGAGGCCATATTCCTGGCAGAGCCTGAAGTCCACGCTGCTGTCCGTCTCATTGTAAACAACACAGATCCACATTGCTGGGCTGTGACACCGGGTGAGTGTCTCAACAAGTTAGCTGCAGGAATAAAGTTGGGGAGAAAAAAAATTAGATACCACAGTGACAAAGTTTTATTGGTTCATGTTACAGAATTATTGGTATCACATACCAGAATTACAGCTGGCTAATACTTATAAATGAATGTAATTCTATATCAATTTCCAAAATCTCTAAAGCACATTAAATTGTGCCATATATAGATATATATTGTGCCATATACAGAGAATTGTGAATAGAAGGGTATCTTGTTAATGATTGTACCCCACCTCACACTCTTGATGACCAAGTTTCGAGAAATACATATTATGCATTATGCATGTTTTTATGTGAAAGCAGCTGTTCTTCCCTGCAGCCAGTGACAATATAGCTAAGATGAAAATAGGAAATCCTAGACCATACTAGTCTATTATTTCCATGCTGATGTATTTTATTGAAGAAATGATTAAACATCACACCAGAGCTGACAGAATGATGGCAAAAAGTCTGAGTGTTAAGTTTCAACACAAAAAAAGCAGAACTACATGTTAAGTGGAATTTCTCCATGACAAACTGTTCTCTTTTTGGTTTCTGTGTGAGTTGGAGGTAAAACATGCAAACCCTGGTGCAGCTATTACACCCAAGATAACAATATTAATTTCGCTTCACTGCATGCCATTGGCTCCTTACCAACGTATTACATTTGCTGGCTCAGCTTCAAGACCTAAGAGGTACTGCTACTTCTCCTGGGTAGGGTTAATTCATTGAACATTTGATGTGTCAACAAGCTTTTCCTGTATTGATTTTTACCCGTTTGCCTCAGTCATGAAGTGGGCCGTAGATAAAGAAAAACACTTTCCTTTCTTTACTTTTTACAAACTGGTGCTATGAGTCAACTGCAACTCCTGCAACTACTGTTCAGGTTACCATCAAGCTGATGGGTGGTTTGGTGGGTGGTTTGGAAGGTGGTGAGGGGTAGATTTATGAAGAGAGATATGTGAGTCAGAGCCTTGCAAAGGGTCACTGAGGACAAAGACCAGGGGCTGGAGTTTCAGGGCAGCTTCAGAGCAAATGACCACTCACATTTCAAAAGCGTTTGTTTCAAAGGGTTTATTTAATGCTGTCTTAAATAATTAACATGGATCTTTTTAAATAAATGATTAAAATAGTTTTGGTTGAATAAAAAAAAGATCACAAGGCCATCACAGGACAGCAATGATGAGTTCACTGCATTGTGTTTCTGCTGTGGCAATTTGGCTGCCATGTTTCCACATGTTTGGCTTTGCTCCCGAAGCAGAATTATCTGGAAACCTCTAGCTTGATAATACTGTGGAACAAAACGCAGAGAGGGAGTTTTGTTTTTGGGAGGATGACTAATGATGCCAGTAAAAGGGAAACATTCTTCCTTTACTTATGTAACACCACTACAGAGGGGCTGCTCTAGCCTTAAGCTTCAAACACAGACACACATACAGTACACACATGGGGGCTGAGTCCCGCCTCCATACTAATCCAATTGGCTGTAATGAGACTATACTGGAGGCTGGGGCTCAGAACTGGACTGGAACTGGATTGGGAGGAAGAAAGTGTCGAGTTACTTATAACACAAAACCTGTCTTTACACTGACAGCAGCACTGATCAGATGCCTTGTAAACATGGTTCGCTTACAAAAGGTGCTAGGTGACTGATTTACTAAAACAGACCTTGGCAAAAGCACAGAATTATCTATAATACTCTACTATAGATTGTATGCACTTTGCTTAATATAAATTTAAAGTTGTTTGATGACCTCACACTCCTCACAACCTAGAGAAGTTGGTGATAATTAAAGGGAACACTGTCTGGCTGTCCTTATTCATTGGCACCTGCAGTATACTGACATTTTAGCCACCCTTTCATTACCACATTGGCTCACTTCGTAGCTCATGATAACTGCAGTGCACCAACATTTCATGGGTTATGGGTTTGAGGTGTACTAGTGTTATATTAGCTACTGGCTGAAACTTCTAATGCTACTGCTCTGTATAGAGCTTTAGCTTTGGAAATGGCTTGACAATGAAACATTTGAGAACAAATCTATCTCTATGACCTTCATAATTTATGAACTCAAGATAAACTCCAGTCTTGGGCTGTAGACCAAAGCGTAGCTGGTTCAAAGCCCATGTGGTTCAAAAAGTACACACACACACACACACACACACACACACACACACACACACACACACACACACACACACACACACACACACACACACACACACACACGCACACACACACACACGACTAACAGATTGACTAACACTAGAGTGAATTTCCCTTCTCGGATCATTAAAGTTGATTTCAATTCCTTCATTTCATTTCAAATGGTGAGCCTGATTATTTGGGACTCCCACCCCACCCCTCTGTCCCCACATTATTTCAGTAATCATAATCATGACATGGTAGGCAACTAATAAAAAGTCATAAAAATGTATTTGTGTGAGCTTTGATGTGCTATAAATTTCTTGACATTTGACTACTGTATGTTTTTTTAAAAATAAAAACTGACATTTCTGTTGATCATGCTGGTATCTTAATTAGAAGAAAATTCACAAATTTCAGCATTTTGTTTAATGTGGCACATATGCAAATCTAATGTGCCTCCGATTTAGCTTTTCCTGGAAATAAGATTTTTGTAGCCCCTCACAGAAATGTAAAATTGCTATTCTGTTGTCTCTGGAAAATTTTCTTGCAGTTAAGGAATACCAGTAATTTATTAGATTCTATTCTCTTCCCACTTCTCCACCGATCCAGTAATCTAAAAATGAGAAGTCTACTCTGAACTTCCTGTGAAATGATAGATAACAATTAAGTTTGAATTTGAACCTAGGTGGTGGAATGACCTACGTAGTGCTGGAGATCCATTCAACTTACCGCTTGGCCATCAAGCTTCCAAAACGCACCATTTCAAATATTTTTTCTTATTGACTGATTTATATGACTGATTCTTTGTATTATATTAGTAACTACCCCCACGGGTAAAACTCCTTTTCTGCATTTAACCAACCTTTAGAGTGCCTTGGGTGCAAATACTCGTACAACCTACGAGTATTTTACTCGTAGGTTGTAAGACATGTAGATGGGAATTGATCCATTTATCGATCCATTCATTTTGGGCACAAGTGTCAGCCAATTACCTTAATATGATTGTAAACATCTAATGTTGATGACATTGCCAGTAGGCTGGTCATTCAGTGACCGCATTACTGGCAATAACTACCTTTGCATCTGAGTCACCAAAGTAATCTGTGCGTATCAGTGTGGGTCAGAGTAACTGAGGACAAAGACCAGGGACTGGAGGTCAGGCCAGGGTTGCAGACAATAACCACATAATTATGTTTCATCTGTGTATATTAGTGCTACATATAGGAAAAACATGCAGATTAGAGGCAGATTGGGGCAGGTCACAACATTGCCATAGTAGGAATCATGAATTTCCTTCCTGTAAAAGCAGGTTCTTGTTACATAATCATCTGATTGCAATCATTTTAGATAGTGAGTAAAAAAGCTTTAACTCATCTATATAAAAATAGCTGGATGAAATAGAAATGTCATGCATAAATTAATTCAGTATTTCACATCGTTTTTTTTAATGAATAATCAGTTTTTGATTATTCTTCTTTAAGTAAAAAATTACATTTAGCACAACAGACTTTCTCTCTGAGTGTTTATTTTTTAATTAGCATATAATGACTCGAACACAATTGATCATTCTGTGTCAAAGCTAAACACCACAACAACACTGTGGGGACATTTTGATTATATTATATTAAAAAAGGACAGTGAAAACTTGATGAATGCAATGTGTTACATATGCAAGGACCACAAATAAAACTGGATTTATAACTTGGAAAAACAACCCCAGTAGCAGGTTAATTAAAACACCTAGCCATTACTAAAGCTTTAAGACAAAAGTGTAAATAGAAATCTAATAGTGCCTATAAATGGCTCTTTTTCATAAGGAGTATTTGTATTAAATACATGTCAAATAAGGATTGGCCTTATATTTATTTTGCTCTTCACTGCATGATTTTAACTGCAGTCTGACATGTGGTTAAACCTCATCTGAACTTTTAGCCTTACTTCATGTGGTTACATTAAATATTCCCCCAGGGGTGGGGGGGCTTTTCCTTTGGTCCCACCAAACATGATCCTGTAAGAGTGACGCCCACGTGCTTGACGACCCTGTGTTTTGAAGCTGATCTCAAAGGCTGATGGGAATAGTGTGACATACTAGGCCCACACCCCTCATATATCCTTACTGGAATTTGCAGGCTCTTCTCAGAACGTAGAAAGAGTGATGTCAAATGACATGCTACTTGTGTCTCCAGCAGAGTGCAGTGAAGCAGCAACAGAAATTCAGGAGTGAGTTACAAAAAAAACAATATTTCACACTCAAACTTTTCTGCTACTCAACGCTGTATAATTGAAAGTGAGTGCCCATAAAACTACCAAAATATTTACAGCATGAGAGTCCATTAATTTGTATTGGTTAATTTAATAAAGTCGAAGCATCTTTTCTGGTTCCCTTACAGTGTGTTTGCAAGTGTCCTGCTACTCTTGGAAAGCAACCCATTGACTCAGGAGTATTAATGGGGAAACTGGCTTCAGGTACTTGCTAATACTGCAATACAATTTTGTAAATTAAAATCTACTGAACTGTAAGAGGTGATTAAAATAGTCGCCATTAACTCAATTTCTGTGGAAGGGCGTTACGTAATTCATAACATTTTTCCCAAATCATTATCAGTCCCTTCGGAATTGAGTCAGAGAGGTGGAATTTTTTACAAGCAAGATAGCTTGTTTTTGAGTGGACCTTTTCAGGCAAGATAACTTGTTTTTGAATGGACTTGTAAACTTTACATACAGAATTCTGCAAAGGTTGACTGAAAAACCAGATAAAAACTACAAAAACCAAAATATTGACATATATACTGACTAACTGGTGCAGAGAATGTACTCAATGTCAGATTTTGCTTATTAAAAACAGTATTTCTTCTGATGAACCTGATGTGTACGCACATCGTATCAAACACAGGTCTCCAACAGCATACTTTGCGCCTGCAGGTCACATGTTTAACTGTCACCGGAATCAACAAAATTAGAGCTCCATGGTCAGCACAAAGCAGGCTTACTGTAATTAAGCTATTGCACCATCCCTGCATCCCCTCTGGCCACATGGATGAAGTTAAGGGCAAAAACTATAAAGCTTAATCTAAAACACCTCCATGTACAATAAGGCTTATTTGAGCTGAACGACTTTGCCAGAGAGTCGTATTCACCCAGCCTATTGTTTGATGTGTAATACGGTCAGGTGGTGGCTTTAATAATTCCATGATTTAGTAACTGGGAACATCTGTTAAAATCTATTATGAAAGAGTGAATTTAAAATAATTGATTTAATAAAAATGAAGTTTTACTATTTAAAAAAACAAGGGGTAAAATGTGGGTGAAATAGTTTATGACCTAGGATACCACTTAGATACAAGGGTAAACTGACAAACCCACATGACATCTCATCGGCTGCACTTCCATACGGAAGAAGTCCTAACGAAGACAAGCTATTACTCTCATAAACAGCAGTTTACCACAGATTTTAAATTGCTTGTTTGTTTGTCAAATGAATGAGCTTTTAACCACAGAAGCTTTTGATTAAGATAGAATACCTTTGACAGTTGTTAAGAAAAATTATCCCGTGAGAAACATCTTCAGGTGCAATTTTGCAAATAGAAACCCCTCGTTAAACTGTGGAGCCATTACAAATCAACAAAACCAGTCTGTCGCCGTCTCTATTTACTATTGAGGACACTGGCGTCCCCATCACACTTGACTAAGCGTGGATAGCTGTCACGGCTCTGCCATTAACTACTATCGCTGTGGCTATCGTTGACACAGCTACAGCTACACATTCACATTTTCAACTGGGAATTATAAATTATTTGAAGCAGGAAATTCAAGTGCAAACACATCTCATGAGGTACTAGGAATAGCATAACAGAGAGCCAAACTTACCAAAAACATATAGATTTAGGTCTGTGACAAACCTAAGGAGGCATTGGGTTTGATTGTAGCATTTCCACTGGCATTTCGGAATCGTTCCCTTTGACAAACAGACATCCTAGAGACGAACTTCGGCTCTCTCGCGTCACTAAAGCCTAAACACAACGAAAAGAACCGTTAAATTGCATGTTGGTAGAGTCTGACTTCAGTTCTCAACTTTTGAGACGAGGCTAGCTTTAGAAAGGGGGCCGTCCGTTAAACTTTACTACTGCTGGAGCGCTGCTCTGTCCTACAGTGTGTACACACGTGACCCTCCCCCACCGTCTCCTCACTCTGTTCTCTACGGTCGCGAGGCCGAATAGCTGTCTCTGTTCTGATTGGAGCGAGAGGAAGAAGGTGGGGCGCGAGGGACACCAGAGGTGAACGCGTACGTATTGACGCAACACGTTCAAAAACCGCAGTCCGCAGTATTTAAACAAAAACAAACAAATAAAACAAACAAACAAACAAACAAAAAGCGCACTGTCTTTGCCCATAAATCTGGGAATCATGCAATTTCCTGTACCAGAGAATGGATTAAAATTTGCCATAACGGAAAGTCAGGTTTTAATCAATGACTCAACTATTGACAATGACGCACTATTGACACACTATTCCAAATGATAAATGGTTGTTCTTAACTCGGCGCAGAAGAGATCAAAGTAAGGGGATCTGCTTTGCATATCTCAGTTGGCCATTATGAGCAATCAAAACTTGGAAAAAATCCTCACCAACCAAGTTATGTCTACAAGATGTAACATCAGAAAAGATGGAAAACAGTCTTGTATTGAAACATTATAAATTGTATAGTCCGTGGGATCCTGTGAGACGTGAAATATGTTCCAAGGAAGACAGTTTGAGTTAAAGGTCACTGAGTTTCACAATCAGAGCAGATAAGATATTTAATGCCATTCTTAGGAAAATAAACTACTACCTCAGAAAAAGTTTCACTGGAGCGGTGAATGTTACTTGCAATTTAGTTAATCTTATGGGAAGGCAAACAAAGTCCCTTTCTTTCAGGATGAAAGAATGTGTTTGAAATGTATGTTTGAAATCTCAAAGGCAGAGTAACTGTGGGATTAATAATATATTATGAAGTACTATAATGAATACAGAATTCCATAAGGTCGATGTCTGTGTTGTTGTTTTTTTTTTTGTAATGAAAAATCAATTGAAGTTTACCATTAAGATTAAGAACTGTAGTAGAGATTATTGAAGCGGATATACAGTAATAAGAAAACAGTTTAGAGTTTGTTTGAACTTCAATTACTTTCATTGACTTCTCTGATAGTCCATTTACAATGACTCAAATTTGGGTACGTCAGTGTAGATACGTCAGCTGTTTTTATTACAAAGCCTCCAATCTGTGCTTGCAACTAAAGGGAGATATTATATGGTCCACAACTGCAATGATTTCAAGGCCCCATAGTGATAATCTTTCCAGTACAGCATTAACTTTTAGAGAGTGCCGATGATTCACGCAGAGACTGCACATAGCCTAAATGTCATGTTGAGTTTTATAGCGATTGTCACTACAAAACCTTAGCTCATTTAAAATAATTGACTAACTCTCTCCACGGGCCTAAGACAACACTGCACATGCAGCATTGTAACATCAGGTCTCAATCAGTGCTTCGCTGCGAGGGGATTCATCCCTTAATTTCCTGCTCTGCACCAGAGGGGAAAGACGGATACTGCAACAAAGCTCCGGAGTGGGACTTGAAGGTCTGCAGTCTTAGAAGAACCTAGAAGCACACATTTCATTAAAGCCTAAAGGAATGTCTCCACACCACGTCATTTCTAGTAACTAACAAATTAGTTTGAGACAAACAATGAAAATAAAATACAATAATAAAGACCTCTAGAATGCACAGAATGTACAGTACAGCTTACTTATCTTTGTTGAGTGTGTGTAAGAGCATGTTGTTCTCTGCTTTGAAAGCAGAACACCATATTACACTGATCTTATTTTTGAGAAATGCGCCGAGGTGCACTGGTGTCACGCCCGGAGTGTACCCTGCCTCATGCCCCCAGTCAGCTGGGATAGGCTTTACCACCCCATGACCCGAGATGGAGGAAGAAGGGGGTATAGAAAATGGATGGACAGATGGCTCAGAAATAATGCAATTATAGAATGCAATTATGATGAAGATGTGCCTCTTAAGTTAAAACTGGATTTGTTTGCAAGGCTTTGACTGTCCACCAGAATAAACACAGGATAGCAGTTTTGTAGCTTCTAGACTGCAGATTCAAGTCAGACAAAACAGCAACAAAGAACTGCTGTTTGACAAACAGATGGAAAATCTGTCTTGTTCCTCTCCAGGAAGCTTTGATTTCTGTCTTTTATCTTTGCTATCTGACTAATTGAGGCACGTCGGTGGAGTAACACTCACAGGTTTCTGATTATTGCAAAAGCATCACCTTGGAGACAGAGATTATAGCTGTTCCTGTGATTATACTGTTGATTGTGTTTTTTTATCAGATCAGTCAGAATTTTCCATACTGATAATAGAACACAAAGCAACCATTCATCTCCTAAAAGGTTTTGGAACTTGATCAAACTAATGAAAAAATTCACAGTATACATACTATTTTGTATGTTATAACATGGATAAATTTTGAGAAGATAACAAATTTGCTGAAATTTGTAATAAATACCTTAACCATAGCAAACTCCTCATCATTTACAGTCTCAGTCTGCCACTTGTGTTTGAAGGTTGAGTACCAGTACAAATATTCACATATAGTATTTTGAGCTCCATGACATTGGTCAGATAGATTTTACTGCATTTGTTCTGACACATGCTAAAGTTAACTTTATGACTAATACTGCAAGATTTTCAGTTGATTTTTGCTTAAAGCTAGAAAAAAATAACCTTTTAATATTTCTTGTTGTTTTTCTTGTATGATGCTGTCCATGCAGATGGCTCATGGTCACGCATCACATGAGTCAAATTAAGACATTATTCTAAGATGAATCCAGACGTATAATCAAATAGATCTAATGTGAAACCAGGAGAAATAAAAATGATTTGTTTTTACGCCACAAAATGTAACATTTATTAGATAGTTGTGTGCAGCAAAGAGTGAATATGAAGTTGTTTTTGTTAATGAAAAGTACTGTATATCAAAATAGAGAATAAATGTTGACCAATGCTGTTTTGTTTGGTAGTTCCTGTTGTTGTCATTATCAGCAGCAGCGGACAGGAGAGTGTTAGTGTTCAGGGTAGAGTGGGGTCTGAGGACTAAATCACAGTTTAGCCCCAATCAAGCTCTGAAATCTGTTCCTATTCTTGGAAGCCTCAGCACCGCTGTAAGGCTCCGGTCTTCATTTGCTTTCCCCTAAAGACTTTAGGCTTCATGACGACATATGGCTTGCTTTCAAATGGGAGTCTTTGCTCAGCCTCAGTCAGCCCTGGATCCATGTCAGCTGTTTACAGTCACTTTGGCACCAGATGGCCATAGACACGTAATGTGAGTCTAATGATGATGATTATGCCACAGTGTCTGTGGGCACAATGAAAGTCTGAAATATTTCATTACATTATAGTCGTGCCTATTCTCATGAGGAGCTACCACCTACACAAGATGTGCTTCTGAATTGCAACATGATGCCATAACTTGAAATTAGATATCATCATAATATTATAACAGCAGATACACTTCAGTGCCCAAATTCTACATCTTTTTTATGTGGAGAATTATACAGAGGCAAACAGTACAACACAGCAGTTGCATGCTGCGCACATGCCTTTAAGCTCAGAGGCCTGGGAGTGCACATTAAGCTCATTAAGTCTGTGGTGGAGATTATGGTGTGTCGTAGACCCGGCACCAGCGTCCAGTGGCTGGAACGTCTCCTCTTTTTCAAAATGCATGTAGGAAGTGGCTAAATGAGGGTGGAAAAGCTACTCCTAATCACTTAAAAAATAATCCATAACGTGTCACACACACCCACGCCACTAAAAACAAATAAATGTGGTATGTACTGCAGGAGTGCTTGGATAATGCTGGCTCTTAATGTAAAACAAGTTCAGAACATAAACATCAAGATGAATGCTTCAGCTTGTTTTTGTTTTTCCAGGCACTATAACTGATTCAGCACCACACTGAGATCTGACATCCTGTCATACAGGTTCCTGGAAAAAAGGCTTCCTGTGTAGCAAGATGCATTTTTATTACCACTTATTATACACTCCATGCAAGTGCTTGTGGAGGGAGTTGATGTGTGTAATGGCCATGTGTACTAACATAAAAAAGCAATAAAATGTTTGAACACTTAACTTGATGTGTGAACATACATACAGAAGATGATGTTGCTGCAGAGAAAGAATGAGACACCAGCGCAGTCTGGATTAATGTAACACCCCATAAGCCTGTCTGCTCAGATGGTGTCTCAGCGTGTTTCCCTGCTGGGACAAATAATTCTTTGGAAAGATGTTTATCCCACTCCCCTCCTAAAAGATTCATTAACCTTTGGGCTTTTAAAGCTCAGTAATGTCACAGGCAGCACTGATTACTGCTTTATCCTAAGCAGTGAACTTTTTAGAAGATGGCAAAAAACAAATTTACTACTACACTAGAACTATGTATGCTAGTCTTGAATAAACATTAGTGAATTGAAGGATAATTTTGGACTTCTGAGACGCAAGAAATTTTGTATTAAAGAACAATGTTAAGTGGCTTTTAATTTCATTTCCCACTGAGTGAGATTGTGCATGTCTATTCTATAAATCAATAACATGCAGAAGATTAGAGCTGGTACTCTTCCCTGTGGTGTTTCTTGTGTTTCGGTTATGACTTCTTTTGGTTCACTGTATTAAAAAGTTTTTTTTGTACAGAAAAATTACTCTTTTAAAAGGGGCTGTCGCTGCTATACCAGTGATGTATTTCTGTATTTTTCATGTGAATTTCTAATATTACATTCATATTATTCTGAATCAGTTTTTTGACGTTTTCTCACAAAACTTTAAACAAAGATTTAGTACTTTGAAAATATTTTTATTCCTAACTTGTACACTGTTTAGTGTTATCACATCAATAAATCATAACCGACCCTGAATCTGCCTACATCAACATGTAGATAAAAATATGGTCTCCAATGGGTCTCAATGGGTCTACATAGCTTTATAAAAGCCGGCATAGCTCTGTAATGTTCCTTGAGTAAGGGGTGTTGATGTTTTTGCTGCAAGCATGTAAAATGTAAAAGCTACTGTATGTGCCTAAGGTGGTGCTCAAGTGGACGGATCAAAAGCAAGCAGGCAGATATTTCTATCTGTAGCCCCACTTTTAACCTGTCCTCAGCAAAGGAATGAGCTCTGACCTCAGGTCAACCTTGTAATGTATCCTTTTCAATAACATCCACCTCAGCTGTCTGCTTTAACAGTAGTCTTACGGCACGTTCCTTGGAGTTTCTCTTGGTCTCAAGGGACATTTTTCTGTTGCCTTTTGTCACAGAGTATGAGTCTAAATCAGGTCAGTTTGCATGAACCATTTGGTGTTAAAACAATCCAGAAAATTGGGCAACCATCATCAAGAAAGCCTCAAGATCACGTTCTTAGTCTGTCACAGCCAAAATGATCATCACTGTAATTATACCCCTGGTGGAGATATCATAGTCAAGTTCTACCTCGTTTATTGTCTATAAGGCAATTTAAAGAATTGTCTTGTTGATGCTTTTACAGAGATACATGATAATAGTGTGGAAAAAAAAACCCAAAACGAGTGAATTAACATACTGAAAGAATTGTTTTGTATTGTTCATTGTATACATGTCACTGCTGTTGCAAGAAAGAAATATACAATCTGGTTTATGAAACTTTGTCACTAATAAAAGTAGTGCAGTGAGCAAATATTTATGACATAGGAAATGACGATTCATGAATGTATGGAACCTATACAGACATTAAAATGTTATGGTCCTATTCAGCTATTAAGTTTTGTTTGAGTTGCTGAGCCTGGACAGACAATTCAAATCCTCTTGTGGCTAATCTAGTCAAGGTATTAGTTTAATTACCGTTGTTATGTAATAATCTTGTTCTTTTTGTGAAACTCCTTTGTTCACTATTTGTCATAATGATATAATAAAAATAACATGGACACAGTTATACTTAGTAGAAAAAACAACCCAAAATGTGTTTTAAGTTCATATGATCTGAAGACATCTTTCCTGTTTACATGATTTCTTTCTCTCAATGGGATGTAGGAGTGGTAAGCAGCAGGAGATCCTGAGGGGGCCCCCTGGACTCCCACGTCATGGAACCTTTGCTCCATTCTGTTGTGGCTACAAGCCAATATTATTCCTCTGTTTGGTTCCACCAGATGCGGCACCACCACTGGATGGGCACCGTCTGGCCCTGGTGAGCACATCTAAGAAGGATTAGTTGCCTGTTGTGGTGAATCGGCAAGAACAGTGGGAGGGTGTCCACACACAGCTGTGTGTTTGTGTGTTTCATAATACCCCTGGCCTGTCTCTGGCTTTGGCTCCAACCCTGAACCACCTTTCCCCCCCACTGACCTCTCAGAGAGTGGACAGCGGGACCTCAGAAAGTTTTGGAAGAACATGAAAGGTTTCAGAGAAACATGACTCTCCCTGAAGGATTATGGAAGAGAAGGTACGCTGTGTCATCTAAAAGTGTTGCCTTTGTTAGAATGGCTTCAGTTGGTCAGGATTTATAGACTCACACACATTTAGGCATTTGTCAGCAAATAGTCTCTGAATGTAATTTCCTGGGTAAATACTAAAAAAACAAAAACAAAAAATAAAACAAACAAACAAACAAACAAAAACATAGATTGAAGCTGCTGATACCGTTCACAGCCAACATTTTCTGTACAGGTGAAGTTGTCAAATTAGGTTTCAGGGACCGCGGTCATATTTCAAGCTCCGCAGCAGCTTCACTGTTGGCTGGTGACAGTTTCTATTTACAGAAAACAAGAATATGTCAGACGATAAATGTCTCATGGAAAAAATATCCCAGCATACTTTCTCAGAGAAATATCTAAAAACACTCAGTTATAGTTATTATGGGCTTTACATGTACTGGAAACCGGCATAATTCCAATAATTCATGCCATAACTGGAAGCCATTTATCATTTTCATTCATCATTTTCATACATTAAAAACAATAATCTCACATTTATGGTATGAGAAATGTAAATAGTTTTGTGGATTATTTTTGGAAGACTCCGTCTTTGGGTCTTATTAATACAATAATATAATATGTTGCTTTATGGAAATACTAATTATAATGATAATAATAATAATAATATTAGTTATAATTTTATCTATTATCTGCATAACACTATTATTTCTGCCATTGTGCTTCTTGAAATACATATACTTTATAAAAAAATCTTGGAAAATTCACTCATCTGGACAATGCCTACTCATCCACTGATTACATAGAAATTTGTACAGTGGTATCACTGTAATGACACAAATGCCATTTAGTGGAATCTTAAAGGAATTAAAAAAATCCTGCAAATAGACAGACAGGCCGACAAACGGAACTGATCACTTGACCTCCTTGGCAAAGGTGAAAGAAAACAAGTTCAAAGCTGTTTGCTTTCATTCTTTTGGTGACCAGAGTTTTGTTTTAGGCTTAGGCTGCACTCTCTTCTCCCTTTCCTTAAACCGCTTTTCCTCAAAGACTTTCCCAATAAATTGGAAAGAGGGGTGGTTGGGAGAAAATACTGTCCATCCAAGCCTTTTATCCTAGAGGCCTTAGTCCACACACAACATTACTAGCAGTGTCCTTTTCCTCTCACTCTCTGTGTGTGTCTGTGTGTTTGATGTCGTGGTTTGGCTTTTCCCTAAAGCATTCATTTCAGAGTGGTCACTTTGGGCCTCATTTTGACTCTCTGGCTGTCTGCCTACAGCCTGTGGTCTACCATCCACTACAACTACTGCCTGTATTTATGTGTCTGTGTGTGTGTGTGTGTGTGTGTGTGTGTGTGTGTGTATGTGTGTGCCTGCACAGTATTTCATATTTTACACTAGTATAGTGGATTCCACTATGAACTATCTTTGCTGCACGGTGTATGTTGTTTTATGTGAAAAAGGAGGTTGTTTAGTCTGTAAGGGTAGTTGAACCATAAAGAAAAGCCCCTGGCAACCTCCAGTCAGCTGACGATTCTCAGCTCCACTTATCATGGTAACGGATATGGTATATGAAGTAAGCCCCAAAGCCTATTAATACACTTAAGGGGAAAAAACAAAAAAATCAAAACAACCCCCCCCCACGTCCCCCACGCTTTTAATCATGCAACTGAATAAATATGCAGCAAACACAGATGTGTGATGCGTGTTTGTGTGAGCATATTTGAAATTTTTTGATTGATTTTTTGGTGGATAACAAAGAATGTTTTATGACAATTTCATCTTGACTTTTCATGTCCAGCAATTTTGTGGCTTTTGAGTGAATGACCTAACCAGACTATCAGGCTAGTTATCTACACCGTGTGGGCCAAGGTTACTAAACTTCCTACATCTCTGTGATCTCTGTGTGTGGCCAAACTGCAAACCTCTTTAAGTCAAAATCACTTAACAAGTCACATTTTGTGTTAACTAATGTTTTTAGAAAACTTATTGTTGACCTTAATGTGGTGAAGAATTTAACCCAGGAGACCTCTGGGTTGTGTAGTTAGAATTAAAGACAACAAAATCTTTGTGTTCTCAGTAGCAGGTCTTAAATCTATAGAGGATATTTTGATGCATATCAAGAACAAACTAGTTGGTAGATAAATTCAGCCACTGACCAGTTGTATTAATACAGAACAGTACAGTATTAATACAGGTCACTGTAACATGTATTGTGTTTTTCAAGTAGAATCACTCGATTTGGGTAAAGTGGTGACATTATCACCATGTACATTTCTACTATACTCTGTGTGCAATGATGCTATAACCGATGTACCCCCCCCAGTGATATGAATTTGCACTCATGATTGCACCCACTTTCTGCTTCATGGGCTGTAATGCTGATGAATTGACTCTTACTCAACAAAACTATTTTCCAGTGTTCTTTATTCGGAGACTGTTGACAGAGATATGCCAATTTTGTTTTTATTATATAAAAAAGAAATCAAAGAAACCTCATTGAGTGCGGTAAACGCCCTGCTGCCATATACAGTATATGCCTAGTTGATCTACAACAAGATTTTGTGTTAAACTCTTTCCATTGTGCATGTATGATGCCTGAGGGAAGTCGAGGATTTTACATCTGAAATTGCTTCAGAATATCAGAGTCAAAAACATGAGCAGTGAGTAGTGCTGTCGTCTTACAGCAAGATGGCTCTAGATTTGAGTTGTTTCTATGTGGAGTTTGTATGTTCTCCCTGTGTCTGCGTGGGTTCTCTCTGGGTTTTCCGGTTTCCTCCCACCTCCAAAAACATACAATTGATCAATTTAAATTGACCGTAGGTGTGAGTGTGTGCATGAGTGGTAATTTGTCCTTCAAGAGACTCTGCAACGCGCTGGCAACGCGTCAAGAGCGTAGCCCACCTCTCGCCCGTGTTCACCTGGGATATGTTCCAGCAACACCAGTAATCTTTAAAGCAGAAAATCGTCTGTAGACAAGAAAATGTCTACAGACGTAGATGTCCACAGATGGTTCCATCCGTCCATTCATCCATCCACCCATGGATGGATCAGAAACACACAAAAACGGCATTGTTTGGGAGAAAGGAATTCAGGAACTCTTTAAATGGAGAACAAAGAGCCAATGAACCTAGCTGTTTATAGTTGTTGATCTGCACATGGACTTTGCTTGTTTGAGCTATTCACTGTGAATCAGACCAGTTTCCCTGAGTATGAAGGACTGAAGTGGTGTGAATGTTTAAACAAGGGAATGGATGACAGGAAGAAATGCTAATGATTTTATGGGCAATAAACAGGACATACACTGTATTTTTAGGTTGATAGACCCACATGACCTTTGTAGTGATTTAGATTTTACACTCTGGAATCTGGGTGAATGTCACGAGAAGTTTGACGTTAATGTGTTGGAGTTCCACTAAATGAAATGCAAAAACTCAAGTTGAGCGAATCTTGAGTCCCCTACAAGTATAAGCATTTCATAGTGAGTTATTCCTTTTCTCCTGGAGCCAGAAAATTTATACTTCACCACTTTCTAAAAGCCCTTTCAAATTTCTACCTTTATTCACACCGAGTAACTCACTAACATTGATGAGTCAGTGTTATATGTATTGCATTATAAACCTTTCCAGTGCCTCCCAGTCTTTGACCTATGTCTTTGTGTGTGTTCTGCATTCACAGCTCTATACTTTGTCATCACAGATGTGGATGACAATGGAGTGTCGGTGGCAACCATTTGGATGTTCTCATACTCCTGTTCCAAAATTTAATGGGGTAGAACACCTCCACCTTCCTTGTTTTTCTCCTACACCTCCCATGAGTTTCTTCAGGCATTACCGGGCCTATTGAGATGACTTCAGGGCCCCTTCATCAGATAACACTGTAACCGATACCAACTTGTCTGTTGCCTACACCCCTTTGAAAGACCTTCCTTTAAAAATGTTCTGCTCAGATAATGGGCCCATAGAAAGTGACGGCACGTTGTAAAAGATTTGCCTCAAAGACACAGCTTAGCATTTTGGGCATGTTTGTTGTGAGTTAGGTTAATGTCATGTATAATAAATATGATGCAAAATTAAAAGTGTTCCAAGAGAACGGAAACAGCAGAAAGAGCTACCATGTCTGTCTACTGTAAAGCTGACGAATGTACACTTTATATATGGTTTACTTAATCCTTGCAAAACATTTCATCATTAATGCAAGAGGGTATGGGTCAGATAATTTATTGGTGCTTTCGCTGGGCTAAAAATGGATGGTTTTTGAATTCATGTATATGTTAAAGAGGAGGCGATATGCAATTGTTACCTCTTTCACGTGTGGTGGGATATGGACCCAAATGCAGGACACCAAAAGCGAATCCTTTCTCCATCATTTAATAACAAACTCAAAAATACTCCAGACAGACAAGAATTACAAAATCAGAAAATACCAACAGGAACCAAAACTAGAGAAAGGAACCCAAACTGGCTTAAAAAGCCTCATGATGATAACAGCAATGAAGTTCAGGTGTGAAAATCAGTTACTGGTGTGTGGATGAGTATCAGGTGTGGAGCCGTGGCTCCACCCACAAGCCTGGCCCATCTCCCTGCCACGCCGAACCGTGACAACCTCATAGTTAAAGGGCAGACACATCCGTCCATCCATCCATCCATTCATTCTTGGATCAAATTGGTAACAGTCTACGCAGGATATTCCAGAAATCCCACTCACCATCAACCACTTTCCAGCTTGTCTTGGAGCACACTGATGTGTTCCCAGGCTAGATGAGATATGTAATCCCTTCATTGAGTTTTGGGTATAGTGAGGGATTATACACATCAAAACTGACTCCTTTCAACAGGACAGAACAGCAGCTCTGTGCCAAGCTCTTTCCAGATGTCAGAGTTCCTCATATTATCTCAGTCACCCTATTGAGGAGGCTCATCCACTGGCCTTTCTGTCATTAGATGAGGGTTGTAATATAGACTGAAAGTTCAATAGAGATTTTTGCATTCTGGTTCAACTGTCCAAGAAATATGTATTTCGTAGCTGGTCCAACAGCTTCACTCTTTCCTTTATGTACTTCATAAACCTGGCAGAAAATATTTTCCAGACATGTGTTTTCAGTGTTAGTGAGTAAAAAATTTGGAATTCCCACACTCTCCAAGAGAGTATAGTGATCCTCCTGTTTCTTCTTATTGCTTCAAAAATGATTTCTGACGCTGACAACTAATGTAAGTGCTTTTTATTGTGGTCTTGTTCCTTTTGATCAGCCAGTGTGGATTTTTCTTAGGCAACAACTTTGCATTGTTGTACAACATATGAAATCCAAGTTTTGTGATCAAATGCTCCATACGTTCTTGTTGTGGTTATGGTTCATGTTGTAGGTTCACCACCAGATCTGAAAGAGAACCACAATTTCTAAGAGATTTGTCTTTCTGCACACTTGTGGTGTACCAAATGGCAGCCAGCAGGGGATCTAGCTTCAACCAGCCATTTGTAGAGAATAAAGCCACAGGGATAGGACCACATGTTCCACAGTCACATAAGGTACAAGTTGGCTTAAGAGTATTTACATAGCAACAACTTGGGTCGTGATTTTTTGCTGGAAAACACATCAAAAGGACCTCAAAAAAGTGTGCCAAAGTGGCTTGAACAAATTATATCAACTATTGCACTTAATCATTCTCAGTCAGCACTGGTAGACATAAAATCTGTCAGATAAAACACCCTCAAATGTACTATAGCTAATATATCAAGACTAAGCAAAATACTTGCTTCTAACAGGCTAGCAGGTGTCCAATAAGTACCTTTGCAGCTGTCGTGGTGAAGCAGGGTGAATTGACATAGGTGGGTGACCTTTTAGACATGTTTTATTATTTCTTATTATATGTTACCATGGTATAAAGTCATAAACCTCTCTGACTGAAATTTTGAAATTAATACCTTGTCCTTTGTCTTACTTAAACCCCTATAGTGTTTGTGGCACCTTCCCTTGTAACTTTTTCTGACAACTGAACAATTCATGGAAATATTATTGAATACCCAACAGCCACATTCAAATTGCAGGAGCTACAATTTATTTTTTACAATGGCCTTTCCACTGAAGCGTCATGGTGCTATATCATAGATGTATCATGCTAGCAATCATATTCTCCAGATGCATAGGAACACATATTCAGTACAGCCCAAATTCATCATCACCATTTTTTTATTGAAAAAAAACCCCAAAACCCTCATATCACAATTAAAATAACTGTTTGCAATATGATTGCAGATTGCTCTGCCCAGGCCACTTAATTTCAGTCTGACAATCTTGTTTGCTATTTTTCTTGCCGAAAAAAACATTAATAGTACTTTATAAAACCACAATGCCAATCAATCTCTATGACAGATGTTTTTAATTCTGAATCCATATCCTGATCAACCTTTCTAAAACCCCCAAAGTCAGAAAAAATTGCAGTATGCAGTCATTTCTATATTTCTATAAACCTACTTAGTAGTAATCCATTTCCCTGCTCAAAAGTTCCTCCTAAGTTCAATGCGTGACATTTCTCCCTCTGGGGCTATGCTATGCAACAGTGCAGAGTTAAGAGTTTGAAACTACGCATGTGCATGAAGTCCGTTGTTCTTGCTCTAATACAAATTATATGGTTGACTGGCCACAAGAAATCTCTCAGTACAGAATAAAACTGAAGACCACTTTAGTACACGAAGGGGTGAAATTAAAACATCTCTCATGGTCACAATGTCTCTGTGGTCATACTACCTATTTGAAGTAGTGAAGTTAAAAAGAGTAGAGCTTATAGTCATGCAGAAGTTTGAGAGTTGAATCATCATCTTGACCACAATAGTAATCTGTTGATGTCATGTTTACTGACACATTGATGGATGTCTGGGCAAAGTAACACATCACAGCTAAATGGAAAAGGGAACTGGCAGTGTGGGCTACCATCATCACTCACAACTGACACGTTGCTCTGTTCTGCAGGGACGAACCGTCATAGTGAAACAAAGATTGTGTCACTGTGAAAACAATTTTAGAGGGGTAGCTGACTCAATCAGGCAGCACGGTGGCGCAGTGGGTAGCGCTGTTGCCGCAAAGCAAAGCAGTTCCAGGTTTGACTCTCGCTCTGTGCAGAGTTTGCATGTTCTCTCTACGTCTGCGTGGGTTCTTTCCGGCTTCTCAGGCTTCCTTCCACCTCCAAAAACATGTGCATCAGGTTAATTGACCAGTTTCGAATTGACCTTAGGTGTGGGATACATACGTGTCTATGTCTGTATGTATGGCTCCGTGATGCACTGGTTCCTGGAGCGTTCCCTGCCTCACCCATCCAGTCAGCTGGGATAAACTCCAGCACCCCGTAACCCACGAAATCGGATGAAGTGGGTTTACAAGATGAATGAATGACTCAATCAACAATAAAGCTCTCGATCTTGTGGTTCATCTGTCAGAATCCCATCTCAAGGCTTATTCACATCTATGTTAAAAACGTATTTGGGTACTTTTTCAGAAAGCTACAATATGGATATGCAGACCTTGCGGTGGCCTGGGTTCGATTCCAACTTGCAGCTCTTTACTGCATGTCTTTTGCCCTCATTATTTCTTACTCTTTCCTGTCTGCCGCTATTGTAATGTGTTGACTAGATGTATTACCACAACCTCCTACTGAAGTGTTTGCAGCAAGGCTAGTTATGAATGGAGCCATCAAATTCCCTACATAGAGGAAGCATAAAGGCTTGTTTATGCTTTAAGTTAAAGAGACATACTGATACAAATTTGGATGGAGCCTGCATTCTGTCTTCTGCTTTCATTCTGTGCATAATTTCATACTTTTTCAGAGTTTCAAGGTGAAAAAGAGACAGCAGAATACCACTGGAGATGGCTGAGTGCCATGTGGCTACTTATCAAACAACTCTATTTGCTATTCAAACTGTGTGAGCTTTCATGGAAATCTTACATTGTTTGTACTGTTTTTGTTTGATCCTCCCTTCACCTAACACCATTCCTTTCAGATCCCAATTACTAACCTTTACAGAATCTTGAAGCACAGTATTTGTGGCAGATGATGTTGACGTTAGTTGCTGTTAAGAGGAATTATATACAGATATGAGAGACAGGATCAATCTGAGGAGCACAACCAATGAAGACTGGCCTTTCAGAAGCCACCAAGGCCAAGCTGAACAGGAATACAGCCCATAAATAATATAGTAGATGACAGTAACATATGACTAATGGACTAATTACATCCGAGCTGATTTCATCCTTTGCATTTACAGGCAGTCCTCAGCTTATTAACATTTGACTTACGAACATTCAGAGACACGAACAAATGCACGCCCCCATATCCGACTATTGTACTGCAATTTCCTTTTCTGTTACAACCACCGTGGAGGCAGCATCGCTGCGTTCATTCAGCTCCAACACTCCTCTCCCCATCTTGTTTGTTGTTGTCTTTATGAGCGTTTCAAAGCGTTGGGCTTCATACCTCGGATAATAAAGCAAAGTCTATTAATGATAGTGGTAGTGACAATCTTTCTGATAACAACTGCACCTCTCACTGACAATGACAGACATCATGTGTATTTTTAATGGTTTTCTCAGTGATTTTAGGAGTCCAGTGACTAATCTTGGTTATCAGGTTTCCGTGTATTTATTGTTTTTAAATCGATGTATAATCGAGAACAAATTAACTCAAAACGACCTGTACCTGTATTTTATTTGATTATGTTTTGTTTTCATGTCCTGTTAATGTTTCTGGTAAGTCTTAGGGAATATTATATTCATAATTAGAGTAGTAATGACGTTGAAAGCTCATCTGCACATCTAAAGTCCATCTACTATCCAGCTTACTACATGTACAACAAGACTCTGCCCTACATTCTTTTCCAGATAGTCCTGTCTGCCAGTGCGGTAGCTGCAACCCAGCCAACTTTCAGTTTGCATCTGTACTAGTGTTTGCTTAGGATTTACTTAACTTTGTGACTCCCTGTCTCTCATGTTCACCACCACCTTGAGTAATTTGTCTGCCTACTTCACTCTGCTCCTCATCAGCTGAGACTTAGCCGTCCTCATCGACAACTCTCCAGTCAGTCAAGTCAGCTTTGCTTTCTCTAGAACTGTTTGCCCAGCACCTTGTTCCATAGCACACCAACTCCCATACCTTCCACACTACGCTACAGAAGACTTCTACTCATCACCTTACTTAGTTACGAAGTACAAAGAAACTGTTTACAAACTTGAAAAAAAAATTATATAATAAGTATTCCCTTTTGATCTTGAATTTGTTGTTGCAATAAGTCTGCATTACAGAAATGAGCAGCTGATCTTGAACTGTTGGAAGATGTTGGCAAAACACGTTTGTTGTGCTGTTTTCAGAACAGTGCTGTCAGCATGGCGCCATGTGCCTCCCCCTCTTTGTGTTCTTGTACACTATGGGCCTTTTCAGCTTCCCAATTCTGGGCCCCTATCCTTTCCAAAGCCCTCCTCCTCTATTGTTCTTATGTTTGGTATTTTGTTCAAGGCCTCCCCTTACCAGAAATGTGGGCCCCAACTTTCCTGTTACATCTCTAACATTTCCCCTTGAATTTCCATATCCTGCTGATAAAATGCAATATTGACAAGAACCAAGGCAGTCAGAGACTGCAACATCCCGCGTCACCCGTGAATTAAAAATTTTACCCTGACCTATATTTAGTGTAGGTCAGGCGAAGTTGTGGGATGTTGCAGTCTCTGAATTTAAAAATTTTACCCTAACCTACTTTCATAGGTCAGGGTAAATCAAAGCATAGGTAGATCAAAGCACTAGCTTTGATCTATGGTCTTACTCACACTGGCCTTCTCCCCCGTCTTTCTGTCTTATCCAGTTCCTGAGTGTAAAAAAGTTGAAATTTGACCTTGACCTATTTTTCCTCAAGGTCAAGGTCATCATCTCATTTTCATTCCCTTTGCCGCCCAAGTAATGTGCTTTTTGTTTCATCTTTCCATCTGCAACGGTTGCAAAGATATTTGGTGGACTAATGGATGGACGGACGGACAAACACACAAACACTGACAATTAGAATACACCCCCCTTTGCGGGATGTAAACACTGATTAGAGAAAATTGTTTGATAAATCACTGAGCCATGTCTTCCTGCTTCCATCATATCACCATTTTTGCCCCACTCCCTAGACATTTCCCACTCTCGGATTGCCAGCAGCCCAATTTATTAGCTTTTTTAATGCAATGTGGGAGGTTTGTGTGGAGGTAGAGTTGAGGTGGCCACCCTTGTCTGGAAACCTTGTTTTATTGGAGGTCTGCATTCACCACACAGAATTTAAGCAAACGGCAGACTGTTGGAGAAATCCACTGCCTTTTACCACACAGAACTGGAATCAGGACATTGTTGGAGTGTAACACATTCTCTTATATTCTTCACATTCACCTTATTTGTGTATTTAAGGTGGTAGAGGGATATGTTATGTGAGCACTGCGAGGTCATGTAGAGGTGGGACTCCATGTTTAAAGCCAACACATGGAAGACCTTGGGTAGGTTCACTGAACCACAAGGGTGTCATTACACAAATTTTCTTACATCAGCCACATTTCATTCACACCCAAGAAAGCACATGACTGTAATGCAAATAAAAAGTTTGCCTCTTGCAGCTTTGTGTCCAGAAACACAAAGCTGTGAGAAATCATTACTACAAACCCCTGGGTTTGTCTTGTTCACATCTTGAACTTGAGTTACTCTGCTGCAGATGTGCAGGACAGCCCACAGGGTTAACCAGCTTGTATAAAACAGCTTGAATAAATGCATGGACCTCCGTGTGCTTTCAATCAGATAAGAGCAAGTCCAGAGAGCAGGCATGGACTTCTATGAGCATTCCTCTGATGCAGCACAAGGCAGCCTTTGTCTGCCCTCCATATCTGAGGCCCCTGTTCCAGAGGGAATGCAAAATGCATGCTGTTTATTAGTTGGAGATGCCTTTCGTCACTTGTTCTTAACTGGATCAGAACTGAAAAAAATTCCCCATATAGTTAGAATGAATTGCAACACAATAAAATTCAAGTTGCTCCATAAATGCAGATTTTTCATTCAGCTGAACCTATAAGTCTTATGAGTATAAGACTTACAGGTACAGCTGATAGGTAACCTCTTATACTCTTACAGTGTAAGAGGTTAATTGTCTTTACTGGGACACAAATGCTCAGTAAGTAAGTCTATGGGGCATTTCTGACTTCTTGCACCTGGATGCAGAGCAATTATGTTTCACAAATAAAACCACTTGAAGAAAAAAAGGACGATTACTTCCGTCATTGATATTATGGTTTCATCTGTGTCTTTTTACTACCTGGTTCCACGAACTTAACCGACAAATTTCCTCAAAACTTCGTAGAAGACTATGGCATGGGCTTGGAAAGACTATTAAATTTTGGTGAAGACCCAGACAGGATGAATCCAGGATTCTCTTTAATATGTTACTTTGTTTGTCCAGCAATACTATGGGACACATTTTTATGAAATGTTGCGGCAGGGTGTGGAAAGTGTCCAGCAAGCAAAACAAAAATGTAAAATTGTTTGGCCTTTTCTTTGGCATGGGTTTCAGTTACATTTTAATTCACATTTGAATAGACAGGAAATGATCTATATTGCTTAGAAAAAACTGTCTGTTAGCCAAAAAGATATTTTTTGGCCATATTTGCAACTCATTGCAATATTCTTAAAACTAATAGAAATTAGTTTATTTCTGTTCGGATTCTCCAAAACGTTTTTTCCGGCTACAGTATTGTACTACCGGGGTTGAGTGACAAATTAAGTAACCATGTATAAGTGTTTCCAGCCTATTCTTATCTGATGTCATTATGTAGTCATTTCTTTGTTCCAAAATTAGGCTGACCATAAATAATACTTCATTGTGTCTAAAAGCTTGTTTACTGGTTTTGTTTTGGTGTGACTTGATGTATGACTCTTGATGTAGTTTACCATCACCAAGTATGAATGAGGAGTGAATGAATAATGGATCCAATGTAAAGCGACTTTGAATGTTCAGAAAAGCGCTATATAAATGTAATCCATTATTATTATTATTATTGTTTATGACAATTTTGCAATTGCATAGCTTATTAGTATAATTACTATAATAATAATAATAATAATAATAATAATAATTATTATTATTATTATGCATCAAAGCAGGGTTCTCGCTCTCTTTATTCTCCCTCACTCTCCCTTTCTCTTATTCACAACACACACACACACACACACACACACACATACATACACACACACACACACACACACACACACACACACACACACACACACACATATAGGCACACGAGGTTTCAAGGTTTAAAGCAGGGTTTCCGCCCCAATGCCTCAAACCCAATGCTCCTCACTTCAAAGAGAGCAGTGCATTGTGGGGAAAGCAGCTGGATTTTACTGTTGTGTAAGAACCATGGGGTGTTTCTGGGATTCAAGTGAAAAGTGAGTGAGTGTGTGCGTGTGTGTGTGTTTGTGTGTATGGGTGTGTGTGTGTATGTATGTGCATGGGTGCGTGCGTGTGTGTGTGTGAGGGTGAATGGACTCGATCTTCTCAAGTTTGCCTGCTCATGCATTGATTATTTGTGTGGTATTCTCTACATAAGGTTGGGGTCATATCCTTGCACAGAAGTGGCTATGCTTTACATTGCACTGTGTTCTAATGCTGGAGAAAAATTGAGTCAAAGTGGAAAACAAAACTTGTCTGAGTTTAGGATGATGCAAATTTTGTGTTTCTGGTGACAGAATATCAGACTAGAAGGACATCCACAGAGCCCCAGTAATCTCTTATTAAATTAAACTGAAAGCCCAGTTCCCCTTATTAACCATATTACCTGTCCATATCATGACCTGTCCATAGCCACTCTTACAAGAAAAAAAAAAGGGTTAATTTTTCCACAGTAATTGGATGGTTACTAAAAAACAACAACAAATAAGCAGATAAAAATAAATCGAGCTGTTCTTAACAGATACTCAGCCCGACCATTACCTTCTCTAAAAACATCAAGCAGTTTTTGTGTAAAACTGCTAACAGGCAAGCAAATCAGTGAACATTAGTGATGATGCCTTGGTGACAACTCCTTGGCAAATGGAAAGAAAGATTGCCAACTCTATTCTTGAATTTGGGAAAAGCCCTCTCTCAAAAGTAAATTAAAACAAAAATCTCAATGTAACTCAGGATGACAAAATTCTACATAGATTTTCATAAATACTGTATGTAAAATACAGATCTTGGAAGACATGAAGTAGTGTCCAGACAGCCAAGATAGAGACGAGCCACACAATTTCTTCTCCATTGTGGAAAGAGGACAGAATGAGCATAAACAAAAGAACACATTGAGGTTTTTAAAATTCTCCATTTACACAACAAATTACTAAGATATTACCATATCTCTCTTTATTGAGCCAAATAGATTCATGCTGGTGTTTTTGTGCAATTTTCCTCGATGATTTAAATGAATTGTCACAAATTGTGTTCATGACAAATGGCTCTGCTTGCACTCAAAAAATTTACCATGTTTTCTGCAGAAGGCAGTGGTGAATATAGGATGAGACAATGTTGGTGTTGCAGAATAGCAGGCATCTGGAATGAGTTTCATACTGCTGGGCCAGGTCCTCAGCGCTTGGTGCTTGCCAAACAAGCAACGCAACTCTGATTAGAACCAGAGAGGCAGTTCTTGCATGTACTGTATGTGGACCTATTTCATGGATGCTTATCAGGAGGCCAGTTTTAATATCATGTATCTCAAGGAGATGAGTGCTCACAAACTTCTCTGGGGTCATGGCATGCCAGGCTTCAATTAATGTTTCAGCAAGTGATGATTGATCAGCTGTGCTTCTTTCCGTTCATTTTATAGAGAAATTGCAATTGTTTAGTCTGCATGTGTAATTCAGATAGTGATTTATTGTGGCAAAGATTTTCCTCAGGATATAGGCAACCAATTTGTTTGTGAAAGAAATTTTGTAGTAACACATCTTCATCAAACAAGATGACATAAGAGTGAGATGTCACCTTACTGCAAGGAACACAAACTCACAGCTTACCCTTCTTTTCATCCAGACCGAATGTACCCTCAAATTACCGAGCATTAGCTCCCGGATCCTTTTGGAGGAGAGGAGGGGGGTGCTGAGCTACTGTTCTGCTGCAATACAGGATGGCAGGTTCTTTTGAAAAGCTCACCGCATGATGTCCACATGACACAAAAACACAGTGCAGAGCTAACCCACAATGGCCACAGAGTTGACTAGCTTTGTGGGAGCTGATGAGAGCAGACTGTGAGTGTTGGTAGCTGTCACGGTGGTCCCGGAGCCTCAACGACGACATCCATCAGGCTTTGAGCAGGCTAAAGCGGCTGAATGGAGGATTTTGGCTAAAGCCAGGCAATGTGTAGAGGACTAGATGTGTTTAGGACTTGATTTGCTTTCGGGTGACACGATTAATTTATTTGTATAGTCCTTCAGTGGCATCTCCATTTTTTTGAAACAAAAGAAATATCTACAGGTCTCACAATGTTCAAAAGAATTTTGTTTCCATCCTTTTTTTAAAAGTTGCTACTGTATTTAAGTGGCCCTAAAAGCTAGTCAAAGCTTGGATTCTGATTAAAAGGGTCCTCCTAAGAAATACAAATTTTTTTCCAGGTCTGTATATATATGTAGTGGTCCTCCCTAACCCTACCAACTTCTTTATTTTTTAGACAATAAAGTATAAAAAATGTCTAGGAGTCTAAAAATCTCCTGTTTAATTTCTCACGGGCTGCACAGCACGGTGGTTCTTGGTTCACGTTCCGCTCTGTGTGAAGTTTGCATGTTCTTCCCGTGTCTACATAGGTTCTGTCCGGGTTCTCCGGTTTCCTCCCACCTCCAGAAACATGCACTTCAGGCGAATTGGCCAGTTTCAAGTTGCCCGTAGATGTGAGTGTGGGCGTGAGTGTTTGTATGCCTACATGTGGCTTCGCAGTGCACTGGCGCCACGCCCGGAGTGTACCCTGCCTCATGCCCCCATTAAGCTGGGATAGGCTCCAGCAACCCGTGACCCTTGACGGCGGAAGAAGTGGGTGTAGAAAATGGATAGATGGATGGAAAATTTCTTACCCGTCGTGACGTAACGACAGGCAAGATTGACGAGATTGATTGACATATCCCGAGCCCGTCTGCACGAGAACACCCATGTCTCCCCTGATAGGGGCGTGTTCAACCCCGAGGTGAAGTTCATGTTCACACTAAGGCAGCAGTGACTGGCTGGCTGACTAAGAGTTAGACACTGAAAGCTCCTCACAAGCTGTTGAAGTCGGCTAGTATTTGGTTAACAAGATAGCTCTGCTTTGTTCTGTATATGTAGCCTGCCTATGTTTGTGCGTATGTGTGTGTGTGTGTGTGTGTGTATGTGTGGGTGTGTGGATGTGTGTGTCTGTGTACGTTATATTAGCCAACCATCTCTCACTGTCTATGATGACTGTTGGGAGACTCTTTTATTAACTCCTGTCCATACTCATTCGTTTTCTCCACTGATTTTTTCCCATTCGTAAACACTGTCTTTTTTTCTACAAATCATCCACAATGTTTTCCGGTTTGTCTCAGTTTGATCAGCTGATCTCGTGTTTACATTACGCAGCCACAGAGTTATGTTCTGCTACCTAAGAAATTAGCTCCATGATTACCGTGGAAAAACTAACAGTTACATAATGAAAATATAAGAGTGAAAAAAAACAGAGAAATAAGAGAGAAATACATAACAACAAAGTTACTAACAGTATAAGAACTGGAGCTGACCTATAAGTGCATATGCACAGTGCTGTGTGTGTGTGTGTATATGTGTGTATGCGCATGTGCACCACATCAACGGGGGTGTGTAGCAGGTGTTGACAGAGCGAACTCATTAACATTTAATGGCCAGCCCAGACAAACAGCCTGTTTTTAGTAGAGATGATTTAAAGTGATTTTTAGTGGCTGACATTAAGGACCACTGATCAGTTTGGGGCAATACATTTATTATATAATGTAGTTGGACATCTGGCAGCTGTGTGAAATTAATGAAGAAGAGTATAATATGGGACCTTGAAATTGTCTTTGTCTCATGGAGAACCATTTACTTATTTCAAAGTTATTTACCTTAGATGTGGTGGCAATTATAGATGAGAGACATCAGCCCCAAGCCAAGCAACATCTAAACTTGTTGTCAGAGGTTGGATGGGCACATCATGTTCTCACCTGCTCGGATCATGTTTCACCTAAATGGACTCTAGGAGTTAATGGCAGAGCACAGGTGACAGTGAAACAACAACATAAGACAGCTGAAACGATTGAGAAACATTGTGTACTTGGGCAGATGGGGTAATATTTTAACAGCTGCTCCTGTCTAGGAAAAAAACAGTTGAAAATGCCAACCACCCATCACTGACCCTCTACCCCCCCCAGGAACACACACTTTAACACATCAGCAGTGCTGTGTGTTGTACACAATGCTGCTGATCTGCTGGAGAACTGAGTGTTGGTGGTGTTTTGTCTGACAGACGCTTTGTGAGGGAAAGCTGATGTGATTTATGCGAAGGTTTCAGTGCATGAAAGACAGGCTGGTTTATGCTGCCCTTGTGTACTGCACCCACAGGCCCTTTGACCACAGAGGCTCCATTTAGGTTTGTCATTCTCACCCTTATTCTCTTTTGGGAGATCTCCTGCTATCCTTTCCCACAACCTCTGTCTAAGAGTCTAGTTTAGAGAAACAGAGTTGTACAGTTACCACTGGGTTGCCTCCCACCCAGTGAACTTTGACCTCTTTAATAAACTACTAATTTTTTTTTTTTAAGCTTTCTTTACTTATATTTACATTCTATGCACAGTCCCTATCATTTAATGCATAGAATGAAATTTGGCACAGTGTCCTTTATGAAAACTGACTGGATATCTTCCAAGGAAATTGAATAGTTGGCACCGGAAAGCAAGACTCCACAACACCCACATA
Organism: Antennarius maculatus; assembly: GCA_013358685.1. Taxonomy (NCBI): domain Eukaryota; kingdom Metazoa; phylum Chordata; class Actinopteri; order Lophiiformes; family Antennariidae; genus Antennarius; species Antennarius maculatus. Next base: position 5,042,632 of record CM023620.1, on the reverse strand, counting down.
AATTCTATGAAATATTTGCAAATTAGTACAAAAGCACCGAGGGAGTAACAGAGGAAGCAGATTGTATTGAAGTTTGTTTCAGGGGCCAAAGTGTCCTTTGTGAATCACAACATCATTTTCTCAAAAAGGTCCAGCAGAGAATGTTTAGGAAGTTTAAAAAGTCTACTGACCTTGAAGTGAACTGGAAGATTTTATCGGTTGCTACCGGTCACATTCTCTCTCTTTCTCTACTGGTGGCCATGGATACAGTTGTCTTTGTTAGTTAGTGGCTGGCACAGACTTCAAAGAGAGAGCTGTGAACACTTTCACTTTGCAAGTGACCACTTGACCCCTGGACGCCTCGCTCGTGGAGAACTGTATTAGGTAATGAACTGAAGATTACTTTGACCACAATCATTCAGGGGTTAAGAAAAGGGTTTCTCACCAGAATATATTAGCCTTTGCAGGATGTAGAAAGAAGAATACACGGGCCTTTCAGACATAAATGCTGGGGTGTTGGTCCTTCAGATTCAATTAAAACTGACTTAGGGTGGCATGGCTGCTGTTCTGTAGGACTACGGCTTTGGCTTGCTAGTTTCTTGCCTTTGAAAAGGGCAGCGGTAACAAGAAATAAATAACAATAGGAATAAAGAGCTCTGTTCAAAATGTCATCTTGAATGTCATCCCGGTCGCAATGGTGAAAATTCTTTGATTAGATACAGACAAAACTATTTTTGGTCTGCTGCAGTCTTCACCTTTTGGGAAGTCTTCAGTCACAGTTGTGCTTTAATTGATCCATCATTGCCGTCAACATTGGATAAAATTATATGACTTTGATTTGCTTGTACCTGTATATTTGTGGTTGTAAGAGTTAAGAGTGTTATGCTTAACTTTGTTATGCCTGAGTTTCTGAGGTTAGTATTGGGGTGAGGGTCACTGGCATGACTGAGAAATTTGGTTTTCTGTATGCTTTTCAAATGCCAAAGCAAACCCTGAATAAAAGCACAGGAATACAGAAAAGCTTCTCATTTTTATATCTGAATCTGTATGAAAGACTTGATCTCATCTTGACGATTCTCTTGAAATAATCCTCCTTGAATGTGACATTAAAATCACATAAATTCCAAAGAAATGACTATTTACAGTAGCATCTTTTCTTTGCTACATCAAATTCCATTTCCAGCATATTGGAATATTCTAAGAGATTTGTCCAAGGTAGAGCAGTTTTTCAGGTTGTGGGTCTAGTGATTCCAGGCACACTTTAGAATGTACTTTTTGTTTGTTTGAAAAGCTCTTTACCTTCAAGAGTCAGTCCTATTCTTGCTGTGGGGCAACAAAGATCACGTTGGTAGGCTATTTCTATGTAAGGTAAACGTTTCTACATCATTGGCCAAGTTTGGAACAGTTAGTCTCCCTTTCAACACATAAGACAAACTGCCAAGAAAAAATAAAATCTTCAGGCTCGCACAGACTTTGCATAGACAGAGAATACCAGAAGAGTTGATAAATGATGTGTAAACACATTCACGCGAAGATCCCTTCCACTGCAGACACCCTGGTTTCTTCAGAGCATAATTAACAAAAACGTTAACTTGAGCTGAAGATCTAAGCCTCAGATTTTCCCCCCATTCTCATTTTTGAGATTTGGTAGACTACACACTTCTAAGGAGGTATGTAAGCCATTTGGTTTGTTGCAGAAATAGCCAGGGATGTACTGTATGTGCGTGTTCTGGATTGACTGAGGGAACCACAGTTTGTGTGCTTGCCGAACTGAGTGAATAAACAGAGGACTCATGTGGACATGCTCCACCACAATAATGACTTCTTTAAAGATGGTTCTGCGAGGAAAAAGGATCTGTTTTCATTTAAGTCCCAAAATGAGCATAAGACATCAAACTATGGTGTTGGCTGGCCCCCACCATATGCTCTAGTCTGCTCTTTCTGCAGAATCTCCCACTCAGCTATGACTTGCCCATTCATCATCTATCAACAAGAGAGTTAATTCCCATAAAAGATGTTCAGTTTTCTTGGACATTACAAATATATTATTTATTTAGAGGAAGCAAAGACATTCCGTCAGACGGATGATGGCTATAAAGACAAGGGGAAATCTGAGGCTGTTGCTGGAATAATTATTTTGCGTGAGTACTTTTGCACAAATTGCTCTTTAATGACCTTTCAATAATCTTTAATTTAAGTTAAATTTAATTATTATTACCATTTCAGGTAATGTAGCTGTGGATGAAGAAGGAACATGAAAATTATGAAAATGACAAAAAGAGAAGAATAATGTTATTCTAGCTAAAGCTGAAAGGATTGGTATTGGCCTCGCTGTTACAGTATGTGTGACCACAGCCACCCCACCACAAATAATTGACTCATATATTAATAGAAAACGAAATGATGTATTTTTACTTTTCAACAAAGACCTGGATTTTCTGTATTTTACTCTCTTCTTGAAAACAACAGTGCTATGAATCATTGTGGGGACCCTCAAAAAGTTGTGTGGCATTACAGTGGGGTAATCCTGTGGATGAGTCACTCAATCACTCAGTTTATTCTGATTGGTGAACACTCGGTTTTGAAGCTGAAGGGATGATTCTGTGACTGATTCTGTTAAAAAGCTCAGTGGAGACTCTGGCTTAGGACCAAGCACTGTCCCAGTTGCATTCCTTAGGGGCGAGCTGTCCAGTGTTATCTCAGCTCCCTCTGACAGAGGCCCCTGAAGCCACAAAGAACTTGCTGCGTTGGCCTCTCATCACCCTGGCCTCATCAAATTTGCAAGGGAGTAGAGGCCAACTTCATAGGTGCCTAACTGTGCTGATGCCACAACACAGGATGCACCTGCAGACAACAGGTGTTTCTATTTGTAGTCTGCAAGTGACTTTCCGTTGTTTTAGAGTAGAAATCTCAAGACCTGGCAGGAGGAAACATTTCCGATGTGATGGTTTTGAATTTTCTCTTGACATCCAGTGGAGACCTTCTTTGAACCTTTCTTTAGACTTCAAATAACTTATTACATATAAGCATACTGCACACACGATTGCCTGGCTAGCCTGAATTAATTATCTCCCTTGGCAAATAAAAATATATCAGGAGGAATGTTACAACTAGACCTTTTGTGTCAGCCTTCGAAGGAATACCACTCTGCATGACATCAGGGAATTTGCAGGTGTGCAATCTAAAATCTGTGTGGCGTGCTACAGTGTGTATGTGTGTGTGTGTGTGTGTGTGCGTGTGTGTGTGTGTGTGTGCAGTAACATTTGTCTGTGGAGGATTAGGGTTGTTTGAGGAGAGATAAGACACCACAGGATCATAGTGCTGTTAAATGTGTCTGCCAGAACCAGCGGAGGAGCAGCAGCATTGCAGAGACACTAATATTCCAGGGGATCAACACCAAGACTCCAACCCCTCCCCCCTACTGGTTGAGGAATATCTGATAAGAGAACCTCACTGGAAAATGTGACACCACCCGATGGTATAAAAATTAGGTAATTTTATTCCTGAAAGGTTTCGATTTTGAATTGAAGTATTTCACGCATTTTTTTCTTTGTTCATATAGTATAGTAGTATTTTAAACACCTTATAGGTCTGTTAAGATTGCATCATACCAAATAATGTTATCTCAAGGCTTTTTCAATAAGGTTGAGTCTCATGAGATGGGCTTGGTGTCAGCTGCTAGGAAAAACAGTTTTTCAACATGTAGAAACCTTTGAGTAGACCCAGATTCTATGTGGATCTTGATTCATTTGGTTGAAAGAGGAAGAGATCTAAACAGCTGTAATCAATATTCATTCCCTTTTTCCAGGATCATAGTTTTATTTGTCCTCAAGGCACCATGTCATCACTATAGAAATTTCCACCTGAGCATTTGAAGACTCCAACTAAGATCTGAAAACAGAAAATTTTCCACATTTGGAAATAAGCTGTCAGTTCTGATCTATTTATGCTTTGTGACATCTAAAAGATGGAGGAATGGTAGTCTTTGTGATCCCTATCTTGGAAACTCATAATCACATCTGCTTGTCGGACAGGGTGAAGTCTTGATTTCCTGCAATGAGCTGCCATGACTGAAAGATCAGATTCAGAGGTCATGGACGACTTAAAGCCCATTTAAGTATTTACAAAATTACGAGGACATCTGGTGGTTAAAATGAGAAGTTCCAAATGATTTCTTTTGATATTCACTTCTTAGTCATGTGTCTCATGCATTTTCATTTATAAAAAACAGCGAGATGAGAGGGAACCAGTGAGACTCTCATTAAGTTATATGTGCCCTCCAGCAGCAAAGAGCAACAACTAGCACAGAGCTGTCAGGTGCACTGATGGATGTAGAATGAGGAGTATCACACCTGGGCCAGCACACAGCTCATTGTCCCTCAATCATTACTGAAATTCACATTTAACCCGCTTAACTTAACACACTTAATACATGAGCACTATTATTGTTATTTCTAATTTGGAAATTCACATGCGTGTGTCAACAATAAATATTGCTTGGGATTTTATATGTGTTCATTTTGTGTGTGTGGAATATTTATCCAGTTTATTTTAAGTGAGTGACTTCCAACCATGTGAAGATAAATGTTTCGGTTCAAAAAAGGAATGCTGATACTACACACAATCAGACATTTCGTCTGTTACTAACTTAACACTAATACTATCCATGAAAGACATATAGATCTAGAATTACATTGTATGTATAAGATAATTGTATGGTACATAGAATTTCACAAAATTCTTGGCATCCTGGGGCTGTTAGCCATAACACCTTAGTATTTTCAATGCAAAGCAGATTTAAAGAAAAGCACAGAGTACTTTTCTGTTCGTGTTGACACTTTGTGTATTCCTTTTGACATAGGTTGATGATGTCTTTTGTGTAGTCTGAATTTCACAATATCGCAAGACGTATGTTTATGTCCTCCAGCAATGAGAATACCTTATCTAGTATAATATCATAGCAGGTGTTTGATAAATTCATTATTAGTAATGAATTTATCATTAATGCTTTTTTCAGTTTGGGTTTTATTTATGGTTGCTTTGGAAAAACAGGAAGTATTTGATGTCCAGGAAGCTGTTGTAGAGGGGGGTAAAACTGTATATTGAAATGTAAAGATGAGCATTGTGGTAAGGCAGCCTGGGGCATTTAATTACGGCTACATGGCTTGAACAACTATAAAAAAAACCCCAAACATTAAAAAGCTACTGCATCCATGTGTCATATTTAAATGCTTGATGCTCATGTCAGTGAAGTTACTGATTTCAGATTTAAATACAATCTTTATTCAAGGGCATAGACATTTTCCAAAGTTATAATCCAATAAACAGCAACACAGGCATTTACAATTCAAGGACAAATAATTCACTTTTACAATAACAAATCTGTGTTTTGCCTCTTGAATATCTTTTTAACAAGGTGTTGCCTTCTAAAGTGGATGGCAGATGACAAACCAAACACAAAATTCACCAATATTTCCATATTAGTATCTAAAATAAAATATTCCAGCATTGATAGTCATGAAATCCTCATGAAATTCTGTTTTCACAGTTTATCTTTTTTCATATTTTCCAAACTGGATACGGAGGACTGTGAAATGTTTTTTTTTTATTATGGCCAACTTTTATGAAATACAATAAAATAAAAAATAGTGATATATAAAATTAATGCTTAATTCTTTCTTTCAATTTATTCGAGGAAAAATTCAGTTAAAAATTACTGCACAGATTGACTCTCAGTCCACATAAAGACATTTCTGAGACACTTATATTTATGGTCTATATTTAGCTTTCTATAACTGTTTTTCTCACAAAAATACTTTTTTTTTAGAGTGGCCCTTTTAAATATTTACTATTTGTGGTTTATATATTATCTTTATTTAACTATTTAATGTATTTGAATCAAAGTAAGGTCTTATTTTTTGCAGAAACATCTGGTTTCATAATAACTGCCCTACTGTAAATTAATATTTCATACAGCACCCTCGCTCCGCACGTGCTATACTGGAACTCATTTGTTGTTGCGTATGGCAAATCTACAGTGTATTCTCAACAAAAAAGGATGGAAAGTGAAAGTACAATCAAAGATTTCAATACACACAAACAACTTCCTTGTAAAATATCAAAATGAAAGACAAAACATGTGTTGTTCAGGTGGACTGAAGGGATTGCTTGCTTTTGCAGAGTAAGGCAACCCTCCCAAACACGTGAACAGTCCCTGTAATGCAACACACTGTCAGGCACAGATACAGATTTTGTGCGCTTCATCCTCAAAACTCCACAGAGTAACAACAAAGCACAACACAAGCAGCTTCTGTTAATTTACATCACTATCTAAATGCTGTCGGTGTGAACATTTTGGTGCTAAGTTCTCAGTACTTGCTACAGATATTTTGCTTCTATACAGCTGTTATACTATTTTACGTTCCTGTCTTGTCATGCAATATCGTAATACCCATTTAATATTTTATTATTGAGGAGAAGAGTGTGACATGTCAGTGCTCTTACAAATGCCAGACACTACTTTATTATGTTTACTGATTGTAAACTTTAGGCTACATTTTTGTGAGTAAGTGACAGTTTCCTAGACAGACAAGGTTAAATTATGATCCTCTCTGTCTTTTCAGTCAAACCAACTCTTATAGCTTTATCAGATGTGATCCACAAAATGTCCAACATTTATCTCCCTGTTACATTACTTGAACCAAGTTCTGAAAAATGTAAGACATCCAGGCTTCAATCAAAACTCCAGATTCCACATTGCCCACCAAGGACCCATTGGACCTTGTAATTTCCCATTGTTTACTGTTATATTTTAAGCAGTATTATGGGATGTGTGACTAATTTCAATTTACATGAGCAAAGTCAGTCCTTGGGATGACGCTAGTGAATCATATCATCCTCATTAGGGAGAACTGATTGGGATATAATGCTGTTGAATTAAATCAAGCAAGTTATTTTCTAGAGCTATAGTCAATTTAATTGGCTTCTGGTTCAATTCAAATCCTGTCTAGGAAACTGACCTATTAGATTTGCTACAATGTTATGGGTTTGCTAAGTTAAAGCCCCTTGAGTGAAATCTATGTTTCTCCATTCTTAAGCTTTTTTGTGGTTTTTCAGTTTTTTAGTAATGTTTCAGTTGCATAACAGTATAATTTTTTTTCTCACTTTTTTCATTATCCGCAAGATGGTAGTTGAAAGATAGGTTACTGTCTGATCTTCACTTTTTCAGCAGAATGTTAAGTGCCAAACCTTTCAGTCATAGAAAAGACACGTTTGAGGACAGACGAGAGCTGGTGCTGAATGATGCCCTTCACTGGTCGTGTCCTACCCCTTCAGTATAATTATGCCACAGCAGAGGTTCATTATTCTTTTCCTCTCGTTACCTCTCAAGATTAAATCTCACAGGGAGACATAAACTCATTTTGTTCTTTGTAGCGTAAGTCTGCATGAATTTGAAAGTAACAAAGACTTTGTCCTATTAAATGGCTGTTTCCAGAACGCCCTGAACGTTATGTGAGCTAATTAAATATAATTTGCTGAGCTTCTCCAACCGAATGTTCTTGAAGCTGTTCTACCTGGACTTAAGGTCAAACATTGTATTATCTTTTAGGACATTGCTTTTCCCCTTTCAATTATCAGGCATCATGGTCACCTTGTGCTTTTCCATGACAATGGATGTAACATCAGTATTGAATATATCTGCAAGATAGAGTGATGAATCATTTCATGAACTCAGCATCAATGGGGAGTTAGTTGTATGACAACTTATCAGGTTTGATGCTATTATTGATTACGTGGTTGCTAGTTGAAAGTTCTTTTCAAATGTGGTTTCACAGTAATAAGTAAAGATGTGGAGGGAGCATCATGGCAGTGGTGTAGGTTTGACATACTGTAATGACCAGCAAGGTTTACAGCATAGCAAATGTTCATGTTCACCCAGCGACTACTCTGAAATAGCAACTGGCATTAAGAGAAGACTGGATGACCATGGAAAAGTCTTCTTTGAAAGCATGTAACTTGCTACCAACTCACTAGACACCCTTGACCTATCTCCCAAAATGAAGAAATTAAGACAAACTAATGGACATTCTTGAAAACAAGAAAAGTATGACCATAACCAAGAAACAGCTACCAGGTAGCCGAGCCAGGATCATTGAGATCCAGATCCCTGCCAGGTACCAAATGGTGATGTGATTGTGTACTGGTAATCTCCTCAGTAGCAAACAAGATAGATTTCACCGTGAAGGGGTCTTTTTGATGTAAGCCTCTTCGGTAGAAAGCCCCTTCAGCTGATTTGAATCCTGTTTCTTTGGGATGCAAGCAGAAGAAACCATTGCTGGACTCAAGAAAGTCCATGAATCAACTTGTGAATGCTGCAGAAACCGACATGTGAATCGGAAGGGAGCGAAAAGGACAAGATGAGGTCAACCTCGTAATCAGCAAGCTGCAACATCATGAAGTTGTTGATGGCCAGGAGGGACTGGCCGGCCTTGGATGGGCCTTCCTGTTGATGGCCACCAAAGAAGAGAGAAAAGTCATGGCTGTGGAGGAAGTGACAGGACTACACAAGAATGCTACAAAACCAAAGCAAACCATTGTCATGGCTTGAGCTTTGGTAGATCATTCAAGCCAAACTTAGATTCCCAATCCAGGCAACATTATACAACTTATCCTGTCCCTGAAACCTCAACCACTGGAGGAGACCTTCTCCATGTGAAGAACCATCAATGTCTGCCTAAAGTAATCTCATTGCTGAATGGTCAAAAGTAATTATTTGAAGCAGGTCATTGGAGTACCAATTTTATACAGCAAAGTTTCACTGTTGTTAGTTTTGGTTTTATTTCATAGTGGGACAGCTCGTGGCCTACTGTCTCTGATGCTATTTTTTTGTTGCCACTCAGGGATTACTCTGCAAGTCAGGAACAGATTTATGACATCATAAAATGGCAGGATAATAAGAGAATTCTGTTTGTCACAATGCAAGGCTCATGCCTCTGTCCAACCAAACTGCTTTAGGCCAAATACCATCTAATGAGGAATTACTGGGTAATCAAAACTTGATTTTTGTGTCATAAATTAGGCTATATTAGAACTATCAAGGGTAAGAATAGTAGTAAATGATTTTCTTAATGAAAAACATTGACACATCTGGTCAATGCCTAGTGAGAAAATCAAGTTGTTTACTGAATATGTTAGCATAATAGCTGAGTCATTCATTTCAGGTTGTATTCGGGAAAGCATTTCAATTGCTAACATTTAAATTACTCAAGTCCAAAGTCAAATGAGCAACAGTCACAGTACATAGTTACCTTAGTTCTTTCAATGAACCTTTTTGTTACTCAACATAATGTTCTTTTTATTTTTATTCCAATTTATTCTTACAAGGACGGAATAAATTGGAATAAAATGTTTCAAATTTTTAATTTCAAAAAAATCATTTGAAATTAGTTTTACCAAGCTTTGTGTAAAGCAATCTTAAAAGTAAGAGAATGAACCAAAGCTGTAGCATTTGTTTGTTGTCCCTGCTGCTCGTCTGTCTGACTGACCTTAAAACACGAAGCTAGAGAAAGTGCAGTTCTTCCAGTCTTGTCTTCATCATTTATTCAACAATGTACGTAATTATTCTAATGACTGTTTCTTAGTATGCAACTGTATGGTCAGGAAAATCTACGTGGGTTCACACTTCCACATTCTAAATAAGCTTTCATGCAGTTTATCTTGTCCACAATGTCCATGTAGAATGTGACAAGTCTGTGAACTTCCCCTGCAACTAATGAGCGTATCTGAGGTATAGATTTAGACTTTGACTGAATGCTATCGGATATGTAAGCTACTTCCACAAAATAGTTAATTCTATCATATCAAAGATCATACAACAAAGATAACAATTACCTCATTACAAAAAATATAGACTAGTAACATTTAGGATCAACTATCCATTGAATTCTAAAATATAGTTTAACTGAGACAGTATAGGGTTGCACAGTGACAGGATGTTTATCTCCCAGTTAGAAAGCAGTGATACGTTCCACTCTTTCTGTTTTCTTTTCATTTTGGTATAATTACTGAACAAACAATACATTGGAAAAATTCAAATGTTGTAAACGTTGTACCAGTACAAAAGCACATGTTGCAAGACGTGGTCAGATAACACCAATAAATGGAGCGCTGACAGCTTTTACTCCTCCTCCATCGACTTCTCGATCTCTTTCAGCCTGCGGACAAACTCCTGAGCCTCCCTGTCGCCGATGCGAGCGTCCAGCATCCTCATGATTGGCTTCTCTGGAGGGGAGAAAGCAAACAGATGAGTGTGGTCCCTGCACTTGACACAAATTGAATTGCTTTTCATGCTGTGTTTGAGAAGAAATTGGCAACCGAGCCCTACACCCTCTGGTCTTCAAAATACCAATATTATGTTTGTGTACCATAAAAAGATTTATACAGCCTGGAGCGATATGTACCACTGGGTTTAGTGCGAGACAAGTGGAGAATGACAGGCTGAACGCTCTTGCCGGCTGGTGAAGCGTTCGGTCTCCCAGGCCAGCAGAAGTCGCTGAGAGGAGCCACAGCTTCACCGGCAAAGTCATTGGTGGAGAGCCAGTCATAGTCCATCACAGTGAAGGTCAAACAAGCAAACCTGTGTCTGTAGTGTTCCGGACTAACATGACTGGAAGACACAGGAATGGCACAAATCAGTCTTATGGTTTGCAGAAATAAAGACAAGAAAATAGAGAAAGAATACCCACAAGTAAAAGAGTTCATCAAATACTGGGTGCAGCGTCTTGAGTTTTACTTGTGTGCGTTGACTCTTGGCCATTGGGAACAAGTGGTGAGGACAGAGCTCCACTATAACAAAAGGGTCACTCAGTCCTGGGGGAAAGTGAAAAAAAGGAAAGTGAATAAAAACTCAACTTTGAACAACAACCTGCATAATAGTTTTGATGGATACAGGTTTACCATTGGCATCCAATGCAATAATGTCTGCAGCATGCAGAATCTCCACTGTCAGCCTTTGCTCTGGAGCATCATAGTAGCATTTCACACTGATCCGACCGTAACGGGTATGTTTCAGTGTTTTCTGAAATATTAAACATAGGATTCAGCATCGAGGACTGCTGCAATCGGCATTAGATGTGAACTAACATGACAACATGTAAAGAATGAATCAGTTTTTGTGTTGCATCCACTGACATTATGCTTTGAAAAGTCCAGAAGTAGACAGGTTTCCAATTAGACGTAAAACTACAGAAGGCAGAGTGCTCTGCTGTTAAATCAATACATGTCTCTCCTTTTGAGAGCTCAATCAAATTGTCAGTGGGGTTAAGTTGACAACCACCTGATGGGAAATCTTCTCCAGATAGTACTGTTCGATCAGCTCAAAAGAGGAGCATTTATTCAGCCTGAGCTCCTCATCCAGGACCTAAAGCAGAATGAATGTTGGCAGGAAAAAAAATATAAAAGAGACCTTAAATGGGGAGACATAGATCCTAAATAAAAGTTGCAGATTTAAACCATGTCTGTCTGACTCACATGGTACATGCAATGTCTGAGAGAGTCTTGTCACATGGAGGAACATAGTGGTCAATGAACACTTGATGTCCAATATTTTGTAATGTTTCAAATATAGATCATGCTGCAAAGACATCATATGCCTACCTTGTAGTCTCCACTCTTCATGTCTTCCACGGAAAGACCCTCTCCCTTAGCATGAAAGAACTGCAACAGGGTCTAAAGCATTTTATAAAAATTAATCTTTTTTTCTTGAATTTATGTCTGTAGTTCAATATAGTCTCAACATACAGTATGCATGAAACCTCTGGAAACATGGCAAACTCATGTGGTATGTCATGAATTTTCATGAAAATGTGTCACTTCCTCTGCCAGATGTGTAAATTGAAATGACACAAATATACTGTGGCTCTTGATTGTCATTCATGAGGTAACTAATTTTTGTGTGGGACTATTACCTACCGATTACATACATATTTAATTCATGCTAATGATTGCGTGACGGCAAAAGTGTGCAGGGCTAATTAAGAAGGGATGGAGGCAGCATTTGGAAGGATAATCTTGACACATCTTTTTAAGCATACTGTACCAGAATGGAAATGAGGATGGCGTGATAAAATACATTAATCACTGACCTCCACTGTGTATTGGAAACGGTTGTAGAACTCCACCTGAACGCCCCTGTTATCTGCCACTGCTTCCAGGATCATCCGTAGAAGCAGCTCCCACATGCTTTGGAGAACTCTATGAGTAAACAGACACAATGAGACACCCACACGCTTTTTGTTTGCCAGTTCTCAATTATAGCCCCCGTATCTTCATCTCATTTAAATTTTCACGGATAGTAGCTCGATAATAATAAGTTTCACTGTAAAACATGCCTGAGAGTTGTAATTATTACGAGAAAGGTCTCCTTCCTTGTCAAGGTTTTCACCTGGTACTTCAAATAGATGAAATCCTATTTATGATGATAACGTATCCTGTTTCACAAGTCAAATGTATGGTGATGACACACTATTTCATCACTGAACTATACTAAAGTAATGCTCATACAACATTTAGTGCAACATGCGTGGTGAGTTATGGTGATAATTATTAAACACAAACTGTGTTTGTGTTTAATAATTGGACTGAATGTTTTCCTAACTTTTATCAGTAGCTACACAGGCACACCAAATGGAAATGAGCAAAGTACATTGGCATTGTCCCTGTAAAATAAGAAATAAAGGAAATATCATTTATATTATATAGAGGAGGAGAAAGTAATTACCGAGCCAGGTTCTCCTTCACTAGGGACTCAATCAGGATGACCATGGTGTCTTGTAAGTACTTCATAAGTGGAGACACAGCCTGGAAGATTGTCACATTAATATGTATTAGAGAGGTACCGTTGTTGTAAACACCACTGACAGAAGAATTAATGGATAAGACAACCACTAGCAGGCCATACCTCATCGTTGTTGATGGAGTCTGGAGACAGACTGATGTGCTGGATATATCGACGCAGTTCAGGCAGCATCTGCAAAAGATATTCTCTCAATACATGTGCATGCAGTTTGAAAAGAGAGCACATTTCACAAGTGTTAAAGTGTGACATTGATTTGTAAAAAGGAATCATACACATAATAGCTATTTATTATTATTCATATTATGATTTCTAGGAAACAACCCCTACTACCCAACCCACAAAATCAGGCTCCTGAATTACCAGAACCTGGAGGAACCTATAAGCCAGCAACCATAGATTGTCTCCATTGTTTTAGCAGGACAGAGATAAGAGTGATGATGATTCTGCTTTTGGAAGCAGCAGAGCACTTTGTCTTTTCTCTTACTCCCATGCACACAAAAGAGGAAAGGCTTGAGGTGAATTGTCGCGTTATTTTTAAAGTGCAGCAAACCAGGTGACGACTCTGGTAAAGGAAGGAACTCCCTCTCAATCATCTTCTCTATCTCTGTCTCTCAAGGAAAAAACAATATTTAAGGTAATAACTCAAATCACACCAGCATGCAGGTCAACTAACAGACGATGGGTTGGCCCTTGCATAATCTGTACCATGGCATTCTTTCAAGTGTAGTTAATAACCATTTATGGCTTGTGCCCAGCACCTTGTCTGTGAGCTGTGAGATGAGACGTTTTGCTTCTCTCTGCAGGTCCAGGTCCATGTTAAAAAGCTGGCCATTGAGAGCCTTATAAACCTGTTCCTTCCCATCTGATCCGCAGGACTCCTCCATGGCCCGCTCCACGCCTTGCCAATCTAGGTCACGGGGAAGGTGACCCAGAAAAATGCGCACATGTTCCATGTTGTTCAGGCCAATGCAGAGCTAGCAGAAAGCGAGGAGGAGCAGAAGACGAGAAACAGAGGGTGGAGAAACAAAGAAGGAAAAGAAGCAGGGCTACAAAGAGGTGGAAGGGTGGGATGCATGTGTAAATGATTGACAACAAGAAATTGCAACTGCTTTTTTTTTTCAGCCTAAACATATTTGCTCTTCAGCTCAGCCTTTTGAGGTACCATGGAAAACATGTGGTGACATTTTCTTTCCACGTCATCGTGTGCCATTCAGATGTGTTTTGCCACAGGCACTACCTGCACAGTGAAGCTCTTGTGGTCTCGGCCCAGCTGGTTCCTCTCAATCTTGCGTGTTATCATCTCTGAGTAGCACACAGCCTCACTGCAAAAATTCTGACAAACAAAATACCAGTCTTGTCATTAGAGTCAAGTTCAGATTGACTCTGACACCAGAAAAAAGTTTTTTATTCATTTTGTGCGTATGCACTGTATCACTTGTTGTGATTTCATGCATGCAAGATGTGTGAATGTGAATGTGCACTCACGTCTGTCAAACGAGTGATAAAGATGAAGGCCCCCGCAGAGTCTGGCCAGGCCATCTGGAGCCAGATCTCGTGTACCTGGCTGAAGCATGCTGTCACTGCCACTGCTGAGGAGCTGTGTTTGGCCTGCTGCATGGGCTCAAGCTGCACACAGAGCAAAGAAAAACTCAGCATGCACCATATAACAATGTTTTTTTTTTTTTTTTTTCAGCAATGAACTTGGGTATTTTAACTTTGAAAAATGATGCTATCAAAATTATCATGTTTACATCCTATGACATGTTTAATGTCAGTGGCAGATGTCTCTTACCTTGTCTGTTTCCACAGCCTGACGGATCCTATCACAGGATCTGTCATGTACGATCTGCAGCCACTTATGAATGGAGGATTTGAACCAGTTATGAAAGCCTGTTAGGGCCAACATTTTAGCATCCCTGTTCAAAAAGAACACAATTCACAAGATTTAAATTCAAAGCAGGTTGAAGATTCATGTACTTGCCAACATTTCAGATAAATATCAACCATTCAAAGGCTTTCATGCTACTATATGAATTATTGTTAAGAGATGAACTGAAAACCAACTTGAGGGGAAGAAACTCCCGAAAGCCTTTGAGAATTTTCAAGGACATGAAGAGCTCAAAGATGGTTTCTCCCATTGTCTGAGTCAGCCTGGAACTCTCCTGCTCCAAAGTACCACAAACCCTCTCCATGGCCACGTTTACATCATCTGCAACCTGAAGGAGAACAAGGTTACAAATTAAATTAAGTTGATGATGTGGCTTTTTTCAAGTCTCTTTGCTTAAAGCAGCTCAGCAGATCTGCATGTCTCAAAAAGAATGTTATGATTTTAGTTTATACCTGTTTCTCCAACTGCCTGTATGTAATGCTGAGGAAGTCCACTTTCACAGCACTATGACAACAAACAAACCACACATGAATTGGTATCTGTACAACAACAACAACATAACCTAAATAATAGTCCAGTGCCTGGTATCAGCGCCATGCCATGTCTTTGTATTGTGTATGTGTATTTTATTTTATGTGGTAACGTTTCCACACAGCTGATGACAACATTGATATTCACCTGTAGAACAGTTTGTTGTAGATGTTCTTGGCTCTCTGCACGTCAGCACACACAAAATCAACCACCAGAACCAGCTTCTTCAGCTGATCCTCCAGAGTCTGCAATATCAGATCCAGGGTTAGGGATCCTCTAATATGGTGTTAAAATAATAATAATAATAATAATAATTCAAGGAGGAGGAGAACAAAATACCTTTGAACTAAAAACTTTCTACAACAGTGATAGAATATAATTTACTCAAGTGCTATTTTGAGGTACTGTACTTGTACTGAAGTGGAGTCTTTCCATGGTCTGCTAATCTACACATCCAGTGCACTTAATTTAAAATTAAAATTGTGTAAATTCTACTCCACTTAATTTGATTAATTTAGTTGTGCTTCACTTGCATGTGGAATCAGAGCCAAAGAAACATTTTCATATTTGTCAGGAATCAAATCAAACATTTTTAATAATTATATTATATTATATTATATTATATTATATTATATTATAATGATCCATTTCCATATCAATTCTCAAGCCACAGTCTTTAAAATTACAGGATGTTACTACTTGTGTATCGAGTTCTTAAAACACATCAGAAAGTAAATACTTACTCCGTCCTCTGGTTTATATTTAGCAATTAAGCTCTCGTACCACTCCACACTCCCTTTCTGAAATTATTACACACATTAAGAGAAATGAAATAGATGATTTCACATCTATATTTTGTATTGCCCATCACCTAATTACAGTAATCTACTGTACCTCTAGGATAAAAATCAAGCTTTGTTACCTTGACGGCAGTGGTGATGTCCAGGTGGAGTTCATTTCGAAGAGGACAAACGGTCTTAAATGCCCTCATATTTTGCATGTAGCCAATTCCTCTGGCAGGGAAAATGACAGTGTTTTACAACAAAACCAAGCAAATGGTGTAGAGAGTGCATTTGTGTGTTTCCTTCTGAGAGGTGTACAAAAAGTATCCCTTCTTGATGGACTTCTCACTGGAGAACTTTCTATGAAGTCCTTCAAATTTGTGTGACTAAATAGCTTGAACTTCAGTTGATAGTTGATTTTACTGGCTGACATTTATGCTGAACATTTCTTCTCTACTTATTTTTTTACTGTGATGGTACCCTGAAGGAAATTGGCACATTCTTCAAATTTATCAAATCTACAACAAATATCAAATTTGTGCAACAAATGTTTTCCATGATCATAGGGTTGAACTTTCCATTCGGTCAACAGACTAATGTGAGACATCGTGCTGAAAAACTACAAAACATAATTCCACATGGATATTCATGTCCTTCGAAAGATGAATGCCTAAATATTTTCAAGATAATATATGATCATGAATAACTCACAACTAAAAGAAACCTCACTTAATCTCTTTCAGTTTCCTGGGCACAGTCATTCCCTGAAAGTATCATCTTTTCACTTTTCTATTACAGTGTGGCCCTCATACCAGTGCGTATAATGGTTACGGTCCTGTTTGTACTGGTAAAATGGAGACATAACATCATTGAAGCTGCTAAGGGTTTTATTAAGAATGATGATCAATTGTATATATTGAAATGGGTAATGAGCAATGATTAAGATTTTTTTTTTTTTTGAGTAAGAACCCACAGACGGTCTACTTGGTGTTTTTCTGTATCGGGGGGGGGGGGGGGGGGGGTGAAAGGTTGTTGCTGCTACAACAACAAAGGCAAGTGTTTGATGTGATTTGATGGCAGCGTGATTTTACCTCAGCATGAGCTCGTAACGTGTGATGGCAGCAGCGCTGGTGCAGGGGAAAACCTGACGCATGTTCTTCATCAGACACAGGCAGTGCTCTGTGTACAGCCTGAAGCTGTCTGACAGCTGTCTCTCCTAAACATAGGAAGGGCCCGCAGTTACAGCTTCAAGCACGCTGGATGTGAGACATTTTTGGCTGAACCCAAAAACCTTGATGAATGTCAGTGAAGAGCTGAGCTAATGAGGTGTCTGTTTCGAAGTTATGAAGGGTTTTTATCCTATTGAGAAGCCAATGCCAGAGAGCCTACCAGGTCACCCCTCACAGCGGTGGGGTCCCACTCCGCATCAATGGTCCTCAGGAGGCGCAGCAGCAGGGAGTAGCACACCCTCTGGGTCCGATGGTGGCTGCTGTAGCACTGCCAGCGGCTATTAAAAACACCTTTTACCTGATGCTTAAGCTTTCATGTTTGATCTCATCTATTTTATTTCTTCCATAATACTCACATAATGGCCTGTTGAAGAGGAGAGAGATCAGTTTGCACAGCGTGGTGAGTCAGTATGGTCCATGCTGGAGGGCAAACTTGCCCGTTCCAGTTGTAGGGCTCCCTCTGCAATTATACACAGATGACTAGCATTTCTTTTAAATTACAAATTACAAATCCGGACAGGAATGACACAAGCACATCTTTTACAGCCCTGCTCCTGCTATAAAATCCTCTTTCTGGCATTTCAAATCTTGATTTATATCCAGACTGCCTTCACAAAACACATGTCAGACAACTGTTGATTGTCTGGCGCGATTGAGGAGTTTTCGAATACAAGAAATTATGAGACGAGCAGAAAGGTATTATTTAAACAGCAGAATAAGTCCCATTCTCATATGTGCACAAAATGAAGAGAGCCTAACAAACCAAGCTCAATCAAATTTAAATCCCCTTTCTTATTTTGTGCTCCCGAAAGGCCATCCTGCAAGAAACTAAGGCCTTAATTAAATCTTGGCACTACCTTAATACCACATATAGCTCTATTGCTATTGAATAAACACACATAAAAATCTTACCTTGACATGAGTGTGCTCGTATTCTATGATCTGACTCAATAGTTTCTTGTGAATGGTGACATTTGGGTCTTTCTTTGACAAAACTGTATCCCTCTGGAAGAAGAAGCAAGAATTTTACGTTTAATTTTTCATTCAAGTATGTTATTATTATTATTATTATTATTATTATTATTGCATACTGAATTACTGCTGTGCCACACAGACCTGGTTAGTGAAGAGCTTCAGTATGAGGTGACACTCGCCCTGAACTTTAGACATACTTGATCGAGGCTCCAGTTTAAACCATGTGTCATAGCCCACAACTGGGATCTCCTGTAAAAGGTGAAACAGCCAGATTAGCACAGGAGACATATCCGTCCAGAGACATCTCTCACTTTGGATATTCAGTTATTTAATTTGTCACTGGCTCGATGGCTAGTGAGACATTATCTTACCTATTCTGAACACTTACATTCAAAGGGATGTTAATACATCCAAGGAAGTCATCTGCGTTCTCCTCAGATCCTGATGATGCCGATCCATTGGCACGCACTGACTTTGCAATTTGCTTAAAATACCTAGTAATGAAAGCACAAGAGAAAAAACAAATCACGTCCGTCACTGGATGAACTCATGTTCAATTGCGACGTACAAGCTATAATCAACTAAATTTAATTTGGACACATTTAATTAATGCTCCTGTCCTATGCAATTTATAATTACAGTACTGGAAGAATGAGTTTCATTTTCAAATTCATCCTGGCTATGAAGGAATTTTTCTTCTAAGGAAAACTGCACATTCGCCACTAGATGAATAAAACCCTTTTGCCACTTGGTTGTGATTGTCATCCTCAGGTTTTCTCTGACATTTCTGCTAGTTATTAGTCTATCTACAGTAACAGATGAACTCTGTTGCCTCTGAATGCAAAGCTTTAGCAGCACTGGATTTTCCTCCATGTCTGTTTGGTAAAAGGACAAATAATAAATGAAGTACTGTATCAATCAAAAATTTGATTGATACAGCACTTTTCGACAGATGTGAACAAGAACAATAACAAGATTATTATATTAACAACAACAACAACAACAATAATAATAATAATAATAATAATAATAATAATACAATGATGGTTCCCTGCTGCCGGACTCCCATTTTAACTACTGTCTATATGTCAATCATGCAATTACATTATATTAATGAAACTTCCGAGTGACACAACATTTATTATGTACCTCCCCATTCCACGAAGCCCACTGACTTCATTTAGCTTTTTGCAGGCTTCAGCAACAGAAACATCATCGTCATGATCCCTAAAAAAAAGATAATAATTCAGTCAGGATATTACCAGCACATGTCGCTCATTCTTTTGCTCTCACATTGAAACAAATGCAGTATACTGTATAGTGTAACGTTCAATACATTCATCTTACCATATGTCAAGATGTAGGAGGTCATTATGGACATCATCTATTTCACTGAAAAAAACAAAACACAACCCAAAATCAGGGAAATGATTAAGTGAATGGTCCTTTTCAAGAGTAAGGACTGAGCATTAATACCTCCAGCTTTCACCCCTCCACGCAGATGACAGTAGGCTGAACTTGTCACATAACTAACAGCTTTGGTGGTTAGTGTGAAACAAATGAAACTGTGAATCCTGTACGTCACACATGTCTCCGATTAAAGTTGAAGTGCTGTACTCACAAAACAAAGTGCTCGTCCCACACTGGGTTGAGAGTCTCTGGTTTCACGTCAGTCACCTGGATACACCGCGCAGGTAAGGCCTCCTTGGTGCTGCAACGTTTCTCTAGCTTCTCCCTTCTCTTCCTAAAGCTGAACTTTCTCTCCTTCTTCTCCTCCAGCTCCCGTGGGTTCTGACCCACCAGGATTCCAAGCATGCAGTATGGATCGCTGTACCCTGGGCCGCAGGGTGACACGTACAAAAAGTTATCCTATGGATAAATCTGTTGATGGTGCTAAAGCAGTACAGACAGCATGGACTCTGGTTTGGTCCTCATGTTGTTGTTTTTATAATATAGTTTCTTCACCTTGACATGTTTGTAATTCTTTTATCTAAAAACAATGAAAATGACCTATAACTGTTTGGACATGAACTCCGTTTGAAGATCTGATTCACACAGATGTACAGTATTTCACTGCTTTGTGGAGGAAAAAGGTTGTTTAATGCTTGAGATATCTCACCATTGGCATCCTTGGCCATCAGATTCTTTGCTTTTACAACAGAAACTCTCAAGGAGAAACTGGCTCGCTGTGAAAATAAAATTGTAAATGGAACAACTCACATGAATTGAGTAAACTACACCTCCTTTGTATCTCCATTTAAACAAAAGGTAGCATACACTGCAGAATCAGAACTTTAAAAAGCAGCTTTTCTGGTGTTCCAACACAACACATGCTAAATAATAAAATACCAGCATGTTTTCAATGTGGTTGGCTTCTACTACAGTCCATTATTTTAGTTCACAGTTCATAACATCACAAGTAAAGAAAATCATACAAAATGGGGCTTTTAGGAGTTTGAGGTCTTTTATCTCACAGTTCTACATCAGTTATGCTCTCCAGCTGATGCTCAGCAGGACATGTTTTTACCCTGTTAGCACTTCACACTTCAAACTGAGCATTTGAAAATACTGGTGAAAAAACAAGTCAGTACTCAGCACTAAAAAACCCAATGTAAAGACTCAAAATCTGCACTGACATGGTCATTCGAACCTGACATTTTAATGAATATAATGTACAGTAATACGAAACTAAAAAGGACTGTAGCAGTGTTGCAGTACATTTACTACAAACTAAATAAAATTATATTAATTACTTTCTACTCTTACTACTCTTTGTGTCTCACCTTAGATTCTTGAACTTTTTGGAGAATTATGTCATGTTCTTCTTCACCCATATCAAACACCTTGGAGACAATTAAAGAAAAATCATGACAATCAACATGCATCACAGAAAGCTGAACATGAATGAAATGCCTTAATGAAGTAATTATTTCAGTCACAGTGACTGCAGGCACTCAACAAACTAAGAAATTGTGACATGAAACCAGCAACTACTGACATAAGAGTGGCTTCCAGCCTATGTATGACATCATCTGAATGAAAGTAATATCAAGCTGCATATCAGTGAACACTCTGACGGAGCTTTCATGTTTAATCAGGTTTGAGATGAGAGCATCTGCTCAGAGTTACAGTCTGCTCACAACAAATAACACTCTGTCAGCGGAGCATCAGTGTTACTAGTACAGATTTAATAGAGTCTGTCATTCAGATAGATGGATGGATGGACGGACGGGTGGGCAGACGGACAGACAGACAGACAGATATATAGATATGTAGATACCTTCAGCAGGTACTCAAACAGCTCTTCGTCACTTTTCACATGCTCTGATGAAGGTACTCCCACCCTGTTCACCACCGTGTAGACAGCTTCCTCATACAGCAGGTCCAGCTACATGAAAACACTCCACTTAATGGCAGCCCTTCATGAAGAAACTGTTTCTATGCCTTCATGTTTCCTGCTCAGTGCTGACTGTTCTGTTATTGTGATTTTAAACCTGCTGAAAGAACAATAAAAGTTGACTCACCTCCGTCCTACTGATCCTGTCAGGAATGAAGGACTGGTCCACATACTCCTGAGGCGGGGGCACTGTGCAGGCCCCCCTCTGACACTATGAGGGGGATAGGAACAATTCAGACAAAACAAAAACCATTCATCTTTAGGTTGAGATGAGTAAAAGTCGAGGAATGGATAACTGATGTCACTAAAAGTTGTGACTATTATTTTCAGATATTTTTGTTATTGTGTCAAAAAGACACAGTGACAAAAACAAAGAAAATAGCATGTGTAATCTACGTAGCATGAAATATGGGTATTTCCTCTGTGCTGATTACTTTTATTACTTTTTTAACAGTAATTTGACTGTACAGACATCACTGGTTCTCATCAAGGATTTTAACACAGCGTGATCTCCTCGCTCGTGGTGGCAGCAATAGGAGCTCAACAGCCAGTCTTCTAAGCAGCCAACTCAACCAGTCCCGTCTGTCTTCAAATGCTATGCCATCCAATGATGGTGGTGAATAACAGTGCTGAGACCCACATGCAACACAAACATGCTTCAAGTGTGTAGCAGATGGAAAGTTAGAAGTTGGGGTGGGGGGGTGGGGGTACCTCAGCCTGAGCAGCCCGCAGCATGTTGTCCTGCTTCTGAAGGACAGCAGTCACACGCTCAAAGAATTCCACACTCTCCTCAGAAATCCTGCCAAGATGAGGAAACAGGCTGACAGTTCATCTCCAAGAAAGTGATAAATTTGTTCATTTATGAGAATATGTGCAGTAAAATGTATGTCTGCAATCAGTTGCATTGGTGGGATCCAAGATAATTTCCCTTCAGTGATTATTAAAGTAGATTTCATTTCATTTCATTCATTTCTTTTGCAAATAAAAATATATTTCCCCCTTTCTTTATGCTGAACTGCTGGACCCATCAAATATGGTTCAGCTTCTTATTAGCTGTCAAATTCCGTCTTATCTCATGCACTAATAACCAAAGCAGATTTGGACCAAAGCTCTCAGCGACCCAACATGTCTGCTCTCTGCATGAAACGTGTTAATCTACTATGATGAGGAGTGCTGTGTGCAAAATGCAAATGATGGCTGCAGCTTCCTCCAGGTGTGAGTGAATTCCTGGACTCCCGCAGGCCCCAGTTGTCATGGTGATACAAGCTCATAGAGGGTGGGAGTAGATGGCTGAACACCTAGGGAATCCCCCCCCCCAAATCCCAAACCTTTACTGTCGTCATTCCTCCCTTTCACCAGGGCACTGCCCACCCTCCCCTCCAGCAGTGCTGTTGGGATCAGCTGTGTCGTCTGCCTCCTCACCCCTACCCCTCCCGAATACTGTCTCCTTCCTGCTCTCAGCCAGACCCATCATATTATACACGAGAGCCTCTGTCACATTATACAAAGGAGCAGGCGTGTGGCAGCCCATCCCAGCACCCACTGACTCTCGCTGTGGTGGGAAGCGGATGGCAAACCCCTGAGGTATTGATGAGGACTAATGGCAGCCATGCTGGGAAAGATGGTCAGGCTTAATGGCGTCACTCAATAGTCCTAGAAGGTGGATTCAGTTAAAATGATTATGATCTTTTGTCAGAGACAGATGAATTGCAGCACAGACTATACTCTTCTTTCAAGCAAAAATTACACGACAACAAAAACAAACCACAGCTGACTGCAGCTAGTGATTATTTTCTTAATCCATTAATTTCTTGGCCCTTGACATGTCAGAGAATAGTGCAAAATAGTGCTAAAAATAGAGCTAAAAGCAACTTTGCACAACCCCCATGATGTCATCACTCAGATTGCTGGTTCTGAGGGTTTAAAGGTAGACAATCCAAAAACAAATTAACTTCATGTTTGTTGTTGACTTATCGAGTATTTATTTCAGCTGTGTTCAGTAGTTTTAGGATTTTCACAAAAGGATGGAGAAAAAGATTAAAAAAAATTTAATTTCAAAATATTTTGGGTCAAAAATATTCAGGAGTTCTGCTTTACATCTAAACTATCAGTAATGATTGAAAGTTTTGACAGCTGAAAATTTGGAAAGTTTCACATTTTATTCTTCAGATATTGGTACAACTTTTGGACACATCTGTAAAGCAAAACACACCTGAACCTCCTTGTGACAAAATATTCCTTTTAGTGTTCGGCACTGCTTCTTCAGGGTTTGGCTACTGTCAGCTTTCAGAAAGGATCATACAAGGTCAGGCTTACCAGGCTGACATCACTTAACCCTTGATAATTATCCATCAAGTCCATAACCTTTCTTGATTTATATGATCAATGTAGCTGAGGCTTTGGATTACCTTAAACAAAGATGATGAGAATTACATCTGTCTCAAAGTTTCCAATGCTTTTTTGGTTTTGGAGCTCACACTTCTCATTTGATTAAATGTTGCTTGAGGTTAATTTGAGTGTAATATTTGGATGACACTCAATTCTCCCTGTGTTCACCATCCAATGCTCAGGGTGTTCTAGCATTCAGAAATCCATCCCACAATCTGTTGGGGGAACAGATTAAGGATTTGTCTAGAGAGTCTGTAAATGTTCATGAGCAAAAATATCCCCCAACCAAATCCAGCTAATTCTAACTTGATGCATCTCAAAATAATTACGGTGAAGTTTTTCAACTCTCTATCTCTATCTCCCGATCTCTGTCTCTCATGCACACACACACACGTGCGCACACACACACACACACGCCACTGGAATAACAAATTGATTTGATGTTGCTAGGAAACAGGTTCCTTTACAAACTGTCATTTCATTCTAAATTATTTCCAGAATTCAAATCAATTATGTTTAGAATAAATCAGAAAGAAGTCATAAATAAAAACAGGAACACTGAGCTTTGTCAATCCGCATGTTTGAACATGATCGATTGGGAGTGTGGCGGTGACAGCGACCCTCACTCACTTAAAACAACAATATGATATGGCAGCGGATACGTAGTAATTAATAGTGCAGACATTTCTCATTCTCTGAAGCATGAAAGACAAACTGACACTGCTATGCCTACTAACAAAATAAGACGGTCTTTTGAAACATATTAAATTGCTGTTGGCAGAACCAAGGACGCCCATGACAAGGACGCCCGAAAATAGTAAACACAAGTCTATTTATTTTATTAGGATTAATCATCTGGTGAAACAACAACACATTGTAGATGACAAAACTGTAACAGAATCTCAAGTAGTGCTTGTAGTTCCAGGTCACTGTGAAATATTACACATGGGTATTCTTTCCTTGGGGATTAGATGTGCAGCACATTTGTCACTGTCACCCCTAACTACAAGTATTAAGGGTTAGGATATGGCTTAGGATATTGTGTGTGTGTCTGTGTTTTTTTAAAAGCTATCAAGATATGCTTGTGATTTTGCGATTCGGGTATCGATGTACAAATTTGGAGAACTATTTTTTTTTCCTTAACTTATTTTTACTAGGTATCTTTTGCTTATATCTTGAAACATAATAACAGGCTAATCCCAATATGAAAATACTTAAGCATGGATGTCTCATGATGTTCCACCACTATATACAAAGGGATCCAGATTGTAAACCAGATCTACAAGATTACAGAATTGACGGAGGAAGCCATGTATGTTAACAGAGATGGGTGGAGATTAAAAAAAAGAAATGCTAACCATGCATGTCCAGGTATTACATATATTAAGGCTAGAAGTTTTATTCAGATAAAATCATGATTCCAGCTCACAGTATAAAGAAGATCCTACTAAAGCTAGGTTATCATAGCGTCATCACTATGTGTTCTAATAGACTTGAGTGCAGTGTTAGATCAATAGGTCTCCTCACAATGGTAGGCATATGCACACTAATGGCGGTGACCACTTGACGCGTAGATAATAACAGTTGTTACAAGGCTGTTGTTGTTGTCTTTTTTTACATAGCCTGGAAACTATTTTACCATTGATCAGTTTCTATTGCGAATGGCATTGGAGGTAGAGTATGAGCGCATAACTGTCTGCAGATTGTAACATTGAAACTACCCACCATCCACTCATTCCACTTTCATGTTTTTTTAAGCAATTACTTGATAGCGTTTAAGTCTGTAGTACATACTTACTATCCACTGAAATAAAAGGAAATCCATAGACATCTGGAACCTGTGAAAACAATATCTTAAGGGATGAAAAAAGGGAAGCGTCTGCACAAGTACGGCAAAAAAAATTATGTCAAATGAGTTATTTACTGTTGTTTGAGTAATGTATGCTAAAATGAATATATTTTAAGATGTTGCTTACTAAGCAGTATCAGATTCTTATAAGAGACAATGGAAAGCCACAGACATTTTTGGATTGGACTGGACTGACTGGAAACAGCGTGACTGTGAAATAAGCAAACACTAATAAATTAAAATATAAATAAATATCAAATTTCATGCTCTATAATTGCTGGTTTAAACTCCTGTGTGTCATGTACATTTTCATGCATTAAAATTCAGCTCAAGCATGCTACTCCACTCTGAGAGCTCTGCTCTGACTGACTGTACCACTTGGTCAACAACTGTGGATGAAGCAACCCAAATTCAACCGGTCTCATTTGCAAATTCCCAATTAAAGTGAGAGTTCTGGCAGTGTGGTGGCTATCTGAATGCATAACAAAGATCAGTAGCATGCATCCTAATGATGAGCACTCTGGTTACATGCCTGACTCGGGCTCAGTGGGAAAGCTCCAGCACCAGGAGGCTGGAAGGGAAAATGACAAAATGGTGAGATACTGACCTCCCTCTGCAACGAATTACTTAAAAGGGGTATATCTTACATCGCGTTAAAAATCGATGTTAAAAAATGCTAATCCCAAATCACATGGTGACAGCATCAAATATGCATTAAATAATATGTGCATGAACAATTGCCCCTCTGTGTGTAATATTTCTTTTTTCCAATCCAAACTGTGTTCAACACAGCGACTGAGGTTATCTTCCATGTTAAAAATAGACATGGTCGTCATTACAAGTTCACATCATGAGAGCAGCCTGTATTTAGGTTGCTATAGAAACCTCAGGTTTAAACTATTAGTTTTGGCTTACAATGAGGCTTCAAAACAAGAATGAAAAACATGGGTTAATTTTACCCTGTGCCACTTTATTTGCTGCTGGGAGGCAGGGAGGAAAACAAAATACAAAAAAATAATATATTTATATTTTCAAAAGGAACAAAAATCATAACAGATCTTTACTTATTAATTTATAGACTGCTTCTTTAGAAAGTGTGGAAAAATACTTTCAGTGCTGAGAAAAATTAAACATCTTTTATTGGACACATGCCCAAAAAAGGGAACTCCGTTCACACCATTTGATCCTGCTAACAGACAAACACACAAACAGAGACAGGTGAAAACATAATAGAAGATCACTGAATAACAATACATATATTGGGGCTGTCATGATATCAGATTTTTATTATAAGAATATTTTGCTCCAAAAGAATCGATATAAACAAGATTGAAATGTTTATAGGAAATTAAGAAATAACACATCATCTGTCATACAGCAATCAAAGTCATTTTCAGCTTTGTTTATTGTATTTTATTTTTTCTTCTTATAAAATACACTTACGTGTGATATGAAAGATTTGTACAAAAACAACAGATACACTTCTTGAATAGCAATAAGCCAACCAGATGAACTGATAATAAACTAAAGATGCAAAATGCATCAGTGCTGGGTTAATTACACAGTATAATCATGCATGTATTCAATATGAAAATTGTTTATTTCTCACTGGTTTATAATCAATACCCGTATGTCATGACAGCCTGAGACACGTAGTACGGGAAATCAATGTAAATACATACAGAAAAATGTATAAACTGTGTATGCACAAGTGTATTCACACAAAACACTATAATAATGAATGACAGACAATAATTAAACACAAATGAACACAATATTGTTGAGAAATATTTATTTTAATAAAGCTTATGATGGAATTTTTTGTAAATGAAAACAAAAATTCACATATAACAAAGGTTCCCGGCTTTGAGTAAATAGTAACAGGTACTACCATAAAATTTAAATACAGTAGAAATAGTTTTAATACCACTGTCTAAGTGTGTGCCCATTGTTTGATGATTAATCTATTACATCTAGAGTTTATAAAAGGTAAGATTGAAAAATAACCTATTTCCCAGTGGACGAGGTAAAAATCATCAGCTTGTTTCTTTTGTTAAATGAAAAATCAAGAGATTTTCAATTTATTACAATTTAAGATGAAAAAAACAAAAGCATGCGTCAAAACCTAAACATGTAAATTAAATGTTAAATTAATTAACATGCAAGACATAAACATAAGGACACAAAGATTTGCTTTCTTGTCTTGGGATATAACAACATTTATTTATCACTAAAGCAAACAAAAGAACAAATAGCAGTGCTGTGCTGTTGTTGTGCACCCTGATTCATGTGGACAACAAACCCATGTTGCGAAGACAGATTTGCAAGAAATTGTGCCTGACACTGCATGTAATATTGTAGTAATATTAATATAGTAATGTAATATTGCAGCACCTTGTGCACACCAGCTAAGTAACAACTCTAGCATAAAAGCCAAGTATTTAGATGCTTTTTACCAGACATGGCAACTTATGTCTCCAGGCGGATTGAAGTAATTGTTTCTTCTGCACAGCAACAACAATACAAATATGGACTATCGCGAGCTACAAGAGGTAGTCCATCAGGAAACAGCACATATACTGCATCTCCAGAGACAGGATGACGGATCTCACTTTAACATCAGTGAAACGTCCATAAGCAACGCCTAACCCGAACTAGATCAGACTTGCAGCTTGCTTGTTGGAATGTAACTATGAAACCCCTGAAGGCCATGTGTTAGCGTGTTTGTATGCACACATGTGGTTCACCTGCGAGGTAAGGGGTCAGGACAGTGTGTGATGGGGCTGCCGGCGGTGGGCGGCGGCTCCCTTCGGCTCCTCAGCGACTGGCTCCTCTGTACCTGCCTCAGCACACTGCTCTTCAAGTCCAGCAATGTCGTCATGATCGTTCACTGACAGCAACAGACAAAAAAAGTAAAGGGATTCAAAGGGTGGAAGACTTTTCATCCTCCTTTAAGCCTAGTAAGCTCAGAGTCACTAAACTTTTATTTTTGGGACTGCACTTTGTACAAATTATGCAGATCATAAAGCCTTAGAGAGACACAGGAGCCAAATAATGGCAATTTCACAAAAGCGATTGCATCACTAAAGTAAGAGGCAAGAAAATAGAGCTAAGTGAAAACTACAGTATGTTTTCTGAAATTAATGACCCTGGTCATCAAATAAATGAGGATCAAATGAACCCATCCAAAGGCCAGCTGATAAAAGAAAATAGAGAATATTAAGAAAATTACCGTCATCACATAAAGAGCTTGTGGGAAAAGTGTGGAGTAATATGGGCTTGAAAAGAAAAACTCACTTTAATGAGAAACATTTATATTAAAGCATCTACAAGTCCTTGCATTTACACAAGTATCACAGTTAGTATAATTAAAACTTACATTAAGTGTTTCTACCATACTTGCATCCTCTTTGCGAAAGCAATAAGCTTTTAACCTGCACTGAGCTTCCAGATTTTAAAGCTGCAATTAACAGGGCGACAGTAGCTCAGTCCTCTAAGTCTTGGGCTGTGGACCGGAGGGTGGCCGGTTCAAGATCCATGTGGACCAAAATTCTTTAGACTATAAGCTGGCAGTGATAGGTGCCCTTGAGCAAGTCACTGTCCCTTCTGATTCTTCTTCTTCTAACATCAGCGAAAAGAATCTGCTAGTGGTGGTTTAATGTTATTACTATTATTTAATACTATTAATATTATTTTTGTACATTTTTTGCTTTTTTTGCTTTGGTTTTGAAAAAAAAATATTTTATAAAGCCTTAGAGTTGGCACCATGCTAGCTGCTGTTAGCATGGCGCCACCATATGTTGGTATACATCCATCTGTTTCACTTCTGTATACCAACATATGGTGGCCTTTCAGCAAGAAACCAATTAATAATGCATTCCTATTATTAGTAATAAAAACAAAGTGCATATTTTATGCAGTTAACACACCAAAGAATTTATCTTGAGAACAGCTTATGATGTGATGCTATTTTTAAAAAAAAAAAATCCTTTATCCACTTGAGTCTAACATTTGTTAATAAATATAATTGCTCACCATATTTTACGTGTAATAATGTGAACCTGACATTATTGATGTTAATCAGATATTTACACAGAAAACTACAAGAAATGAAAAAACAAAAATCAAAACACACATTTATTTAGTTTTAACATGGTATGAATAACATCTCCTAGATTATAGCATATGGCAGCCTCCCACTGTGAAAAGGGCTGTTATATAAGTATTTATCAGGAAGGTGTTCTCAGGTCATTTTCCGTATAAATGAGCCTATCTGGTGACCCTCCAGAGATTGGCACTACGTTGCTAAGCGATTGAACAGAGCAAGTGCCATAAAGTGAACTCTCATTTTGGCTTCATGGAATCTGTTCAGTATAACCGAATTATACGACCTCATATCAGTACCGCATGCTGCCAGAAGTCCCCACAGAGGACGAGCTGTAGAATAAAATAAACCTTTTAACAGATATTCAGTGAAGCTGCCCTTGTTTGCATCTTCCACAAGAAAAGCAGTAACGAAAGAAGGTAAAGGAAACTGAACAAGTGAACATTTGCCTTAATGTCAGTGCAGTTTAGTCCATATCTGTGATTTGAACTAAGACTGCAGTGGTTGGTTCTCTTTTGTGTGAAAATAAACTGATATTTGTGTGAATATTGAATTTAATGCCCCTTCATAACCTCAAAAGTCAGACCTGGGCGTTCATTATTTGTGTGCAGAATATAACCCTTTATGAAGACTTAATCCTTAAAATCTCAACAGGAGATTGAGCTTATATGAACACAGCCATTCAATATTAAAGTGGGTCACTTAGCCCTCACAGGAACAGAATATTAACAACCATGCTTTTCTGGTACAACACAACATTTCCAGCCACTGTAATGGAGAGACTGTTTAGAGGTGAACGACATTTCATTTTACTGTGTAATTCAAGAGAAAAAAGGCATGAATATGATAGTGAGGTCATTAATAGTATAAATGTCAGTAGCTGCCCCGGCAAGGCACTCAGCAATGCTCACACATCTGCCTAGCAACTGAGGAAGAAAGTGGAGCTGATTGTCAAGTCAAAAAGACTCCTTGAGGGCATCCAATCGCTTTTGTCTTCACATGACCAATTTACAGAATTTGAATTGTGAAACGAGGATCTTATAAATGGGGTTGGCTCCACCTGTGAGAGTAAGAATCTTCCGAGTGCCTCCAGCAGTCATTGTGTGGAATATAACGCAGCAAGGAGGGATGAGACCCAGCAATAAAAAACAAAAACAAAAAAAACCCACAGGAATGACAAGGACACAAGAGAGCACGTTTGATTGATAGAGATTTGGCTTCAGGAGAGTCAGACAGGGTCGGATTGTTAGACTTTCTGGTCACTAGTTGACAGCAAATGTCTGTACTCTGAAAAAAAAGAAAAGCAATGAAGCATTGTGCTAAAAGCTTGTTTTGATTTCACCATTCTGCAAAAGGCACAATAATGACAATGTTCACAGTATGCTTGTGGATAAAGAACCTGTGTTGATGCCCATTTTCTAAGCAACATTGACTCATTTAAAATCTTTTTTTCTATATACACAACTGTAAGTACATTATGGTGCTGATGTCAAATTGATCCTAGAAATGAATTATATTGACTGCTATGATTCAGGTCCAAAGGCCAAGAGCAGAAAGCAGCATGCAGTCAGCTTTCCAGCTCTTTGCAAACTGGAAATTCACAATACATCATTGGTTAAGCCAAAGGACAGAACGTTATCAGTTCAGCAGGCTGACAGCTGTTCTCCACTTGTTATTTAACTGAAGTGTCGATTCTTCCTCTTTGTCAGATATCATCAATGTGGTATTTCCAGTGCACTGCAGTACTTAGAATTACCTTCGTTCATGCTTTCCAAGGTGTTTTTTTTTTTTCTTTCAAAATGGTAGTTGGGATCGATGCTGATTGTTTGCAAGCAGTGGTTTTGGGTGAGTATTCAGACATCCATCAAGCCAAAAAGTTGACAATGTGTCTTGCAATTTTGGGTTATGGCTGATTGAAGCGAGCAGTCTATCTCCTCAGTCAGTAGCTGCTGCTTGAACGATGGATTCATCTTGTATGCTTTTTGAATCCAGAATATTCTTTGACTGAGTTGTTGACGCACTCTGCTGTCAATCTCCATAGAAAATGCACTGGAAATAGGTCAAAAAACATAAGGGTGTAATCGCAGTGTTTACCAACTCGTATTTAATTGAAGAATTAGAAACAGCATTTTAAAATAAATGGAAAGACAATTTTGACCACCAGAAGGTGAGGTTTCTCCTAGTAACCCCCTGGTTTTCTATTAACCACAATGATCTTTATGCTTCAATTACCAAGAGAGAAATCAAAGAGTTGGGTTAAACTTGAATTTCAAGCAAAAATAATATTCCATAGTTTGGTATAAAAATGCAATACATAAATTAAGAGAAAGAGAGGAGAAAATTGTCTCTGGTTATGTTTTCAATTCAAAACAAGCTGCTGCTACGTAGCTTCAAAATGTTTTTAGGCCACTGTTACCATTGGAATGTCGCTGAATACGCTAAACGAGGAGTTATTCTACTTAGACAAGGAGAAAAATTAACAAATCCATTTTGGCATCATTAACATATCTGGAAAACTAAGACCAGTGGGTGTAGGCTAGAAAAACCAGCCGTCCAAGTGAGACATTGGAGTGCTCTTTGTGGAAAGGAGTCATCAGAGAGCTAGTACAAGCACAAGTACAGTACAGCTCTCAGGGTGGATAGCAGATGAGAACACTGCTAATTATAACACTGAAAAACAGTGAGAAGAAAAGGAGAAGACAAGGTGTAATAAGAATGTCCTTATTACTAACCACTCCAAAGAAAACTTCCTGCACCTGGAGGAATATCAGTACACCATACTCCAGGAAATGCATGGGCTTATTGGCAAAGGCAACATAGCGTACTCTGAGGAAGCTGAGGTAGACAATGAGAGGATAAACCTCTCAGTCACCGTGCAAAACAACAAGCGCAGACTACAATCCCCCTCAGCCCCCGTGCTCTGAATCCCTTTACAGCATCAGCAGCATCCTCTGCAGCAGCTCCACCAACAGCCCCTCTCCATGTTGCTTCTGTCCTGAGAGACATCAGGGAGACACTGCACTCTCACAGTTCCGGTTCAGATGCTTCAGTGCAGCTAAGATATATAACGCTATCACTTGAGTAATCAAATATGGAAATTAGAATGCAATAGCAAAAACTGCTTCACTGTACAGGTTATTTTAATTTAATGTAGTCATTTCCAACATGCTGCTGGAATCTAAAGTGTTGCGAATCCCAAATCTTTCAGCTGAAGCCCAAAACAAGATGCCAAATTCTTAAAATCCATCAAAGACGGGGATATACATAATGAAGTCAAAAAGATTGTTTCCGGCCAAGAATAAATCAGACGTCTGCACAACAATATGCACCGTGTCTCAGTTATTTATACATGTATACCCTGGGCACATTCTTCTTATTTCAAAGAAGATAATTTTGAAACTCTATTCAGACTTTGCCTCTTTCCAGCCCCAGCTTATCCGGAGATTTAAATGGATGAACAGAAATTGAACCTCATGTCACTTTCCCACAGGGCAACAGCTATGTGTCTGTTCAGTCTCCCCTGTTTACCGCACCAGCCATCAGCCAACAGGACAACCCTGACATTGAATTAAATTAGAGGCATGAAGCTGGTGCACCTTTCTCTCTGGCTTTATACTCCTATATACTAAACAGGGAGGCTCTTTAGGAAAAATTCTACACTCCCCAGCTGTAAGTACTTCTGTAATCAGTCACAATCTCTTACCTTCAGAGGCATTAAGGTGCTATTGCACTCTTTAAAATCTGCCATTAAGCTGTATGATTTAAATACTGTTTATACATCGTTCTGAGACAGGAGACACTTTCATCAAGGTTTGGACCTCACCTGATGAGATAAACAAAATGCTGTAAAGAAGGTCATAGACATCAATATAATGTTGAATGAGGCCTCTATAAAAGATACCGGTAACCTTATTAAACCAAATCTATACTTGTAAAATGGAACAACTGAAAATAGACCACCAGAAGAGAAAAATGTTTTCCAGTTGAAAAGCATGTCAGAATCAAACAACCCAGCCTTGGACATAAGATGCAACTCGAGTATTTAGAAATTTAATAGGGTGATAAAATTGATCTAATATCTTCTCTTCTGTTTATATGACTATTTTTGAGATACTTCTTGGGACGCATCCTGGAGTTCAGTCTTGAGGATAATCAGCATTCACCCCCCCCACAACAGAGAATCATCTCCCACGGTGGCTCCAATGCGCTCGTCCATATCTGCAGCTTTGACAGATTGTCGACCTCCTCTCTACCTCTGTTCCAGCAGCTACTGGATCTTTGGAAACTTGGAATGTGGTCAGGGTACAGCTCAAGAAAGCACATATTAAAATTTGGTCCAGGAACTTTGCATCTATCCCATTTCACCAGTTTTTACCTTCTATCCATGATTAACACTTCTCTAGACAGGTGATCATACTTATTTTTTCCTTAGAAATAAAATTTCTTGTTATCTCCATGAAGTTCATTAATCATTGTTTCAATCTCTTGCCTCCGGCTGCTTGTTCTTTCCTTGTTATTTCTTTTGTCTGAGTCTGACATAACCTGTGAAATGTCACTGGTTTGTGGTTTACCGCGGCATTTAATGCTGTCACCCTTAAATAGTTTAACGGAGGGTTTTCAACATTTTCTTCTCCTTTCGGCTTTTCCCTTCAGGGGTCACCACAGTGAATCAGTTGCCTCCATCTAACCCTGTCTTCTGCAACCTCTTCTCTCACATCAACTACCTTCGTGTCCTCTCTCACTACATCCATAAACCTCCTCTTTGGTCATCCCCTAGGCCTCCTGCCTGGCAGTTCAAAACTCAGCATCATTCTACCAAAATATTCACTATCTCTCCTCTGGACATGTCCAAACCATCTCAGTCTGACCTCTCTGACTTGATCTCCAAAACCTCTAACATGTGCTGTCCCTCTGATGTACTCATTCCTGATCCTATCCATCCTGGTCACTCCCAAAGAGAACCTCAGTTTTGTACACACATGTACTCTGTCTTTCTGCGGCTAACCTTCATTCCTCTTGTTTCCAGGACAAACCTCCACCTCTCTAGCTTCTCCTCCACCTGTTCCCTGCTCTCACTGCAGATCACAATATCATCTGTAAACATCATGGAGATTCCTGTCTAACCTCGTCTGTCAGCCTGTCCATCACCATGGCAAACAAGAAGGGGCTCAGAGCTGATCCCTGATGCAGTCCCACCTCCACCTTGAACTCCTCTGTCACACCTACAGCACACCTCACCACTGTCTTACAGTCCTCATACATGTTCTGCACCGCTCTAACATACTTCTCTGTCACTCCAGACTTCCTCTCTGGGCACCCTGTCATAAGCTTTCTCCAGATCTACAAAAACACAATGCAGCTTCATCTGGCCTTCTCTGTACTTCTCTATCAACATCCTCAAAGCAAATACTGCATCTGTGGTATTCTTTTTTGGCATGAAACCATACTGCTGCTCACAAATGCTCATTTCTGCCCTTAGTCTAGCTTCAACTACTCTTTCCCATAACTTCATTGTATGGCTCATCAGCTTCATTCCTCTGTATCTGCCACAACTCTGAACATCTCCCTTGTTCTTAAAAATGTGCACCAGCACACTTCTCCTCCATTCTTCAGGCAACTTCTCACTATCTAAGATCCTGTTGAACAACCCAGTCAGAAACTCTACTGCCACCTCTCCTAGACACTTCCATACCTACACAGGTATATCATCAGGACCAACTGTCTTTCCATTCTTCACATGCTGATTACAAATTGCCTGGTACACTAATCGACTTAAAGATCAAATTTAATTTAGTCAGGTGGGTAAAAACTGATTTAACGCTCAGTGCAGGTTATTCTTGTTTTTCTCTCAATTTGTTATTTGTTGCACTGACAGTCTGTCATCACTTTTGTTTTTTGTGTGGAAAACAGTTAAGGTAGAACTTCTGTACTTGTGTCCTTTGATGATAATCCATTCAATCGTTAATATCAAAAGAGAAGTATATTAAAGCGGAAGAGAAGATGATTGAACAACTGTTATTTCATTATGCAAAAAGCAGTGGAAAAGCTTAATTATATTCTAGTGATTTTCATCAGGCTTATTAACATTCAGCTGCTTTATAAGATGCAGATTTCATGAAATGTACCAGTACTGAAAAATCCCACTTTCTTATGCCTCCAGTTTATCTGCTAAATATGGAATGACACTTTAATGGCAAAAATCTGTTTTGTAAGGTGATGAAGTGCTCACCGCTTTATGATCTAGTTAGTTGTTTGATGTGGTAAACAGTAAGAATTCTTTTCAACTTGAAACTAGTGTCACACAAAAAAATAAAAACTGCACAGGCATCACATCATTTCCACTCCATGCAGGTTGACTGTTGATAGCTAACAGGAATTACAGAGCAGCTGTCTCCCAGGTTAACTCATTTCAATTACAAGAGTGGATCTTTCCCAGCTGGATTTC
Organism: Antennarius maculatus; assembly: GCA_013358685.1. Taxonomy (NCBI): domain Eukaryota; kingdom Metazoa; phylum Chordata; class Actinopteri; order Lophiiformes; family Antennariidae; genus Antennarius; species Antennarius maculatus. The sequence continues at coordinate 5,006,208 of CM023620.1, read as the reverse complement.
ACTCTGTCTCAGCCGTCAACCCAAAGTGACAGAATGGGTCGACGTGCCACCGGCGGTGGGTGCTGCCACGCTGCCAAGGAAGTGCTGTCAAAGCCAAGTAAATGCCTTTCCTGCTACACTGGTGTCGACGTCGTGCCAGGGAAACACTTGCTCACCAGTGTCCCTCTCCTCAGAGAGCCAATGAGCCTGGCAGCCAAAGGCGCCTTGCTGATAGGGATGAAGTGTCTCTATGGTAACAGCAGAGGAAGAGGAGCTGGTAAATACAGGTAAATGAAATTCTGATGTGATTAGAAAGGGGATCCTTGATCTTAAGATGCAGTCAGCTAATAAATAAATATACAAACACAAATATACAAAAAAAGAATTGTGAAAAAAGAGAGACCAAAACTACCAAGTACAGCAGATAGCAGCAGCAACAGGTCAAATTGTCTTGACATTACTGTGATGGAAATAAACATATAAATGTATAACAATCCAGGTCCAAACAAATTATTTACTACCAGACATCCCAATCTGCCAACACCAGCTGGTTAAGTTTTAAAAGCGTCAAAATGAAAACATGTTAACGTGACTCTTGAGCTCCAGCATAACAGCGAGTGTTCCTACCGCTTCTCCATTTCCCACATGATGTTTTCAATGTTTACTTCAGACAAAATATAGACACAGGGATGCGAGCAAATCAATAAAGTAAGAAGCCTTAGAGCATGCTCAGCTTTATTCAGCCAATTTCAGATACTTCAATGTTTTCTGTCACACACCTTTCCTGACTCATTAGTCTTTTGTTGTTGAGTGATTTTCCACATGTATTTGAGCGTGAAAGCTTCCTCTTTTAGAATGTTCTTGAGTGTTTCAAATGTGAGATAGAGGAAGGGAGCAGGGATGTATGGGGGGGAGTTCTACATTTCTTTGTCTTACAGTGTAACTAATTAGGATTTAATTCTCTACATTCTTCTTGATTTATCGAGATGAAAGCAAATAACATTGATGGTTTATGTAATTGAATCAACCAAGACAAGCGCATTTTGACCTTCACGCTCCTCTGCACTTAATTTAACCACATCAGCCTGAGGGAACACACATTTGTGTTATATCTTTAACTGTTGCTGATGTTAAAAAGCATGACTATCATAACCTTTTAGACAGAACCACAAGCCTCATCATCATCCATCAATGTTAATATGTGACTGTCCCTCAGGGATGTAACAACTAAATGGATCAAGGTGGTTCTTTGACAACCTTTCCAAAGGACTGGATGTATGAGAATCTAGACATCATGTGATCTAACTGCACGCACCAGTGGATAACACATAATCTATTATCTAGCAGAATCTGGCCTGAAGCAACACTTAACATCTAGCTGTGTATTCCCAAAAGCTTCAGGTGTCCATGTTGCCAAGGCACATGATGGGCACTTTGCCTTGAAAATTGATTGCTGGAGAAAATCCCTGGAACCGACAGCTGTGAGGTTCTGAAAAGGCAGTCTGCTTCACGGCGCAGCAGCAGAAATCACTGGCAGCCAAACATCCAATATAAGATTTAAACAATGGTAAAAATCTTCACTCATTATCCTGCAGATAATGCATTCATTGTCATCCCAAATACACTTCCACCCAGACGTAATACTGCTGTCAAAAATAGCAGCCATTGAGTCTTTATACAGAGGCAATACTACCACCTCCACAGTTCACACAAAAACATCAGTCTACATTACAAGACACTAGGCTACAATACAAGTGATTCTCTGAAGTCGTCCAACTGCCCACGCAGCCTATAATTAATAGCGTACTTCCGATCTGAACAACGGAATACAGTACTATATTTGTCAAGTGTTACCATACACTAACCCTGTGAAGATGTCTCTGGGAATTTCTCGCACATGGAAAACCCTGGGGAAGCAGTCTCGTTCAGAGACTGCCAGAACACTGAACACTGATCAACAAAATGATAAGAGATAAATATTAAATAAGAATGAATAATGATTAATGTGCAAAAAAACAGGTAAAAGTCACAACATTTATGCAAATCTGCATGATGTTCCATTAGAATAATGCAAAATAATTTTATTTATTATCTCTTTATCTACCACGATATTCATTGCCGAAATTAAAAAGCACTGGGAGGGTAAAAATTGCTGCTAGTGTCAGAGTCAGAGATGTCACTCCACAGGCATCTCCAACACACAATTGATTTGATTGATTTACACACAGCATGAAGCTCAGCACGTTGCTCCTGGTTTGAAAATCACATCCCTATCATGCGCTAAAAAACTCAGTTTTACTCCCATATATCAAATGTAACTAGAAACATGGAGACCGCGACCAAACACAGCGAATACCTGCTGACGGATGTTTCCAAAGTTCAATCTGGATGTTTGCAGCTGGTAAAATAAAATTTTTAAAAAATCATGCTTTGTCTTCTCCTGATATGGTGCTGCTGTGTTGTACTTGTGTGTGCGTGCGTGTCCGTGTGCGTGTGTGTGTTTTCATTCTTGATCGGTGTGAGGTGTCTGTGGCTTTTGAAATGTATAAACTGTTAGGTTATACAAATAGGAAATAAAGGTAAAATAAGAAATATCGCGAAAACAACCTTTTCCTGTCGAGCGTCACTTGAGTAAAACCAACACTTCACTCTTTGGATTTCAAGAATCTGTAGAATCTATATGGCTTGTAAGTTTGCGGTAAATAGTATTTTTATGATAAAGTTTTGATACCAGACCAATAAATAATGCAGCATCTGAAAAAACTGGAACTTGTCGGTATGTATTAAAACATTAAAAAGGGAATAAAAACAACTTTAACCCCAGTCAACAAGATCTATCAAATAATTGTTGAACGACAGGTAATTTCAGATCAACAGGTGCCAATCAAGCAACATCCTAAACACTGACGGTGTGAGTCAGTTGCTGCGTGTTTTTTTTTTTCTTGAATTATTATAAAGCAATAAGAATTTTTATTCACACCGTTGAATCGGTCATTAAAAACCAGTTTACCTGGTGTCCTAATAGTTCCAGCGTGATGTTTATCTGCTGCGTGTGTCTGAGGTCCTCTGGGCGCTGATATCTGCAACAGGACGCTGTTCCTCGTCTGTGGCGCAACTCAGGTGGATGCGACGTTTGAATATTCGCTGTTTACAGACGACAGACAAAACCTTATTTTGGTCCCCAGAAACGCTTTCCTGAGCGCACGCTCGAGCTCTGCTCATCCAAATATGGCCAAAGGAAGTGCAGCGAGACTTCACAGACCCTTACTACTGTCGGAAATTTTGTGTTTAAAGGGGATTGGGATTTAAGACGAACTGTTTTTTCCCTTTTTAAAAAAAATAAAATAAAAATAAGAATAAAAAAAAGAAACAAACACAACGGTTCTGACTCTAAGTGTGTGGAGATGTGGGATCGAGTGCTTGATTTAAAACGTGTGTCTGTGTGAAGCTCAGTCTACTTGTTGTTGGTTTATAATTCTGATCGATGGACATTTCTAGACCCTTGTCATGGGGGGACATACCCCATTTTTGAACCGATGTGCACTAGCACATTCTTTCACTGTTTAAATCAATAGTGAAAGAAATTGTAAACCAATCTTAAAGCAATCATCCAAACATTTTAGTGAGCACAAAATTACATGTTAAAACAAGTTTCAAAGTTATTTTTATCTTAAATAAAGAATACAGTTTTGCTATTTGACAAATTTAATGCAAGATCATACTATAATTGATTCACTGCTTATGCTTGCCTTTTTTGATAGCGATGATTACTGTACAATACTCCTTTTTTTTTTTTTTTACCATTTGAAGGAGCTAGATTGAATATAATTTAGAAGTTTCCAGAGTCCACTGAAGGCACCATTTGACTGTTGCTGAGGGATAGTGCTGAGAAAAATCCTTTCCGACGGAGGCTTAGGTTCATCTGTCAGTCACATAGGGACTCTTACACCTTTGCTATGTTCTTCCTCATTAGCTCATGTACTGCTTTAATTGAGTTGCATCAAAACACACTTTTAATGATATGATAATGATGTTAGTGAGTTACTCAGGAGACTGAGAAACTATGTTGTTAGGTCTTTGTGTCTATATAGAAAAGAAATGAGACAAAACGCATTTTACATGTTTTTCAATGTGGCGACGTGACGAAAATACATCTTCATCGAAACATACAAGACAAACATATTCTAGTCTCCCCAAAGGCAAGCAAAAGATAAACTACTATTCAGCCCAACGTTTGACTTTTCAAAATCCTCCTCAAGATCCCTTTGACCATTTAAGATACACAATATCGATTTTAATTAATAATGTAGAAGATTAAATATGCAAGTAACATCTAATCACTGGATATGAACATAATTATTTGACTCAAATCTCTTTCTTACACCTGTTTTCGCAAAATATTTACAGCACATGCAAATAAGGCAGAGCATAAGCACTTTGAAGACCTTGCATCATAAAAGTTGTCAGGCATTTTCTCCTTCCCCTGTTCGAACACAGGAATGGAAGGGCATTTGCACAAATGCTTAAAATAGGCACATCTAATAGACAAATTAATTATATACTTGTAGGGGAGAATTTCCCCTCTGAAAGCATGTTAATCTTTTCACACATGGTAATTACAGCATAGGCCCTATATCATACAGTAGGTATGAGAATAGAACCCATCAACAGCTCCAACAAAGCCACAGATTGTCAACATATTTTATAATCACTGTTTCCCTACAATGATTTACATACGAGTCGTTTCTGATGTCATGGAAAGATCAGCTGCTCAGAGAGAAATTTTCTCATATGTCCAGGTATTATAGAAAGGACATATGTCTGCTTTATATGGAATGTAGAGTTGTAATGCAAACATCAAACATCCGAGATAGTTTTTAATCCATTTAGGTGCTGCTTCTGAGTCAAAATGAAATCCCTTATGCTTAGCAGACATACTGCATTTCAGACAATAATAGTGACAGTTGAGATGTGCCATTGTTTCTATATTTGTTTTCATTCATTTCAAAGTTAACTTGATCATGTTGTGGTCATATAATAGCAGTTTTAAGGTTGCTTGTTATTTACTTTATTTTGTTTTGTGTATTTTCTTTTTTGAAATAGAGTCTATTAAGACATGGAATCTTCATTTGTGAAGATCAGTTTTGAAAAATTGGTAACATGCACTATGAGTGAATTGGTCAATTCCAAATTGGCTCTGTGATGTGCTGGCACTGCGTCTGGAGCATCTACCCACCCAGTGCTGGTGAGTCTCCTGGAATATGCTCCAGCAAACCCTGTGACCTGCAAAACCAGAAGAAGCACCTTGGGACACAAGTGGATAAATTAATTTTGTGTGAAAAAAGGATTTTTTTGAAAATACTTTAAAACAACATCCAATAAACTATTGGCAAATGAGCATTTCTAACATTCAATTTTTCATATGTGGTGCAATCAGTCTTCATAAAAACAAAACAAAAACGTTCTGGATTTTTTGCATGGAGTAAACACATTTTCAGAAATAGCTGACATTTTGACAGAAGTGTTAAGCCGTTATATGTAATCCTGGGAAATGTCAAGTCAAAGAACTTGGCAGACAACTCAAGAAGATAATTATAGTTGTGAATTTGGTGTCTCGTTTGGTGGTGTTTACCTTCCAAAACACATACAGACACAAAATAAGATGCCAACACCTCTACACAAAAATACAGGAAAGTGTCAAATTGCTGAATTTAGTGTGATTTCAGATGTCAACCATGCACAAACCTATAACTCTTTACACATTGACGATAGAGCAGAGGAGAGGGAGACATACAGTATACAGCATAGTTGTGATACTCCAACTTCACAACTTGTTGCAAAGAAGCCAAGACTGCTACAAAGTCTCCAACACAGCAAAATTACACAAAAATGAGGAATCCCCTCCATGGTAGGTCTGTCTACAGCTATTTTACACCAAGTTACTGAAAACCAATCAAGCAATTTATGTGTAAATGATAAACATGCAGACAAATGTCCCATTCTGTAAAATTTGCAAAAGAAAAAGAAGCCCATCCGTTATTTTATGTGTTACAGATGGAAACCGCTCCTTAACAAATTGTTTTTGGATCCACTCCATCAAATTTAATGAGATCTTTCTTCCCACATGTCCAACCTTTCCACCAAGTTTCATAAAAATCATTTTTGTGTAATCCTGATATAAAGCAGATAAACAAAGCAACAAACGAGCACAGTTACGAAATAACCCCCATAGTGGAGGTAATAAAATGCAGAAAACACATGCAGTGTCACTGAACACCCTTCTGATAGGTCCAGAGTGATGTGTGAGAGGTGATGCAGACCCTTCAGGTGCATGCAGCCTTATTTTGATGTAATTCTCATACTTCTGGAAGTGCTTCAACAGATATTGAGGTTGTGTTTTCAAAATTTATCACAGAAGAGGCAACCACTGGCTTTGATGGTTTCTATGTATTTTCCAAGTTCTAATTTTTGACAGTAGGTGTTGGCATCTTTTCATATTCTCAGCAAAATTGAACAGAAGGCTTTTCGTGTGCTGTGTGACAAGACACATGTGACCTTTTGCTTGGTTTCCATGGACACATCATTAGAAAATCTCCTCAGCTGGCCCCGACCACTTGGAGCGTCAACAGCAAACAACTAGTGAAGGATTTAGTAATAACAAGACAAAAGCAGCACAGTGAAGCTTATACTTACCTGAGAATAACTTTTTCATGTGATTACTTTCTGTCTTTATAAATTGAGTGACATAATAAAACTCACTTGTAATTGTTTTATATGTATTCAATCCTTTATGCTAGTACTACCAGTACTACCAGAATTCTGTACTGATTTCACATGTCACATTGTTTTCTGCTGAGGATCATTTTCAGATTCCACACTTTTCCCTGACACGCACATTGAACAGTTTTCCATCTAAAGCTCACGTTTCCCTTCACCCTCTCATTATGTTGCAGAGACTCTAATCCTTGCTTTTATTACATTCAGTCTATTCTAATACCTTTGTGTTTATTGTACCCACTCTGGGTTTAGAAAAAGACTGCTGTATTTCTACAATTCAAGTGCAAGAGTTAATTCCCACATTATGGCTTTTGAGCGTCTCACACTGAAATACTGTTTATATTTCCTTTATTTCTGCTTTTCTCCCTGGCTCAGTGCCCTCCAGAAGTCAAACCTCAGCCCAAATCCATGGAGATAGCAATGCGTTTTTAGGAATATGAGTGTGTAAAAAGGATTCAGAGAACTGTTGAAAAGGTTCAGAAATACATCCAGCATGGATTTGCCTCGTTTTGTTCAGGGATGAGCAACATGGGGTTGCTTCTAAATCTTCCGGAGCTGCAGTAGTCAGCTGGTCTGAGATACATCTACTGCCACCTAATGTTCAGTCTCATACTTGTTCATTCATTCATTCATTCATTCATTCATTCATTCATTCATTCATTCATTCATTCATTCATTTTCTCTGACCACTTCATCTGCTTACGCGTGTCGCGGGGAACTGGAGCCTATCCCAGCTGACTAAGAGCGTGAAGGGGGCAAACTCTGGGTGTGACCCCAGTGCACCGCGGAGCCACACAGAGACCCCCAATTGCCAGCCGTAACACCAATACGGTGCTGTGTGTAACAAAGACTCGTAGAACATCAAAACAGTTCGGTGAAATGCCACGGTACATTTGAATTACTAGTTTATGGAATAAGGATTGAAATAGTGGAAATTTCACTTACATTGATGTCCTAGTATGACATTTATATTCATAATATAACATAAACATAATTCTGGTGATATAAAATGTGTCTCTTAAATATATAACTGTATTACTGGCGTAATACAGTTATATAATACTGTATTACGCCAGTGTTTGAAAAGGTTGAGTAATAATAAGAAAACAAACATGGTCCTTTGACTCCAGTCCAGTAGAGGGAGGTAAACGACAAAAATCAGTGCACGGATTCCCCCGCAAAAAAAAACATAAAGAAGAAGACGAAGAAGAAAAAGGAAAAGACGAAGAAGAAGAAAGAAAAGAAGTAGTAGAAGAAGAAGAAGTCGTCAAACGATTCTATTTGATATCTTACTCGAATGTTCCTCCAACTATGTGACAGACGTTAAGCAATCCTCTCTACAACCTCTGCTGTGACTGACACCTTCTGCATTCCATGGCGGACTACCAGTTTCTTTTGGATAGGAACTTGCCACCGAAAAGGAGTGTTTCATTTTCTGTTGCTCTTCTCTTGTTATTGTAGCTAGCGCCAGCATTAGCTAATTTAGCTAATACTGCTAGCCTGACTCTCAGCATTGACGATGCTGATTCGTTACTGCGGGGCAGAATACCGCAAGAGTAAGATAAATCTGGAGCAAGTTGCATGAGGAAACGACTAACCTGAGTATACGTCTATGGTACACTTATTTTATTCATTACACGATTTGCCTTCGACATTACTGCAGGCAAAGAAATGCTGCAAGACTAGCTAACGTTTTATGACTAAATTAACAGCATACAGCTGCATGCACAGAATGGGACACCTTAGAATAATGGTACCATTGGCTAATGTCAGCAGAAACACTCAGTGCTCAATGCACTGAACGCTTTAATGTGAACTTTTTAGCGTTATCGCTGGCTAGGCGATTTGAGATGGAGCAGCAGATGGCAGACAGTGAGCTGGCTGTCGTTCTTCACAACATATCTGTTTGAACTGAACGTCTGTGTAAGGCGAGATCATGTCTTGCAAAGCCGCAGCCAAGGACAAGAAGTCCGGCTTCGGCAAAAAACTGTTCAGGCGAGGTTCTGTGCGCTCTGTGGGGAGTTTTATGAGCAGAGTCCTGAGGACACTAACAGCTCTATCTCACTTTGGATCTGAAGTGCAAACAGAGGATGACAAAGATGATGGAGGGTTTTCCACCTTTAAATCTGGAAGCAAAGATGTGCCCATAGATGATGGAGACCTTGAAGGTTTCCTCTCTGGAGAAAGAGTTCCTGGAGTGTCAGGTCTCAAAAACCACGGTAACACCTGCTTCATGAATGCCATTCTGCAGTGTCTCAGTAATACTGAACTCTTTGCTGAGTACCTGGTTTTAGAGCACTATAAAGACAAGGAGCAGGATGAAGAGAAACCAAAGACAAATGGCTTATATCTGCAGAAGAGAGGTCCTCTGGTCAAGGGAGAGGTTACAGAGCAACTGTCAGGACTTGTCCGGGCTTTATGGACATTCGAGTATACCCCCCAGCACAGCAGGGATTTTAAGGTAAAAGCATAATTGATCCTGGTAATGCAATGCCTGTCAAAGTTTGTTTTGCATGCAGAAAATATCATCACACGTTCTGTTATGGATCTGTAGCTAATGAAACCTATTGGCCAACAAAGTGTTTAGATTTTGATTGTGAAACATTTGTTACAGAATGCTGTTTCAAAAAATGCCATCCAGTTTAAAGGAAATGCTCAACATGATGCTCAAGAGTTTCTGCTGTGGCTCCTAGACAGAGTGCACGAGGACCTCAACACGGTCAACAGCAGGCCTGCTATAAAGGTGAATTTACAGATAAACGAGGACAGGATTTCTATAGTTATAGTTCAATAGTTATACATTACATTGAGTGTATTTTTTCATATTTTTTATAAAATTCTCATGATGGGTCAAGTTATTGAATTCATTAATGTTACAAAATTTTATTTTGTATGAAACACTGAATGTATGAGATCCCCGTTTCTTCAGTTACCAGATTGTACAACTTATTTATAATACAGTTTTTTTGAGTTATGATAGCTGAAAATTGATCAGTATTTTATTACTGTTATAGGCTTTTAAAATGATGTCACTTATTGCATCTTGTAAAGTAACTGCAATCACAATGCAACCAACGTGCATGATAGCTTTCCCAATAGCTGATAAACCTCAGCAATTTATTATGTAGAAATTAAAATCTGTGTTTTGTGTTTTTTCAGCCCCCTATTGAGGTAGACGACCAAAGCATAGAGGGACCATCTCCTCCCCTCTCTGCGGGTTCGTTTGTGCAGGAGCTCTTTCAGGCTCAGTACAGGTGTGATCATAAAAATCTCTTTTTTTAAGGATGTTCACATGATCTTCCTCCATGAAGGTATGTATGTATTTATTTATTTATTTTGCCAACAGGTCTTCCCTCACTTGCCCACATTGCCAAAAGCAAAGCAATACATTTGATCCCTTCCTTTGCATTTCCTTACCGATACCTCTCCCCCACACACGGTGAGTCACTCTCTCTTGAGTTGTGCTACAAAATGATCAGAATAGTGCCTAATTGATAGGTATTTGTGTTTTTGGGGCCAAATAATTGTGGTTAACAAGCCGTAAACACTAATCACACTATTAAAATGAATGTGTTGCTAGTGAAAATATTTCACAAGCCTTTGTCAGACATTCTGTTTTCTTTCATTTCAAACCTCTTGGCAAATTCCACTATGTGTGAGCTAACTGTTACTGAAGCTCAGACTGTGTGTGTTTTTACAAGTTTATGTGACCCTGAAGCAAATATCCTGGCGTGGGTACAGAGTAGGGAATGTAACCTGGTGGGTTAGTGGTGTGTAGAAGTGGGTAGGTGTGAGATAGTGGAAGAACAGCAAATAGGTAGAGCAATATCTAATATGCTCTCTAAATGAAGAAACCAGCAAACCAAAAACCACAACACCACTATGTTCACTATGTTGCGTTGTATAATTCTTTTTCACAAAGTATGAAGTAGGAAATTATAATATCTGTTTAATATGTATGTTCTTGGAAAAAAACTATGTATAGCCAAGTTTTGAACTGTTTTTCAGGCCCTTATATGTGACAGTGGTCTACCAGGGGAAGTACTCTCACTGTATGAGGATTGGAGTTGCTGTTCCCCTCAACAGCACCGTCTATCGCCTCAGAGATGCTGTGTCACGTGAGACCAAGATCCCAATGGACCAGGTGCTATTCCTGTCTCTTTTATGCTTAGGGTCTGACACAGACTTATGTTACACAACGTCCAGGCTCAGAGGTAGTCCTTTGAAAAACTCAGTGCTAAAAAGGACGAAAGCTTGATAAGTGGTGATATTGAAATGACTTGTATTTCTCAGTAACAGTATTAAAACATTAAAGGACAATAGACAGTATTTAAATTTTAAATGTGCTTTTTATCTTCTTACAGTTTGTTTTGACAGAAATGTACTATGATGGTTTTCATCGTTCATTCTGTGACGACGACGATGATCTCGACATCATTCAAGAAAGTGATTCCATATTTGCATTTGAAACACCGGAGACCTTCAAGCTGGAAAACATACGCACAAAAAGAGGTAAGCCCTTCTTTTTCGTGTAAATCTTCAGCTTTATAACTCCACATTATCATCAGAGAAGAATTTACAGACTATGCTTCACAGGAAGTCTTCTGGCAAATCTGAATCACAACAACTTGAAGTATGGGACAGAAATCACCAGGACACCATCTTTCATGCAGGGAGCTATGACTCCTTTAACCTCATCACCCAATAAAAACATGGGACCTGAAAAAATTATCCTCCTGGTGTGTAACAGAGCTTGCAGTGGCCACCAAGGAAAGAGGTACGACATAAACTTGACTGTCTTCTGAGTTTTTCAACAATTAAATGTCTTTTCATTCTAAAAACATTAGTCAGTTAGTTTTTGATTCGAGGAGTATTAAAGTGTTTAAATATTGTTTCATAAAAGCTATCAAATGCCCCATGTATGATGTTGTTTCAGATTCGGCCTGCCTTTTGTGCTGTACATGGACCGCACTGTGACATGGGACACTCTACAGAAGGAGATCCTGGAGAAGATGCGTTATCTTTTGAGGCCTGGGGTCTACATTCAGGTAAGAAGAGCAAACAGCTTTTCTTTCACATTACAAACCAACAGTTCAGTTGATTTTTAAAGGGCTGCTGGGAATTGCACATTTTAAAATGCTGTCTTTTGTTTTACACAAAAAACATTTTTTTTTTGCCTCAAAGACTGACATTATTTCTCTACAATGTGTGATTGCTCCTTTTATAGATAAACCTTTGTTAAACGTTAAATCCTTTTCATTTCACCAGAAGCACAAAGTCTTGCTCAAGGACAGTTCTTCTTATCTTGCAGGAGGGTGAATTCACTAGTGGTGAAAATGTACTTGGTCTACTGGTCTTACAGTGGCTTTGGCTGTGTTGTCTCTGTGTAGGTTGGACCATTCAGTCTCCGGGTGGTCGGTGTTGTTGGCATCACCTACCTCCTCCCCCAGGACGAGCGACCACTGTGTCACCCAACTGTGGACAGGTCAGATCTGCTGTTTAGTACAGTACCTCCTTACTTCTTCAACAGGATTCTGTTCCATGCTTTTCCACGAGATGTAATTTTGTGATTTTCATAGATAAATGTGTGTATAGTATACTATGCTTAAAAAAACCAGTGACAAAAAGCTTGGCATTGACTGGAGCACCACTTTCTTTTTCCAGCAAGGGAGGTATGGCTGTTTGAAGGCAGACGTTTTTATTTTAGTGAAAGTTAACGGTAATCTCAGCTGAAATCAAAGCAAACACAAGCATGCAAAGGTGAAGACAGTCCTGATCTTTGGTGATGGGAGAAGTAAAAATTACATTCACCTCACCCTTTAATCTTCTCCCCACAGTCGTATGCAATAGGCCGTGTTCTTCCCATCAGGTGACATGCCCTTACATGACTTAGGCTATGTGATAAAATGCTGCTTTGACTTTTGCCAACTGAAGTTCACAACAACAAAACAAGTCACAACAGTGATGTTCCGTACAGATGCAGCAATCACACTGGAACCAAACTTGTTTTTACCGTTGCTGAAATTGAGTAACATGTTCTGATATTACAGCTTTTGAGTGTTATGTGCACTGCAACCTCTAGAAGTGTAATTGATTTTATATTCGTGATATAGTGGATGAACCCATCCTCTAACTCGCCCCGTCTTTGAATTAAATGTCACTGAATGTGAAAAAGGTGTCAAAAAGTTTCCAGAAGGACTGTTTTCACACCAGCCTGCATTGACTTTCTAGTCATTTATGAATGACACCTGCTTACATCTCATTCCTACTGCAGAGCATACAAGTCCTGTGGACAAGGGGGGCCACCACATGTGAAGATTGTGGTTGAGTGGGACAAGGAGACAAAGGACTAGTGAGTAAAAATTACCTATAAAACGACCTATGAAAATACGCAGTCTAGTAATCATGTAATTTGTAGTAATTTAAACGTCTTATTTGTACTAATTTGAAATAATTTCATAGGTTTTGAAAAGCAAGATTGGTTGCTCAACAGTTGCATGCATGCATCAAATACCATTTGATCAATCACAGCTATTCCTTTGGAAATGAGGGTTAAGCATCTCATTTTCGCAACTCTCCTCATAAATGGCAAAAATTTAATTACTGTAATTTTGTTGAATTCCATTTCCATATATTATCTCGCCTTGACATTTAAGCTCAGTGCAAAGTTTTACAGTTAAAGGTGAGGCAACGTTTCAGTAAAATTGCAGCTGTAACTGAATTCTGATCAAGTTGAGCAACATTCTCAATTTAACAAGGGTTGTTTTGCAGGACTACACCTATTTGGATACCTCTAACCCTCCTGCTTTTTTCCCTGCTTATGACCATATTATTTGCTTATTTGTATTTTGTAAAATACATTTGTTCAACCGACTAAAATTTGAACTTTTGTGGTTTGAATCTTTCTGCTCTTATCGTCTCCTTTAAGCAAATTAATAGGTTGTTCTTTAAGGAAAAACTGCAGCGTTTTAAATACAATTTATTATTACTGTACTAAGTATTGTGCCACTGTAATGTGTACAACAGCTGCATTAACTCCCGTGAAATATCCCATTGTCGCTGAATAAAGGCATGATTGTGTTTCATATTCCCTGCAGCCTGTTTGGACACACTGAGGAGGAGTACATTCCTGATGCTGAAAGTGTGTATCTGCACAGGGAGCAGCATCATCAGCCGCAGGCCTGCACCCTCGCTCAGTGCTTTCAGCTTTACACAAAGGAGGAGCAGGTAACATGGCGACAGCACCTCGAGCTGCTGCAGGCATACACAAAACACACACACACACACACACACACACACACACACACACACACACACACACACACACACACAGGGTCGATTATTCCACTGTGTGTAATTTAAGTATATAAAATAAGTCCTTTGCTTTGCCACATACTGTATGTTTTTTGACATTTGTCTCTTCTGTTTATCATTCTTGTGCTGAAGTTCAGAAACCTTCCACTCTGCGGTTTTGCTGTGTATTTGACTCCTAAAGTTATGTTTGGAATAAACTAGAAATTCCTGGGACAGACGAACATTTACATTGTGGTTTGAATCGCCTGTGCTTGCCTTGGAGGAGAATAGTGAGAGGAAAAAAAGCTCATCCTGCATGAGGCCAGTTGGTTGGAGATTGTCTTTGATTGATGCTGTGTGTGTTTCAGCTGGCCCCAGATGACGCCTGGCGCTGTCCCCACTGCAAGCAGCTGCAGCAGGGCCGCATTAAGCTCAGTCTGTGGACGCTGCCTGACGTCCTCATACTGCATCTCAAGAGGTTCAGACAGGTATTTAAAACCAAACCAACACTTTTTATGTCCCTGCTATCACAGCAACTATTGCAAGAGGCATTCTTGTGAACCCACACAAACATTCCGGCAAATTTCTTCTCGATTCAGACACAAGTCTAATTTATGTAAGCCAAGCCCGTAGGTTATATGACATTGTCTACCTTAAATAAACAATTTGTTGTATCAGATGGAAGATGAAAAATGTAGCTAAATTATTAGAGTAAAAGAAAATGATGCCAAAACTACAAAATACTTCAGTATCGAGGGTTTGTTTTACATTAGAAGCCTTTTGTTTCATGTTGCCCCAGATGACCTCATATTGATCTCTTTCACTTGAGTGTTTTATCTCAACTCCCCGAGGTGAATTTGGCAGAGACATTCCCCTGGAATAAAAGATGAAATGATGAGATGTCTGTGGTCAGAGGTCAGTCCTGAGGCGCTGATTCTAGTATCAGACTCACGTTTTGATCTCATGATAACGTAAGTAAGAACTATTGGAAAAAAGCCGACCCTTATTTATTCAGTTAGTTATTTGGAAAGATTTCATGATATTTTCTAAAGCATGCTACAGCTGACTACAGTTTGCCTAAGTGGGCCTTAGGTGGTATTTACCATTGATCTTGCATTGACTAGCCAAACAGTGAGAATTCCTCAGTAACTGTTGTAAAGCCTGTATGATATATTTGTTTAGCATCACCATCACCGTGTGTACGTGCGTAGTTGTCACTTTCTTGAGTGTTAGCAGCTGCTTAATGGGAAAGCACTTCTGGCTCTCATTTCAGTTATTAATGTTATTCTAGTTGAAGGATTGTCGCTAGTGGGCGACCCCCCAGCTCTGAACTGCCAGTGGTTTCGGCATTTTGATGGAGGAGAGATATTTGGCAGATGTGGCAGCTTGACTCAGATTGTGTTAATTTATGTGTCACCGGAGTAGTCGCCTCATGCTGAAACCGAGTCAACTCTAAATGAACTGTTTGTGCTAGTGGCTAAAATAAACTGGACTGTAAGACTTTGAGAAGTCTTTCACTCACAAACATACTTGGCTTATTCCATATTTGCAGAATAATCAGGTCTGATTGTGTCATTTTAGGAGGGGGACCGGCGAGTAAAAATGCAGAACATGGTCCGGTTTCCGCTGATGGGCATGGATATGGCACCTCATGTGGTGAAGAGAAGCCAGAGCAGCTGGAGTTTACCATCACATTGGTCACCATGGAGACGGCCGTATGGCCTGGGTAGAAACCCAGATGACTACCTGTATGACCTGTATGCTGTGTGCAACCACCACGGGAACATGCACGGAGGCCATTACACAGGTAAGAATATCAAAGAGTGTCCTATTTTAGGGATTATACTGTATATGAAAATTAGAGTCGTGAGATCATCCATCCATTCTCCTTTGCTTTGCACTCGCAGCCTACTGTAAGAACTCCATCGATGGTCAGTGGTACTGTTTCGATGACAGTGAAGTTTCACCAGTGTCCGATGATGATGTGTGTCAGCAGATGGCCTACATTCTCTTCTACCAACGGAGGACAGTTATTCCCTCCTGGTCGGCCAATAGCTCTGTAGCTGGTTGGTATTTGTTTCCATTTGTTCATCTAATATTCAGTGCGTCATTTTGTGGTGGAGGTGTTGTAATGCAGAAAAAACAACCAACAATGCAACACTGAGGAAACAGAAGTGTGGAAACAGAATACACATGTTACAGTCCTAACAGCAACCATGTTAGCCTGTTGATGCTGTGAGTTTATCTACAACACAAATCAATCTGTTGGAACGTTTTTCGTATACAAACCTTTGTATGTCTTTTGCACAGGTTCCACCAGTTCATCGCTATGTGACCACTGGATCAACAGGCTACCTGGCAGCAGGCCTGCTAGCTTAGCCTCTGGTGCCTCATCCAGACGCACCTCTCTGGCATCGCTGGCAGAGTCGGTCGAGTTTCCGGGAGAGCGCAGTGAAGATGATGGTGAGACGATGCATGCTTTTATTGCAGTGTATTGCAGTATATTTTTCCCAGGCATTTTGTGCTGCATTGCATGATAATGATCTTTATTGTTCTAGTTGGATTGATTCTGATTTTCCAGCAGCACTTGAAGTGCCCTTCGTATAAGAATGGATCTTGAAGATATTTTGTTGTCTCTAGGAGGGTTCTCTGTCCGTCCGTTTGTGAGGAGCATTAAGCGTCAGAGCTTGTCCTCCAGGTCATCGATCAGCAGCCCTTTGGCCTTCAGTGACAGCGGGATCAAGCCTTCCTGGTCTCTCTCTGCAAAACTTCATATGCGGTCCAACTCACCCTCACGTTTCTCCCTCGACTCTCGATGTTCTCCTCCTCTGGAGAGGATAGGAGAAGCCTCAGACGACAAAGTTTCCACGTCCTGTTTTGGCAGCTACAGTCGACATGAACGCTACTTTGGCAGCAGGTCTCCCCTATCCATGATGGAGGGCAGCTTGGGTGACCATGACCACAATAAAAAGTTTGTCGACATGATGTACTCCAGGGCTTCCACACCAGTGGATAAGAGGAGCTCCAAAAACGAGCCAACTGAAAACAACAACCAGATTACAGCTATAGACCAAAACATTCTTCCCACCCAAACCCCTCCCTCCAAAGATCAGAAACGTAAGAGCAGCATTGGATTTGGCTCAAAGGTTGAAAGCACAGGCTCCACAAAGATTTCCAACAAAGTCGAGCAAGAGAAAACGTCTAAAAAACGATTGTACTCCACCCATAAGGCCTCTGCTTCTGAGACATCTACCAGTACACCTGTGAAAGGCAAAAAGCTGAGCAATACTAAAGAAAAGACTGTAAATGCCAAGAAGAGCAGCTCCATATCCAGTGGAACTCCCTCCAAAACAAAGGAAGCAACTAAACCTTCGGAGGCGACGCCACAACACAAGCCATGTCTCCGCTCTCCGCTTCAGTCCTTGGCTTCACCCTCACCTATAACAAAGAAGAACACCAGTGTTGCTGAGAAAAGCACGATGAGCAGCCGGAAAAAGTTGGTAGAGAGGAGCTGCAGCAGAGATTCTATGCACACTAGCCCCCTGGTTGACAGTCCAAGAGGCAGCTTGATAGCTCGCTCTTCACTGTCTAAGGGCGGGGAAAGCACCCGGCCCGAGAGGAGATTAATAAGGAGCTCCAGCAGCAGTTCTTCTGTCACTAGCCTGAGGTCACCCAGTGTATCCACCAGAGACCTGCAACATAGCAGCAAACACGAGGAAAAGGGTTTGTCTTTCCTCAAGAGCGCCCTCCGACAAAGGGAAAGCCGCCGGTCGGCTGATTTAGGGAAAAGCACCATGCTAATCAAAAAGGCCTCAGAGAAGACGTGCAAGCAGAATGGACTGGTGAAGGACGTTGGCAGCGAGAGGGTAAAGACGGGAGACGCCATGTCTTCGCAGGCTTGCATAGAGACTCATGGAGGAGAGACAAAGTCTGAGCCGAAGGCCTCTTCCAAGCCCCCCAGTTCTCTCAGTCGTACTCTATTAAACGTTGGCAAATCCAAGTCTTCCTCGTCCGAAGTAAGTCTCAGATCTCCTGCAAACGGGAAGAAGCCTCTTGAAAGGATGGCATCTTCCCGAAAGCTTTCATCAAGCATGCAATCTCCTGCACGTACAACACAGAGACCTCAATGATACATCCATGACACAGTGAACTGAAACGATGCAGCTATTTTCTTTGTGCCTAAGTTTCAGTGAGCACCAGATGTGTTTGTAAGGAGACATCGTTTGATGTTGTTTTTTAACACTGGCATCAGATGCATGTCTTGGCTTTGAGATTTGAATATCGGCAGCTAAATTTGAATGTTTTTTTTTTTTTGGCCGTACTGGAAACAAAGTAAACAATGTCAAATCATCTGAGCTGAGAAAACTTTTCTTGCCTGTCACCAGGTCTAGTTTTCAAAGCGGTATTCTTTCCCATTACACCTTTGAGCATTTGAAAGAAAGTAGGATGCAGGATGATTGATATAAGAGGTGTTTTCGGGTACATGAGTGTCCTTCATTGGTAGTACGTGTTGGAAGTCTGCGTGACAGTTGACAGAAATCCCCTTTGGAATCTTGAAGTCCAATTATTTTTCGTTCAGACGAGATGCCACATCGATTATATAAGATGGTATATCGTTTCATCTCTGCGAACCTCAAATTTTGTTTGCTTTCAAAATAATTTAATGGAAATACTGGATTTGACATGCAGCCATCTATCCATATGTATATAAGAAAGTAGAGGAGTGCCATCTTTTTTATGCAGCAACCATTTAGAGCAACACTTAAAACTGATGGATTCCTCCATGCTATCGATGTTCAAACCTCTCTGCCGTACTGTAAGCATCTTCCACTTCACTGCAGCCTGAACAGAATCACAGCATCAAAAGTGGTCTCTGTACAAATACTGAAACTGTGTCGATGTGCTCCCACACACACATACATGTAGTCAAGAGTTTCAATCAAAAATAGTCGTGTTTAGTTTTCGGTGGTCGTTCTCCTCGATTAAGCCTTTCTCTGTGCACCTCCTGCGTTGGGCAGCAGGGTTGCAACGAGTGGTTGTTGTCTAAAGACTGTAGTTAAAATATGTATTGGTACTCAGTCATGATGAACAAATGATAGAAACACAGGTGACGCCAGGCCTTGTACCAAAACAAAACATGATTTGAGATGACAGCATTAATCGGTACAGACATCCAGACATTTTTTTCTATGTGTTAAAATGTATTTTTGTTTAATAGTAGTTTTTTGACAGACATTTATTTTTGCAACTTCTTTCTCAAAGGGATGGCAGGTTGTGGAATGAAAGACTTCAAACCACAGTATATAAACACATATACACACACACACACACACACACACACACACACCTGCAGTATGTTTAAAGTATATAATCATTTTTTTTCTTCCCATGAGCAAGATGAAAATGATTTTAAGCGCCTTTCAATGCTGTTCATGGAAAAAAATACAGTAGTTGCCTTTGGCAACATTGTAGTCTACTACTGTATGCATCACTGAGTAGGAATGTTGTATTTTTGCACTTTGTGAAGATCAAGTCGTCTTCTTTTTCCCAGAACACATACACACACACACACACACACAAACACACAAACACACACACACACTCTGATTTCATTGGTAATGTCAGTTCATAAGTGAGACACATATCGTCACGTATCAACAGGCCTTAGCCTTGAAATGCAGAGAGATCACGTTCATCTCTGTTTCAGGGGTCATTTGAAGAAATGGCCTCCTTCCTTCATGGTGCTTTAACAGATGCTTTTCTGGCACTGATGTTTCTCAAATGAACACATTTTCAAATGCTGATGTTAAAAACTGTGACCACACACTTGAGTGAAGCAGAAGCTGTGTGTCAGCAGCTCTTACCATCATTTCTGCACCTCGGTGGAGAATAGGGTGCCCTGCTTTTTCTCTCTGGATCGGGCTGAAACAGAACATTCATAATGAACGAGTTAGTCCATCAGAGAACTGTTTGTACTGTTTTTGAGCTGCTGTAGCCCAGAGATGGACGTGTGGTCTGAATCATGCCAACTGTCAGACCTACTTAGTAAAACAATGGAGGCGCTGGCAGGATATGGTGACTGAAGTTTTTGTGATGCCTGTTGGTCTTGTTTGAAAACAGTCAGCTTTTATCATTGTGGAATCACCCAAAGTTTTATTTTAATATTCAAACATTAGATACCAGCATAGTGTATGTTTCTAAGGAATGAATGTGATTATGCATTGAAATCCAAGCATTAGTAACTCGTTTTTGAATTTTACAATATTTTCTCCAGTTATTTCTATGTAGCATGCTCCGGGTTTAAGCAGCAGCTTCTGAAGCCACTACTTAGTTTTCTATATCAAATGAGGCAGAAACGAGCAAAAAGGCCATACAGCGTTGCATGTTCGTTTCAGTTAAATCACCCAGTTGTATTTTATGTTTTATTTGGTCACCTGTTAAGAACATGAACAAGGGCGTAAAAACAACAGGAAACAGATTATCCAAGGTTTCCGACGTTCCTTTTCTCAATTTTTAAACATTGAGGATGTGACTCCTGTGTTCAAGTTTCTTCTGGATAGAAATAACTTGGTGTTTTTTAAATATGTTGATATTTTCTTTTATGTCATTTTAGCTTTTGCTTTGTGTGGTTTTTGAGGTCATGCCCCCACTTTTCACTTCATAGGGTTTCCACACATGGTAAAAACGAGTCATCAGACAGTACCGTGCTATATAATTGCTTATCTGTTAACAAATCATTTGAGAAATTCCCAACCAAATCTGCTTTTCCAACCATTTTCCATTCATTCACCATGGCTGTGATCTTGTCCACCATGTACAGTAATCTACACTACTGTGTTGTGTGCTCAAGGTCTACAGTAACACTAGGCCTTGATTACATCACAGGAACATTCTTCCGTTTGTTGATGAGCATTTTAGTTTTATTCATTTTCATTCCTAACATTCTAGCGGTTTAACACGGATCCCATTCAGAGTCTCATTCAACTGAAAATGGTAAAAAAAAAAAGAAAAAAAAAAAGAGAAATGTCTGGTTGAAAAGGTCGGAAGGACACTTGAGTCCATAGAAATACATAATTTAACCAAATCTGTATCCATTCAAACCATATTTTAGAAATCAATGTAAAAAGTGAGAGAAAATGAACCGGTGTAGCTTTTCATGGTTTCTATCTTCATTGTGGTTATTGTCTTTTTTATTTCCTGTCTTGTTCAGATATGAGAATGACTAAGGAATGCAGTATTGCATGAAAACCCTATTGCATGTATTCATGAACTATGCAAGAGTCTTCAGCTGTGTATATCCCATTGCTTTATTTGCACAACATTCCAATATTTAGAAATTGTAAATAACAGAATATCATCTGTACAGTTTAAAAGATTACTTTTAAAAATCTTTCCTATAATGTATTTAGTGTCATATTTCAGCATTTTTTTTTAACATTCACTGTTTATATATTTTTTTTATTTTTTTCTCATTAAGTTTTTTAATTCTGCTGATCTGTGTTCTCTGGGTGCTCCTACCAAACTGGTAGGTTATTGTCTGTTTTTTGTTCCTGTGTGATGTTTAACAATTACTGTTGTACACCAGCGGAGACAACACTAAGAATGCGATAATCTCTGTGGTGACTAAATAGCCTCATGTATTATGTGCGTACTTATTGTGAAAAAGCCTTCCATTAAATCCCGAGAGATCATTTCATGTACCCTTGTCGAAATGTTCTCAGAGGCATCAAAGGTGTGATGTAGCTCAAGCATAAATGCACGTCCTATAAAGAATACTAAAGCTAAATGCAATAAATGCTGCCATGGCGCCGCCATGGAAGAATATGTGAGTGGAAAAATGCAATAAAGAAAGAAAGGAAATTTGTAGTTTTATAGTGCAGCATATAATAAGCAATGCTATTAAAATATTAATGTTAAGGTAATACATTTTGTAGTATATTTCCCATTTCAATCATTTCACGATTTTTAAAAAAAATGTTCTATTTATTTGAAACAAGCAGCAAACACAATGCATCTTTCAAACACTACCACTACTCTTTACTGGTCAAGAGTTATATGAATAAAGGCAGAAGTTCATCAGGATTGAGTTTTTGTTGTGACACAGACGTCTCACTGTCCTTTGCATACAACTTTGGGGAGGAATTTTACCACTGAATCAACGTTTTCAATAACCACTGAAACAATAACACCAGTCTGTAGATACTGCAGAGCAGCTGTTTGGTCGCAAGTGTTGTAATGTTTAAGAACAAAAAATACTGGTCTTTAGTTGTAAGTTTGGGGTAGAATTTTTTTTGGCAGATGTGTTTTAGGAAGTAAACACTACAAACGGATTCTTTTCAGAAGCCTTAAATGAAACCAACTCATGAATGGTTTGGCTTTTTTTTGATGAATAAAAAGTCTGTTCAGAAAATAACTTTGCTTGATGACACATTTCTCCTTTGCATTCATTGTTTTTTATTTTTTATTAAAGACCTCTTGTATTCCTTGCTTTATCAGCTTCATGAAATTGTAATTGACGCTTGCATTATCCAAACTTGCCCGAAGCTCAGTAGTGTTTCATTTCAAAGAAGGGCCTCTGTTCCAACATTTACCTTTTCTTTTTTATACACATGTTCTGATATTCAGTCGTGTCCAGTTCTTGAGGCATTGTCCAAGTCTTCTATGTTAATTTATTTCTCTTTCATTGCCATGTATGCACTTTGGATTTTTTAAATTTCATTTTCAATTCTCCAAAAGGACAAACGTGTATATACTTTGTTGGTTTACCCATGCAAGTGCAAAATGAAAAATCTGGTTAAAAATATTGAAACGTTTCCAGTGATGTCTTTGTGTTGTTTTATTTGTGTGCATGAAGACATTGTGCCACTAGAGGGAGCTATCTCACAGTAGAATCTATACAGTAGGGGACGAAGCTGTAGTATCCACTGTTTTGGAGAGTCACTCATGTTGCATTGGAAACAAGTGATGTAAAATGAACATGAAACATACAAGTTGTTTCATAGCTTCAGATAAAGTCAGATAAGCCTGTTATCTCGAGTGCAGCCTGTGGTGTGTCCATCACGGTTATCTTTAGCTGTTGAATGTTGCACTGTGGCCACATGTTTTTATATAATTATATGCCACACACAACCCTGCCACTCAGTTTCTGCATACCCTGTGTTATCTGAGGCTTCAAGGCTGCAACACACAAACAGCTCTAAATTTCAGGGAAGGATTATTATTTCAAGTGTCTCCCAGCTACAGAATGTAGGTGGCGCTGTAGTGAGGAAGGGGTATCCGTACCCAGAGGCGTCTACTCATCATGTTATATTAAATTTGGCTGAAACTGCGATGAAATGTCATCTATTACACAAACACATATATTCCTGGACTGTCTTTTAAACGGCAGTGTTGATAAACTGATTCACAGTTATTCATAAACCTAAGCTTTAAACTGTCAAAATAGAAAAATGCACATGGCAAGTGATCAGCGGAGCAGCAATGCCTTTAAATCACTTCGTTTGAAGCTGCGTCCTGTTAATAAATTTAAGCTATTATATGTAAATCAGTGATGATGAAAGATGTCTCACATCTTTATGCAATTAGTAATAAAGCAATGCTAGAACAATCCATCACAAGTAAAACCTGCATTCAAAGTGAACTTTAAAAGCATATTGAGCAAAATGTTTTTCACTAAACTTCACATGTAGCAACATGTAATGTAATGACAACAGCTAATGATTAATGCAGCATTTTCTCTCTGTAATGCAATACAGCATAAGTGTAAAAAGCATAAAATGAAAAAAAAAAAACTTAAATTTAAGTCATAAAGTCTCAGTATTTGTCTTTTATCAATGAATACTTATAAAACATGTTTGGTGGAAAGTGCAAAAAATATATAGCAGTGACTGCTTTTGGGCTGTTACAGTTCAAATGCTTTCCTTCATGACACAAGGACTGTGTAGAACTAGATTGTCTGGGAAGCATATTTTGTTAACAACAGTAGAATAGTCCAAATGTCATCATCTTCCCCATCATCACCCACCACCCAGCTGACTTCCAGTCGGTGGATCACCTTAAAGCAGCTGTTAGACTATAATCGTCTTTGTCCAGTGCCGTGAACATTTCAGTCGTCTGCTGGTTCAGATCATAAAACACGACGGCCCCTCGACTCTTGGCTGAGATCCACTGCAGGAATCATTTGTGCCTCCCTCGTAAGAAGAGGATGTCACACATTCTTCATCTCCAGAGCTTTTATATGGAGTCGAACCAACATCTGACTCCTCTCTCATGATAATATCGAGTCCCCACGGTACAGTGGAGTTACTTTAGCAATTCGCCTGTGGTTTTATCTGCTTTGTCCCTTCTTTTGACTCCACCCCAGAGAGTGCTGGAAAATCAATAACAATTGATTTTAGGAGGCAAGAAAAGGCGGATGGAATTCAAGAGAAGCGCCAGGGAAAGACAGAGACAGAGGGATGCTAGCAGAGAGGTGCAAGACCTTAAACATAATGTGCTGGCACAGCTAAAGGTCACTAACATGAACCTGTCTGCAACAACTGACAAGAACATTTTTAGACCTCACAGCTAGTGAGGTCTCATAGTGGTGAATCCATCTTTTAATTGTAATTTATGTTAACCCATAAAGAGGAAGATTAGATTAGATTAGATTCAACTTTATTGTCATTACACATGTACAAGTACAATGTAACGAAATGCAGTTGACTGAAGATGACTGAAATCATGAATTTGATTTAATTGATTTAATTAATAATTAAATTTAATTCAGGAAACAAGCAAATTCTTGAAAACGACCAAGAAATCTGAGGAGTTGTCGACAGTCTAGCAGCAAACTGGGGTCTGAGCCGAGCTTAAATAGGTGGAGCCTGATTAGAGATTGGAAGCAGGTGGCTGTAGCAACACAGGTGACTGGAATGAGTGAACTGAGTGGGAGTGGGAACCCAACATACAGACCAACAGGGAAAATCTCAGGAAACAAGCAAAATCTCAAAAAAGTCCATAGTGTTATCTGTAGCTATGAGGTCGAGCCATGGGTGTTATGGAATAAAAGCCTGATTTCTGGTCAAGCATTGTTCCCATTGACCCCCAGAATCCACGGGATCCAAGTGTGCTGCAGTGTGGAGCATCCCTGACTGATACAGGGACAAATCATATACACTATTTCAAAGAATTTTTTTTTTTTTTTTCAATTTATGAAGTATTAAATAATTATGGTCCAGGCTGTTCTGCTGGCAGGCTCTCATGTGTTTGTCATAGCCATGTGTGAAGCCATCCCATAATTCCTCACAGCTCAAAGTACTATTCCAGGGTAGCCTGACATGATCATGACACACTTCTGGTGGAGAGGTCTGTGAATTGAAGATGTAGGTGATGCAGACGTCTTTTATCTCCTCGGGCGCTGTTCTGTGTGAACCACAGACGCAGCTTCAAGGTTAATGATATCTTTGGTCCAGACAGTTCTGCTGATGGACCCTCCTCTATTTCCTATTTGTCGTCCACCGCCTCTCCTTTTTTTCCCCTCTTCCTTACCTCAAATTGCCTGATTCTGACTCGCTGCCATGCAGCAGCTATAATTTCTCTGGTTCCCCCTTGCAGCAGCCAATTAGGTTCTTTTTTCCACCCCTTAACTATCTGCTGCTAAGCTCCATCTTTACATTCCCTCTTTTCTTCTAGTCCACTCAATGAACCTTCACAGTGAATTGTTTAAAGCTTGACACACCAGCAAGCAGACTTTCGTTCAAGGGGGATGGGGGGGTAGGGGGATTCACAGGATTCACAAGAGGCTCTGGTGGGTCAGTGCTGCTGACAGCCGAGATCTTTTCCCAGGCGGAACGGTGTTAGACAACATGAGCAGCGATCCAATGCAGAAGCAGAGCGAGGTGGAGGCTGTATGCCTTGATTTTTTTTTTTCTTTTCTGTGTGTTCATATGAATTTTGGCTCACGGCCACGTCACCCTTTATGAGAGCTGTTGAATGGTACCTGAAGAGTTTGACGTAGAACTCAGGGACTCATCGATTGTCCAAGACAAAGGGAACCTGCAATTTTTTTTCTGGCTCCTTGTTTTCTTTATTGCATTTTTATCATCCTTTGCTGTCATTTCCTTCCCTTTGTTATCTACAGTTTCCCACAAAGCAAACACAACAAGATTAGTGCAGAGAAAAATCGTCACTCTTCCTGATTTTGATCAGAGGCTTCTGAACAGTGAGTTGATTTTAATATAGATGCGCCCACACGGGCGTCAAATCACAGCGATGTTATGACACCTCACAGATTCTTTTTCTCCCATGAAAGTAACACATTTATAAGAAATTATGTGTTTAAACACTGATGGTTGTCTGTTTAGGTCATGTTCCACTGAGCAGTGTGTTTTGTGTGTTATATGCGTGTGTGTGGTAAAGGTCGTGGGAAGTTACAAGAAAATAGTTTTAGATTTTATCTTTCAATGAAGTAAATATTATTTTACATCTAAAAATAGCTGAATATAAAATTAAACAATTGATTTTCTTTGTGTTTCTCATACAACCACAGGTCTCTGACCTTTGACAGTAATAGCATATAGAATTCATGAGTGGTTCCATCCACTGCTGTTCTGTTCAAGGATCAGATCCAGGAGGGATCACTCTTTTATTCCTGCCTTCACTTTGCTTCTTTTGATGACATGTGATTCTGCTTCAGGCCTCATTTTCATCAAGGTGAGATAAAATGTGTGACCCGATCAGTGAGCAGGTCCATACCTGAGCGTCAGTGTGTGCACGTCCTCTAGTCTATAGAATACCAATACAACATTATGTCTGTGAACCTGCATCTTGTGCTGTTGTGTTGATAAGTATGGAGACTGTAATTATTTTGTCCACAGAGGGAGAACGGAAGTTACGTGATGGGTCACACGCTCACTGCAGGAAGTCACATGGTAGCCATACAGGATATCATGTTTTTGTTAAAAGCTAATCCAAACCAGTGTTTAAAGAACATTTCAGACCGTACCTAAAGCAATAATAAAAATCTAGTCAAACATTTGTGAACATAACGAGAGCGGTATGACTTCATGTACTGGGACAGATACAGAACCATAGTACTGGAGTACATGGATGACTCTGAACCCCCCCAGTTATATGAGGAGGTAGCAGAACCCAAAACTATCAGGTAGGGATTCATGAGGACATGAAAAACATACGTATATGTTTTGCAGTACCACCTCTCCCCAAACATGTGCATCGTCTACCGTACATTTTTGAAAAGTAAACTGTACAATATAGAAACAACAACAACAGCAGAGAAAAACAAGTTCAACAAGGCAGTCAGAGACCGCAAAGTCCCACGACTACCCCTGAATTCAACAGTTTGCCCTGACCTACACATTTTTGTGCCTCTGGCTTCCTGAAAATGTTGCTTTTTGTTTTGTGATTATATCTCATCAGGTTTCAGAGATTTTTCCCCTAAAAAGGCATGCAATGCATCCAGGTTCCTCGCAGTTCCAGGAACCACATGCGATTGACGAATTCCGTGATAGAGCGATGAACTATTTATCATATTATTTACTGTAATTTTAACATTTATGAACCCTCCCCATACAGATATTAAACCACCTTCTATCTCTGTTGCCTTTTCCCACACTCGACTGTTTAAAGCGCTTTTGTGTCTAATGGAAGTCCGAGACTCACAGAACGTAGCGCACTTCCGAATACCATCAGCCAATAGAATGCGCGTACGGTATCACGTGACTGCCTTCCGAAAATCCGCAATGAGGTGAAGTTGTAAGCGTCGATGTGCAATTGCACGAGGGTGCACTGTAAATATGTTTTTTGTTTTGTCTTTCTATCTTATCCGGTTCCTGAGATATGTGCAAAAAATGTACAAAAGTTGAAATTTGACCTTGACCTAGTTTTCTCAATGTCAAAGTCATCATCTCATTTTCTTCCGCTTTGCCACTCGAGTAATGTGCTTTTTCTTTCATCTTTCCATCTGCAACGGTTGTGAAGATACTTGGTGGACGGATAGACGAACACACAAAACACTGACAATTGCAGTACATCACCGCTTCACAGGATGTAAAAAAAACATGTAATTTTAACTTTATTTTCTGTTTTTCTATACCAACAGAATCCTTGAAGGAACCATATTCAGCCCTCATGAATCCTCTTTATCATGATACATGGTTTTCTGAGTACAACAGCTAATATGAATATAAAGCCAGCTGCCCCATAAGCTGTTTCACCATTATTTATTTACGTACGAATATTCTCCAACTGCACTATTATGTCCTTGGGCTTGGGGAAATGGTGTATTTGTTAAGCTTGGCCTAGCATTCTTTATTACCTGTCAAATCTCTAAAAGTAACACTTAATCATGTGGTTTTATTTCCTTTTCTCTCCACCACCCATACAATAAGTGAGGTTGTGCTCAATGTGTGACGACCAGAATCCGACAGAACCTGATTGCAAAGGCACCAAAGTCCATGGAAACATTTTTATGATTATTACCTGCATTAAAACAACTGAAAATGGGTTTTCATTAAGAGAAAAACAGCAAATTCCTTTAATAATAATGTGGCACTGAGACATGAAAGCATCTTCTTCTCTTAATGACCCTCCTGTAGATGTTGCAACGCTACTCTGGCACCACAAAACTATCTAGAGCATGAGAGCAAATTGGTATCTTCATCCAGGGATTTGTCTTTTATTTCCTAACGCAGTGTTTTTTCTCTTTGAAAAGACTGAAACTATTGACAGCAAGACATTTAAAATGGCTTTATTTTACAGTATGATCCCTAGAGAATTATTGTTTGTTGGTTGTACGAAGACAAATACAGGAACAAATTGCCTCCTGTGCAAAGAGATGTGCCCACTTATGCTTCCATAGTGAATCTGTGCATCCGAAAAACCCCTCAATTTAACATAAACATGAACGCACAGTAAGGGAAATAAATGGAGCTCCAACTCCCACCTTTTCCCTTTTATGTGCTACACTGCCTTGGTGAAAGCAGCCGAAAATTGATGCGAACCACATATTGTGTTTCACCGATCTTGCAATCAGTCAATTTCCCAGTCACCTAATGGCCTTGTGTCATGTCACTGACAAAAAAAAAAAAAAAAATGTTTCCAATCTTGTTAATTAACAGCAAAAATACCCTATACTATTCCCCAGACTCTCCCTCTCACCGATGAGAATAACAATGAATCCAGCTGAATGAATTATAGATTGTCCGATACGCTGAAGAATCACACGAGTGCTTTAACGCAGTAAATTTTGGTGACCATTTAAAGACGCTCTTGAGCATTTTTCAGGGCCCACAGAAACCGACTAATGAGCGTACCCACGGCGCTTTAATGAGTCAGTCAAGCTTTTGCTTCAACCACAGCAGCACCCAAAACCCAAACCCTGCTGCTGTGTGTCAAGCCCCGTCCTTCAACCCCCTCCAGGCTCTGACTGGCCTTCCACACAGCATGTCTTCAGTGAATTCATATTTTTAAAATGCCCCACACGATATAGATCCTAAGAAGGAAATGCATGGTAAAACTGTTTCTCAATAGATGACATGAAACAGAATTTCATAGTAGAGCTTTTTTTTTTTATTCAAGGAATTGGGAAAATTTGAATCTCTGCTGACATGCAAAGTGTTGCCTCTTGTTCTGCAGATTTATGACCTGAAAATTATAGCTTTTATTGTCTCTTTGATGTCACAGTGTCCGAAAAGAGTTGATTTTGCTGTTGTTGTAAAAGAAAAAAATGAAGCCGGGGAACTCTGACTTGCACTTAACTGCCTCATAAAGGCAGAAATGTCAGTTGCGACTTTGAGGCGACCGATTTACGTCTGACGCTGATTATTAATCTGTAAGGAAACACACTAATGAATAAAATATCAAAGTTGAGAGTGTAAACTTGAAAACCCAGTGGTGTCTTGTGAGGATCTTAAAACTCTTATTTTCATGCATTTTTAATCTATAGTAAAATAAAGGAAAGAGGGAAAGAAAACAGCCCAAAATGAACTCCACAAAAAGTCTTTACATGCTATGCAGAGGCAATTTACAAAAATTTAGTATGGCTGAAATCCAGCAGCCTCCTCAGGCACCTCTTTTATTCTCATAGAAGTTCCAGTGATGGTACTGAATCTTAGTTAAGACCATACTGCAATGTAAGCTCGCAGTTTATCAAATAGTCAGCAACTCATTGCTTTTGATCCTTGGGAACGTCATTGTAATAGATTACAGTCCACCACATTGATAGTCCTGCGACCGATCCTTCCCTGGCATTCTTCTCCCCTCCTGCATTTCAGACCTCATATTTCTTTGCAGGGAGCTCGGAGGAAAAACAACAACAAGCAAACAGACCCGAGGAGCCTTGTTTCAGAATGCGAATGCAGTGACCTTGACTCATGTTATCCTCCTGAGTGTTGAGTTTCTGTGGCTGAAGGCATGAATTTAATCATCACATTCTTTTGTCACTGAAACAGGTTCACTCTGACATTCCAGCGAAGGACAAGATATGTTTGGAGAGAGTTATCAGCTCTTACACAGAAGCAGGAGTCTTTCAGTTTCCCTCAACTGCATAGTTTATCATCCGATGATTGATCCTCATATCTGGCGCTGACATGGGGTCATTCTTCCTAATCCCGCTCAAAACACATTGTTAACACCTGAGGAGTGAGTAAGGATGGGGTGATGTTATTGATTAGTGTGCATCATCTGGATCAGTGAGATTCAGGACAATGGCACAGGTTGGACAGACCTGGAAATATTGATGGTAAGGTACGGAAATATTGGAGATATAACACTGGAGATCTAATAACGTCTAATACCATCAGGAGTCTTACTGAATGGCATTTCGAATAGTTGAGAAAAAAAAAAGTAAATAAGGAAAGAAGTGCACTTAATTTGTGTTGCAAAAGAATTTAGGAGTGAAGTTGCAGTTTGATTATCTGTCTGTGTTGCTTGGTAACAAACTGGTGACTTGTCCAGGTTGTACTCTGCCTCCTGACCAATGGGATTGGTTCTAGCACCACTGTGACCCAAGACAGGATAAATAATTGCAGAAAATGGAAATTGGAAAAAGAACTGCAATTCCCTTGTACACATTCACAGGATTGGATATGTTAGGATAGGACAGAGGAGGACAGGATTTTGAATGCCTCTTTGACAAAGGTTTGCCTCGATGATGATGATAAAACATATAAAAACATGAAGAACCTTTCTTCAAAAAAAAAAAAAAAGTTTAGATTTTATCAGATTTTGGCAGGTCTGAAATAGTTTCTTTGTTCAGAAGGACACTGCAGCAGCCAGCTACCCATCATCTATCCTCTGTAGGAAAATCAAACCTAGTCATAATGCTCCACAGACAGCAGATCACAACACAGAGAGCTGCGTGACGAACAATGTGGTACTTACATTACATAACATGGCAGGTGCTACTCCTTCCCTCTGCCCTCCCTCCAGTTTCTCAGCATGAATTTTGTCCTGCGAAGGAAGCAACGGGAGATTTGGCTGCTGAGCCGGTCCATGCCACTGAAAGATTTTCCTACATGAGGCCTTTGATGCTGTTATTGTAATGGCAGCAAAAGAAAAAGTCAGCAGTGAATGTTTTACAGTGTGTTGAGTTCAACTGTGAGGACAAGTAAACATTTTGTTTCTTCTGTCAGTGGTTATATCTCAGTTCTTCCAAGTGGCAGACTTTGCAGTGAAACAAAACTGTTGATGCCAAGCAGTTCTGGTGCAGAATGGTATGATGAACATCCCCGACTTGTTTTGTATCAGTCTGAACAAAACAAAACAAAAAGGCATGTGAACCTTCAAGAAGAGACATGAAATAATCATTTGAAATATAATGCAAGAAATACAACGTTTGCATGTTAAACTCAAACCCTTAGACATTTAATAAAATAGCCAAAATAACACTGAATTATGGGTACAATTTTTCTTCTCAGGGAAGTCATGTTGAAATAAATACATCGTTCACTCATTCATTCATTTTCCTAACCCGCTTAATCCGCTTACGCAGGTCGCTGGGGAGCCGGTGCCTATTCTGGCAGTCTCAGGGAGTGAGGCAGGGGACACTCCGGGCACGACGCCAGTGTACCGTGGATAAATACATCATGAAATGATGAAATAAATAAATAAATGAATATATAGAGTATATAGACGCAGAGCAAGCCAACAAGCAAGCAAGCCTATAAACAAACAAGCAAACATAAAAGACAGACAAAACAGACAAACACAGATGAATAAATTAAAAAAAAGTCTCATTTTATATATAAAAAATTGTCAAATTGTAAAAATAATTTCAATAATATGTTTGCTGTATTTTACTCCCCAATTAAAAATACGTATATTTAAGTGACACTGACTGCAGGGGATAATGTGCACATACTGTATTGCAAGTGACCTCTGCGTATCATCACATGAAGTTATGTATGTACATTTTCACACTTTGCGTAACAACTAATTAGAAAGATAATAGGAAGTTTAACCCATCTGAGAGACTTTAATCTGTGCAATCGCATCCTGAGACCCCCACCACCCCTTCAGGTATTATCATGCCCACTGAATTCCAGATAGTCAATCCTACACCTGCTGGGCTCAGCATTAGGATATGTGAGTGCAATCTAAAAGCTCTTCCACTAACTGAGACAGAGCAACTATAGAGCGCTTTTCCTCTGAGCATATCATTTCCCATTTCAGCATATTGACCTGTTGTGTAATTAATCTTAATTTAGGGGCAAGGGAGGGTGCTTTATACAAACGTCAGAGGCTGCTCTGCTGTCAGGTTGTTCCTGCTTAATAAAGAAGAAAGTGGAGAATTGAATACAGTTGTCATCAAGGAAAACCGAAGAGGCCATAGGAATGATCTATCCTTTACGATCACGATGAATTCAAAAGTGGAAGTAAAGTAGTTTAAGATATTCTACTTGCTTGTTGTTCTGATATCTATCTCACTCCATCAGTAATAATAATAAATTGTGTACTGTTTTCACAGTAGTTTATTGTGTCATAACTCACTTCTGCTTTCACTATATTGTGTCTCCAAACAAAAAACGGAAGCCTAATTTAAAGATAGGTGTACGCCCACCTCTTTTCTTGACAGAGAGGCACTAGAACAGATTGTTTTCAGAATCACACATAAGCACAAAAATGATCCTGAAATGAAAGGAGCACGGCTTTAAGGAATAATTTAGTGCTTCTGCAATGCTTGTGTATTCCTTATTAGAAAAGCATATATTTGCATTAATTTATTGATTTATGAGGCATTTAATATCTCAACTGACAGCAGGATATGTTTGAAATACAAACCCTCTTAGTAAAATGAGGTCAGTGTGAGATTCCAAGGCCAATACGGCCGTAGAAGGAAAAAGGTACCTTCTCTGTATTAACGCAATAGGCGAGTATGCAAATGTAAATATAACGTAGCGTGAAATATGGTTCAGAGCTTGTGGGCTTAAGTCAAAAGGCTGTTTATGTTTAATTGGATCCATTTATTTATTTGAATCTGTTACAGGAACAAATCGTGCTGCAGGATTTACCGTCAGGTGTTTTAATGCCCTGCAGCTCAGAGAGGGCTAAAGAATGCTAATGAGGAGAGGGGCTGAAAACACAACGAAGCTGCCGAGCAGTTTTCAAAACCGTTTTCACACATTAGGAAAGACTGCAGGGACTCTTTTTTCCTTTTTATTCTGACTGCCTCACTGCTCTCTGGAATGAATGCATTTTTAATATGACAGAGATTATTAGGCTGATCCACTCAGGAGATGGTTTTTCGGAGACATTTACCAGAGTCCCAGGTTAAACCTGAAAATCCCCTTGACATGTTTCAAATATCAAATAGCTCAGTATTTGCTGTAATTGTGTATGCAGGTAGTCCTCAATCTACGAACACATTTGGTTCCCAGAGGTTTTTAGTAAGCTTAATTGTTAGTAAATTATTTATTAGATTTCAATCTATAATCGCCATTTGAAGTCATTTAAATGCCATTATTATGAAAGCACTATTCCTTAAGACTTAATAGAAACTATTTCTGGTCATAAAACCAACACATAATAAAATTAAATATGGGTACAGGTAGCTCTGTGTTAAGTCGTTCTGAATTATACATTTGTTTAAAAAGAACAAACAAATTACAATATCCTTCGCTTATTTGCACTTCAAAATGCACAGCTTCACGACATCACGGATTTTTAGAAGGTAGTCATGTGACACTGTACGCGCATGCTATTGGCTGACAGTGTGTGCGCGTTGCGTTCTGAGACTCACGGAAAGTAGCGCACTTCCGTGAAAGTTTTAAACAATCTATAAGAGTGTGAGAAATGGTAATATAGATATAAGGTGGTTTAATATCGCTATATCGCGGAATTTTGTTTTTCACGGGTGGTCCAGGAATGCATTAACCACGAGTAACAAGGGATTAAAATAAAATTTAAGTTTACGTCACTTTGGTGGGAGTTAGGGCAGACAGGGGAACTGCAATAGTTGTATTTGGAGGAGCGCAGTTGTTCATATCTCCAAATATTTGTAAGTCGAATGTTTGTATCTTGAGGACTACCTATATTTGCATTGATGAACCTAACCTTTCTGAAAGACAAGTAATGTGGGACATATTAACTTCTCAGTGCAGTCTATCTCTTTGTGTCCTCCCTCTCTTCTCTCCATCCTTTCGTACATCTCTCATCTCCAGTTCTTGGCTGATCTGCCACCATCTTTCAGTTTTACCAGAGTTTTCCTTGCTCAGCAGCTATGGAGGAACTTATCCTATACTCTGCTGCTGCATGCGGGACAAAAGAGCCCACCGTCTCACACAAACTTTCTCTCTTCTCGTTATATGACAAACTCATAAAATGGCTCACCTCAGCAGAAAAATAAAGGAGCCCCAAATAAGAAAAAAAGTATTTCTTCTATCAGCATGGTTTGGTTAGGAAATCCTTTCTTTTCTTCCTGAAAAGATGGAGAGACTTTATTTCAGTTACCACCGACTGTGAGGCTACTTGTCGGTTTTTATTTGTCCAAACACTGGTAGCACAAAAGCCTGAGTACTCACAGGTCTGATCTGAGAAGAGGTTGCACAAGGCAACACAAACAAGATGGGACCTCTCGTCTAATCAGACTTGATTGTTATTGATCTCCTCCCTTCTCTGCAAACACAAGTTTGAGAGTGTGGTTATAATTTCACAGTGAAAGAGTTTCTATCCTCCAACTGTCCTGGATGAGCAGAAGCTATTTGATAGCTTTCTGCGGGCATCAGTTTACCCTCTGATTGATTTGTCTGTATAATATAAGCAGGAAGAAATACAAGTTTACACAGCTTTGGATTCATTAAAGTGATGCACATCATCATACCCGATATTGGATGGAGGACAGCAGCCAGTTTGGATGAGGTTGTGGTGTAAATTAGAAGCTTTTTTTTTTCAATTGCCAGTCTGGCAGGAGTTAGCTGCATTAGGAAAGTTTTACAGCTCATTGACACTTGATAAATCAGCTTCTATTCTTTGAAATATGTCTTTGTTAAAGTTATTTTCCTGCAAGGTGATGCATGAGTCAGAGTGCAGCTATGTTTTTCAAATCTGACATCTTCAGGGTGTGTGCAATGTAATGAAATCCCATATATTTTTTACAGAGTAGTTGGATGACGCGTTGAGATGTGATCCATATTATTATAAAAAAGGAAATGACAGAATATCTATCACTTATTTCCAATCGTAGGAGTTTTTATAAGACAAGAACTTTTGAGGCAAAATGATGAAAAGGAAGTCTTCCCTTATATATAAAGCTGTTTGCCTCGGTATCTTGATTCATGTTTGTTTTCAGTTTCGTGCTGACAGGATACACTCCGATGTCGCAGAGGGCAGTGGCCCATCCGCCTTTGCTTCTGCGTCCCGCGAACAAACAGCGTGTCACTTGGACAGGTTATTTACCAGAGTACTGCTGGTCTTTAACGCTACACTGGAGCGAGACGTCCGAGGAAGAAAGGGTGTTTACTCATCTTCTTCACTCCTAAGGAGAGACGTAAGGCCTGTCAGGGATCTAACCGAATACTAATACCATTACACAAATAAAACACTTCCTGCTCATGGTTCAGCTTTTAATTATAGATGATGAGGTTTTATTTCTGTCCCTGTCACAGCCACACAGGTTAGTGCAATAATTGGTGTAACTCTGCAGCAAAACTAAATATGACACTTTTTCTGACTACCACAGAGTGAGTCAGCCCCATCGGTTCCATTAAGGCCTCTTTAGAGTAGATGATGAAACATTGGAGGCAAGGTGGCCCTTGATTAGTATGTAGCTGGATTCCAAATGCCACAGTTCATGACATTGTGTTAATTATTACTTTTTATTATAATTTATAATTAATTGATGTCATACTGTATATGTTTAGTCTGACAATTATATCTGTAAGAATGTTATTTGTTATTTTACAGGTATTTTAAATTTTCGTTTACTTTATAGAATACCTTAGAATTGAATAGATAAAATTATAAATAATAATGATAATTGAATACCACCTGATCAATCATTAAAAAAAAATGCATCCATTGCTCACTCACAACAGTGTGCCATATTTGACTCTAAGGTGAAGATCATCTCCACTCTACTCTGAAGACTAAATATTTCAGGGTCCATTTGCTGTGTAGTAATTTGGCAAAGGACTGAATGAATGTGGTGTTAACTGGGGAATTGAAAATCTTGCTTGAATCCAAAGCCAAAAGTGCTTCAGTGTTGGCCACTTTTCTGCAACATTAAGCTCAATCATGACTATTAGCTTCTGGAAATCACAGATTTAAACGATGACTAATGAATTTTGATAGTGGATACAATAGTTGTAATATTTATCATCATTAGTAGCAGCGGCTTTATTTTCTCAACCGATGGAAAAAGATACTTCCTGGACTTTTTTACGGAAAGTCATTTCCAATTAGATTCCTGTGACTCATTTAACTTACATGAGTTATGGATACAAACAAGATGTGAGAAGTAGACAGTGTAAAGATGAAAAGATAATTTTATCATAGTTGCAACTTACAACCCTTTAAGTCCTGCTTAGATAAGATTGCCTGGAGGTTAAGTATAAGAAAATGGCCACATCCCAAATAATAAAGTGTTTGTGAACAACACTCACATCCTGGCAACACTCTCTTCCTGCTTTTCCTCCCTGTGTAGGAACAGGCAACAGTCTCCTCTCAGCAGGATGACAGTAATGTTGGTGAGAAAAAAGTGATTGGAGAAAAAAAATCATCTTACACACTGCAAATCACACCACTAGTGCAATCAGAAGTGTGAAGGCAGTGCAAATGAGCAGCTTTTTTGTTGGTGGTTTGCTGTGATAGAGCTGC
Source organism: Antennarius maculatus (assembly GCA_013358685.1). Lineage (NCBI taxonomy): Eukaryota > Metazoa > Chordata > Actinopteri > Lophiiformes > Antennariidae > Antennarius > Antennarius maculatus. The sequence continues at coordinate 4,968,846 of CM023620.1, read as the reverse complement.
TAAACGAATGCCACAGCAGAGCCGTTTGATTGTTCATACTGGCTACTTGGTGCGACACATAAATATTCATTTGTCCTCAGATAATCATTGTTTTCACTTGCATTAATATTAAATTTTTATTGCAAATGAAAAACTGACTCTGTTTCTCTCTGTTTCAAAAATCAAGTACATTCTTTGTGTTTAAAAATGTCAGAATTAATTTTCTGCCACTCTAATAAAAAACAAATACTTGTGATGACAAATAGTTTTGATGTAATTTCCAGATATTGTGCTAATATGGACGTATTAGAGTTTGTGCTGTTTTTAAGAGTAATATTTATGAATAGATCAAAGATTTTTTTTCACTAGAAGCAAAGCCTCAATGATGTACAATCTGATAATTTCACATTTGAGCAGGTGATGAGGAGGGTGAATAAGTTGTAGGAACAGGAAAGTTGTGATAGACAGAGCTGACTGTTGGTGGTATCTCCAAAAATCTGACCTGAGTCTACTGAAACACCACAAATAGAAGTAGCCCAAACTGGAATTGGAAAAAATCTGATCCCATGTGGTTCATATTGTTCACACTGCCATGAAACAGTCACTCATTATCATCTAGTAAGTAAACTCTTCTCTCATTGTCCATTTCAGTTTGCATTTCCCTTTGTCTTGTACCATTTCCCCATTCTACATCTTGTCAAGTCAGGGTTTGTCTTATTTTGATTGTTGGTCAGTGTTTTTCATAGTCACAATTGTTTGTCCTACAAAGACTGATGTTTTTGTTCCATACTGTTTTTATTTATTTATTTATTTATTTATGTATTTATTTTTTGTTATTTGACTGTTGGATATTTTCCTCTGTGACAGATTTTTCTTTGGACTTTAATAAAAGTTTGTTTATTTGGATTTTGTTTTCTGAATCCTGCTTTTAGGTTCAGATCCTATTTCAGTTTTGACATTTGCGACAAAAATTAATCTAACGTAGGCAAACTTTTTCTTGCAGTGTGACCCCTGCAGGGAAACCACAAGTAGTTTGAAACATTTGATATACTGAATATTTGCTTCTTGATTTCAAAAGTATCTTTGACAGTGATGTAGTTATGAAGCAACTTACAGTCATGTAGGCGTGTTTTCTAATGTATTTTGTTTCAAATTGCTGAATATTGTTTAGTATCTGTCACGGCCAGGAACATTCCTGGCATCTGTTTGACAATTTCCACTTTGGGCTCCATAAAGATTGCTACAAAATGAAATGAAAATAAGGCGTTTGAGATTGATTACCCCTCAACCACCATCAAATTGCCTCTCTGTTCTTCAGCTCCCTTTATTCTGTAAAGAAAAATTTCCATTTCCTTATAGACTCTATTTGTGCAGTCAGTGTTAGAGCACTTTCCTTTTTAATTTCTGTTTTCACGGCATTCAAGCTGAACGTTTACGCTGCCACTTGTGGGTGCAACTGCAATCAGGACACACATATGAAATCAATGGGCATTTAAATCTCAGTCACATTATTTTTATCTTGACCATGATTTGGAATATTTCACCATAGCTGAACAGTGTAGCAAATCTGTTAGCAGATTACTATGTAAAATACATTCTTTTTGTACTACGGGTGAAAGGATGCTTCAAATGCTGCCTCGTCTCGAAGGACAAGGCCATTGATGTAGCCTTCTTCAAAGTTTGTGATTGTTCGCTGAATGAGAATATCAGCATTTCAGTTTGTAACAGATTATTAGTGCTGAGTTTAAAGTTTAACACACACTGTGTTGTATATGACTCAGTAAGGAGGTCAGCTCAAGGTCATAAAATTGTGAAAACTAATTTTTTTAACAAGGTTAAGTAGTATATTGAAAATGGGAAATGATTTTTAATTAGATTACAGTGGGTGCTCAGCAATCGTCTTTACACTCTGTCAAAGTATTGAATTGAAACTCCTATCTTCTTCAATGTTGCTGCTCTCTCTGAATGCTCATCAGACCCTCTGTGCAAAAAAATGCATGACCTTTACTTGATGAACCATGTGGGACACAGTTCTGACACATCATTTTGTCTCAGGAGTCTTTGGCAAAGATGCTCAACTCTCTTCGGAACAACAATTCAAGACAGAGTTCTAGGATTTTTGAAATACCACGATCCATTTTCAGCCAGGACGGACTGTACTTACTGGACCCCATGATTCAGACAAGATGGCCACATCAACCCCCAGTTTTTTTTCTTGAATATGTCTTAGATTGGTATAATTTATTATTTTTTAAAATTATTTCATATGATTTATTCAAGTGTCTAATGTATTTTGTCAGTACTTTTTATGTATTTTGTCAAAGCACTATTAACTCCACCTTAATATTTCTTATTTTCTTAGATGATGATGATGATGATGATGATGATGATGATGATGATGATGATGATGATGACCAAACAAGTGCCACACAATGTATCCAAAAGACAGTTTCAGCTGCCTTGATGACTTTATTTTTAACTGAAGTATCCAGCAACAGAGGAAAGCCACATAGACAGAAAGCTGTTTAAAACAATAATTTTAACTCCTTTGACACATGTTGAAGACAGACTAAGACATAAACAAGAACCGCCAACCTCAAATCATACCACACATTTTTAAGGTGAAGCTGCCAGAGAGACAGACCTTAGATGCTTAGAATGATTTTGAAAACAGATGACGGCAATAACAATTATGAGAGCTGTACTTTATGACCTGAAATATGTGAGAAAAACCCAGCATAGTCCTTGAAATTTCAAGTGTCATCAAAACATTCTTCTGTTCTGATTCTGGCTGCCAGTTGCTGCACTCAAGTCATTTATTTTGCGTGAGAGAAAAATACATTTAGAAATCTTCAGCTTTAACTCCTGGAAGAGGCATGGAAGCGTTGGCATGCCTAAAAGAAAAAGATACTTATTTGAAAGGTGACTGGTGATCTCGGTCTGGTGCTAGTGCTTTGACACAAAAAACAGAAAAATCAGTAACAAACAGGATAGAACATTCTTGACATTTCAGTGGTAATCACTCAAAACTGAAAAGCCACACAACTGCAGTGGAACCCAATAACTTCTTTCAAAATATCGGAAAATCTCAGTATGAAGCTGCAGCTCTATGATTTAGGATATTTTCTTTCTCAAGTTAAAAAAAGTTCCTATGATTTTCTTGCTCTTTGTGTATAGCGTAAAGTTTTGCTAAATCAGATTGAACACCAGTGACAGAAGAGGAAGAGGACTCCAGTTACATAAGCAGAATTCTTTTGCAAATTATGTGCTAGAAGAATTTTATAACTTTAGATATTATTAAATGATTTGAAGTTTAATGTGTGCAGACTTGACAATCTACAAGGATGCTGCATGTAGTGGGCATGTGGCAGCTCACATGGAGAGGTCTCGTCGACAAATAAAGTTTGATTATTAATATCATTATTATTTTCATTGAATATTAGCGATAGAATAAAGCTAAGTTTAAACTATGTTAAAGTTGGCTTTGAATACATTCACTTCATTGCAAAGAAGGCAAAGGTAATCAGTGTGTCTGTATCTGTTGATTTCAGCTTGCTGCACACTTATGACATACATATTTACATGAGTAATGGCATTCTTGTCTCAACTGTCTTAAGAACAAATCCTTTACTGCTAGTGTAGTTGAGGTTCTCTTGTTTTCCAAGTTTCATTATGTCATTGCTGATAAGTTGATAAGTAACAAGTTTCTATTGTGATCTATTTTTCTACTGAAGTTATGTAAAAATGATGGCAGCCATTTCTGTTGTTTTGGATGACATTGGTTTATGATTTTAATCATATTTATACTGTAGTTTTCTATTAGCAAGCAGCAGAAAGTCACTGTGATGATCACATGTGGTAGTGCAAAGAAGACTACAATTTGGTTTTCATTGATGCAAGCTGCCACAAAAGGTTAATGTACTTCCACAAGTACACTTTTCTCTTTAAGTTGTGATGTTTATGCGCAACAAAAACTCCGTATGGATATGTAGGGAACATCTACATATCCATACGGATATGTAGATGAAATGCCCCAGAAACATCTGAAATTTTCAAATCTATTCAGTCTGAATTGTTTGATGCATCTACACAGAAGAAAAGTGGGTGTGGCATTTAAAAAAAAAAAACAATTCCACATATGCTATGTCTTCTAATTAAGAATGCGAAAAAAGAAAAAGATGCTTGAGCTCTGAACAAAAAAGCTATGTGGACATAACTGCTGTCTCCCACCTCCGCTTAATGGATCGTTAAACAACTCTGATGCTGCAGCACACAAAGGCTGACAGATCCACTGGAGCTCACTGTAAGTCCCAGTTATGTCAGCAAACGTTAATAATCCTCTCATGCTTTGAACCCATGCAGTGCAACTTGTCATGCATTTCATTCTTTTGTTGTCTTCTTATAGCTTCAGAGTGTCTTTGCCAACCACAAGCCATTAAACTGTGCCCATTGTACAGAGTAAATTGCTGCAGTTTCACAAGTGGAGAAGCGTTCAGTGTTCTGTAAACGTTCCAAGAGTAATTTTCTCCAATTAAAAAAAAAGAGATGTCAGGCTGGAACATTGTTTTAGAGGTGCATTAATACGCCATTTTCAGCTGCTGTCTCTCCTCACTGTTATAAATGATGTGGTGTGAGGGTTTCATCATTCAAACCATACCACAGATGTGTTTATATGTAATTATATCTCCTGGGAATATTAGCTTTCAGTGCTGTTTGTATGGAAATATGTCATATATGTTTAAACATACAACACAATGTTCATGTTTTTATACTTTTAGTATAGATTCAAGAAAGCTAATGTGCCATTTATAATCTTTATGCTCAGAAAGATTGGTAAAACATTTTTCTTGTGGTCTGCAAATAAAACACATATTACCTTAAATATATTGGATTTCCATGAATACACTGGTTGGATTTAAAGCAAGTAGTGCATAGATGTGCCTCAACGCATGACAGTTCCCTCAGATCCGACAGCGATCAGCAAAAGCAATGGCTCATTCATAAATTTATGTATAGAAACAGATAAGTCCGTATCAAAAGCTGTGACAGTGAATTGTCAAAAGATTCCATTATTGCAGTGTGATGATAGTGGTTTCAAAGTGGTGGAGTATAGTTTGCTGGACGAACAAAAATTCAGCCAATATAAAATTATTTTTGCTTTATGAATACAAATATGTTTCATCAAGTTCAATGAAGGGAGGAATAATACAATCATAATCTTATATCCTTCATCCAAATAATTAGACAGCCAATCAGTAACAGAGGGGTAATCAGAGTAGAGAGTGGAGTAAGCAGCAGATGTGTTAAAATATTTAATATGCAGGGTGAAGGCTGTGAGGGAAGACAAGTAGAGACAAGTGAGGGAGTCGGACTGATAGCAACGGAATGAGTACATTTTCTCTGAAAGCATGAAACTAATGACACAATGGAAATGCTTTGATAAGTCGCATTACACTAAACCAGAGCGAGTGTGATTGCAAAGAGCTTCGCTACAATCTATGCTAATTTCCGTCAGAGAATCCATCCTGGGCAGACAGAAGCAATCTCTGTGGTTTTTTTTCCTGATTATCGGCTCCTGTTCTCCAAAGTAAGGCCATTAGTCCCACAATTACAGAGAGTTATATGCAAGAATGATGCACCATTTTTCCAAAATGCATACACATTAAGGATCAATGAGGCATTATATTAACGGAGCACAGCCTCTGTCCATGTTTACGACACGGATGGCTTTTTACTCACACCCTGAAAACAATCATGACAGCTTTATGGTTCCATTTCATTAGAGATGCCTTCATAAATCTTGACCTTATATTAATAATTACATCTGAACAAGCAATGCAAACATGCAACATCGATCAAAAAGCTGAACAGAAGCATTAGTCCGGATGCAAGATAGTTCATGCAAACCTTTTTTTAAAAAAATTATTAGAGAGAGGTGCACTGGGTAGTGAAGGAGATGGTCTAACAGTAGCAACTAGCCTTTATGGATTTTTTATGTTCTCCGTGTCCAGAATTCCTCTTGTAGTCCAAAAAATTGCTGTATGAATGAAGTAGTGACTCAAAGTATTTGTGAACGTGATCATGTATGTTTGTGATAAACTGGGGACCAGACAATCAGCTGGGATAAGCTCCAGCTATCCCCGAGTCCATGCAAAGGACAAGTACCTGAGAATAACAACAACAGAATTAGAACAAGAATTGCTGTCTAAAATCTGTCTACTCAGCCAGAAAACAGGAAAATCTTTACCTGCATGAACCCGACAGGTGAGTGATTGCTACTAATGGTGTTCAAATCGCCTGCGTACATTCTTTGCTCTCGCCCATTTATAGTTAAGTGAAGTCTCACTGTGTCGTTCAGACCGAAGCACTGTTCATTTTCACCACCTGCTGGGATTTTTAAAGTTTCAGGATCTGCGTGCTGAGCTACTCTCAGCTGAAGCCGGTGGGGTCGGAGATTCGTCATCAATGACAAAAAAGTGGTGGAAATCTGAGTAAGCAGTGGTCATTTGGCAGAGCTCCTTATTATGTTGCACTTCCCTGAACATGCCATCGGGCATATTTCCTCTGTTGAATGAGAACTTAATTATCTAGGTTACAGAGTCAGACTGGCTGCATTTATCAGTTGTCCTGGAGAGGGTGTCTGTTATCGCCACGTGTCCCTTCTTTCCTCTGGGGGTCCCCTGGGTGCAATCCTGTACTCTGAATTGACTTTCTCCTTGATCCCAAATTAAAATGTGGACAGAGTGCACTGCTCTACCAACACTGAACCTTTGGGTTATATCAAAAATGTTTGAAACATAAATGAGTAGACATATATATATATATATAAATAAAAATCTTTTTTTGCTCCTCCCAAATTTTTACAGCTGCCTAAACTTAGCTTAGTGCAAAGTTTTCAAGGGGAAGAAACAGAAAACACTATCATTTTCCTTTACAAAGTTCATTAAAATTCTGTATAACAACAATTTAATCTAAAAGAAATAGTTCTTGCCTGGAACTAGTAGATTTCTAGAATCTCCACTGGTTAAAATTGAAAAAAAAATTGCACATCCCATATACAAAAGACAGGTTATGAAGTCCATATGTTTTAGTGTAAGATGTTTAAATTAATTAGTAGAATTGTATCTTTTCTAGTCTAAAGTTCTTTCATATATCCATTAGCACATATGGAATGCAAAGCTCTCACTTGCATATGAAACAATGTATTCATTACCCCTTAAGGCGGTTATAGAAAACTCAAGCAACCCAGGTAACCACTACTGCCGAATGAGTCGACTGTGCCTGGAGACCCATTCTTCATGAGACTTTCTGAAGGCAAGGCAAAGAGCACAACTTCAACAGACATTAGATGGAGGGAGAAGAAGGATTTAAATTGGTTGTAGGGATATTTCACTGTTACTGTTCGAGATGAATTACTACATTTTGAGTTAACTTACAGTTTGTCCTTCAAGTGTTGGATTCTTAAACTAAGTTAGCTGTTTGGTTGGTATTTTTTGACAACTTGGAATGAAATTGAAATTTATGAATCCCTTTTTTTTTTTTTTTTTGGCATAAACCATGTTGTATAATTTAGCTTTGTCATAGACAGCTCCAGCCTAGCGCTTTTTTGATTTATCTAGATTAACTAGTAGCTTTGCTTACAAGAATTTCCAATTAGTTTGCCCAGCATTGTTTGCACATGTAAGCTATGGTTGTTTTGTACCATTTTCCTCAAGAATGCCGTACTTTCTGAGTGGAAAACTAATGAAATCATTAGTTTGAGACAAATGCATCACCTGTGTCAAATGAAGCACGAAGCAGCTTTGTAGCGACGTTGAAACATGCTGAGAAAATACAACATGCATATAAGCTTTTTGTGGTGCGGCTTTAATTTAAGAGTTTTAAGTATGACATGTTCCTGGAGGAACCTTTGGGAATAATTCAAAAGATGCAATGAGATTCTTTCCTGGGATCGGGAGGTGTGTGTGTGTGTGTGTGTGTGTGTGTGTGTGTGTGTGCGTGTGTTTGTGTGTCTCTCACTCTACAATGGTGAAAAATCCTCATTATCCTGCATTGCTTTGGCTCATTAAGATAACTTGATATTCATACTTCAGCACGTTCCCACAAATGGAAGAAATCCTCTTTTTGAAACTGAGAAACAAGCTGAGTATCTCCTTCCATTATGTTTGGACACTCTTTGTGATATCTGTTAAACAAAAACTACTTGTATAATTTGTTTTGGAATAAAATAGTTTTTATGCACAGGGTTTTCCTTATCCTTGTCAAAGACAGTTCACACATGCTTTACAGGGGACGTGGCCTTGAATATAAACAACAATGATTGGTTTCTTTAATTATTTTTACATAGGCACATTTGGCAGCATGGTGGGTCAATGGGTAGTGCTGTTGTTTCACATCAAGGTTCCGAGTCCAATTCCTTTCTGTCTTTTGAGCTGGTGTCTCATCTGGGGTTCACCCCAACTCCCAGCTGTAGTCAGCTCAGATTGGCTCCGGCAGTCCTGTGAGCCGCAAGGTGGATTAGTGGCTACAAAAAGATGGATGGATGGGTATTTGAACTTTGGCAATGTATACTTTTTTTTTGTTATGTCATTCTCCTATTTTTTTGCCATAATTAAGGTTATGATCCATCTACTTCAACATAAAATGAACTTTCCGAAAGCAAGGGCATTTGTGTCCTTGAAGATTTACTATTTTGGTAATCGCATTTGAGCATTTCTTCATGTTTTTCTGATGTACTTGCATTTGGTGTTTTTGAAGCAGCATGAAGTTATGGTAGCTGTGGGACACAGCGCTTTTGCAACAGTGATTTTTTTGTGTTTGTAAAATTCAGAGATCACAGAAACAAGCTTGTTAAATATATTTCACATTTTGGAATTTCAACAGGTTTCCAAGGCAGGAGTGTACATTGTCGGAGTTTAAAGGAGCTAAATACATACACTCAACAAAAATATAAACGCAACACTTTTGTTTTTGCTCCCATTTTTCATGAGAGGGACTCAAAGAATAATAATTCATTCCACATACACAATATTACCATTTCTCTCAAACATTGTTCACAAATCTGTCTAAATGTGTGACAGTGAGCACTTCAGCTTTGCTGAGATAATCCATCCCACCTCACAGGTGTGCCACATCAAGATGCTGATCTGACATCATGATTAGTGCACAGGTGTACCTTATACTGCCCACAGTAAAAGGCCACCCTGAAATGTGCAGTTTTGTCTCACAGCAAAATGCCACAAGCATTGAGGGAGCGTACAACTGGCATGCTGACAGCAGGAATGTCAACTAGATCTGTTGCTCGTGCATTGAATGTTCATTTCTCCACCATAAGCCGTCTCCAAAGGCGTTTCAGAGAATATGGCAGTACATCCAACCAGCCTCACAACCGCAGACCACGTGTAACCACACCAGCCCAGGACCTCCACATCCAGCAGGTTCACCTCCAAGATCGTCTGAGAAAAGGCACTCAGACAGCTGCTGAAACAATTGGTTTGCATAATCAAACAATTTCTGCACAAACTGTCAGAAACCATCTCAGGGAAGCTCAACTGCATGCTTGTCGTCCTCATCGGGGTCTTAACCTGACTCCAGATCGTCGCCGTAACAGACTTGAGTGGGCAAATGCTCACATTCGATGGCGTCTGGCACGTTGGAGAGGTGTTCACGGATGAATCTCAGTTTACATTGTTCAGGGCAGATGGCAGACAGCGTGTGTGGCGTCGTGTGGGTGAGCGCTTTGCTGATGTCAGTGTTGTGGATCGAGTGGCCCACGGTGGTGGTGGGGTTATGGTATCGGCAGGCATCTGTTATAAACGAAGAACACGGGTGCATTTTATTGATGGCATTTTGAATGCACAGAGATACCGTGATGAGATCCTGAGGCCCATTGTTGTGCCATACATCCATGAACATCACCTTATGTTTCAGCAAGATAATGCACGGCCCCATGTTGCAAGGATCTGTACACAATTCTTGGAAGCTGAAAATGTCCCAGTTCTTGCATGGCCAGCATACTCACCGGACATGTCACCCATGGAGCATGTTTGGGATGTGCTTGACTGGCGTATACGACAGCGTGTACCAGTTCCCACTAATATCCAGCAACTTCACACAGCCATTGAAGAGGAGCGGACCAACATTCCACAGGCCACAATTGACAATCTGATAAACTCTATGCAAAGAAGATGTGTTGCACTGCATGAGGCAAATGGTGGTCACACAAAATACTGACTGGTTCTGAGTCCCCAGACCCCCAATAAAGAAAAAAAAAAAAACTGCACATTTTAGGGTGGCCTTTCATTGTGGGCAGTATAAGGTACACCTGTGCACTAATCATGATGTCAGATCAGCATCTTGATGTGCCACACCTGTGAGGTGGGATGGATTATCTCAGCAAAGCAGAAGTGCTCACTATCACACATTTAGACAGATTTGTGAACAATGTTTGAGAGAAATGGTGATATTGTGTATCTGGAATGAATTATAGATCTTTAAGTCCATCTCATGAAAAATGGGAGCAAAAACAAAAGTGTTGCGTTTATATTTGTGTTGAGTATATTTCAATGCTCCGTTATTTATCTATATTTAACAAGGACAGGAAAAATAGACTTCACAGTAATTGATTTTATTGTGTACTGTGATGAGAGGAAGAGGTGTGTTTCACCTCTCAGTCTTTCAAAGTTCATGACATTTACAACAGCATCTTTGGTATTTACTCTGAAGGTTAGAATGGTCAATCAGGTTTTAGTTACCAGCATACTTAACACATAAAGCCGAGTCATTGCATTACACATATAAATGGGCACTGTGCTTTCATTGACATGGTTGCAGACGTGATATGGCAGGTGAACATGTGGTAAACCCTGCAAGGAAAGACTGAAATTAAAGAAGCACATTCAAAAAACAGATGTGCAGAACTTTGAAAGACGCTGTTTTCTTTTCTCATAATTCTCATAACATGAGAAAAGAAAACATCGTGAACATTTAGGTGAACATTTAGGTGAACATTTCTGAAAAGTTCACCTACAATTTAAAATAGAAAGTCACACCGGATGCTACCACATGCAGCATCATGACACATTGTGAATATATTGAGTTTCTATGATGATTTGTTTTTTTTTAAAGATCTTTAAACAAGTATTATCACGTTGTCACATTAGTATACGTGTCTAGATAAGGCTGCCAACTCATAACCCTGCAGCTGGGGATTTAATGGAGGAAGTGTAACACTGATAGAATGAATTTTCTATCAGCCAGATATTGTGTCTTCATCAGAACACCAGTTTAATGTGGTTGTTTCAGCCTTAGTTCTTTTCACCCACAGTTGTCCGTTGCTATAATGTGGTTCACCTGTCGCATCCTTGCAGTTTTGCAGATTTTTTAAATGCAAATTTGCATTTAGAGGATTTAAACAAGAGAGAAAAGTGTGAAAATTTCAATGCCTGTCTGAGGGAAGTGTATAAAGTGTGTACTTAGGGGTTTTACAGCCTTAAAACATCTATAAAAATGGTAAAAAAATAAAGCTGACCATTTTGAGTGTACACATTTGAGAAGCCTCTTGAATGTTTAAGGTACATCATCTAGATTGTTTGTCCCATTTTTTTAGCTTAATAGTGTTAGCCTAAACTATACTAGTAAATTTGTTATAGCAGCACCAATAAACAGAAACACTACATGAAGCATGACAGATATAGGTATCGGATTTTCCACTGTTTGTGTTCGATTATGTGCTTAGTCATGTTAAAATGTCCTTCTATAGTATGAACATCTTGCCCCAAAGAGAAAACCAAACAACAAAAAAATCCCAGCATTCCCTGATTTTAAGTTGGATTCAAATAAATATTTGCTATAAATATTTGCCATTAGCAACAAATTATAAAGTATCATCCCGTAACGACAGAAGAGTTGAAGGGACTAATATAAAATGACTGTTGACTTCACAGACTTAAAGTAAATGATAAACCAAGATACAGCATGACAGACTCGCAGTGTTGGAAGGGTCATTTTGTAGTCAGTTCACAATAAAAGTTAAATATAAATCCCTTGTCATGTAGGATATATCACCTGGGGCCTTCCTCTGAAATAATTGCAGAGGTCGTCTGTGCTTTTAATCCTGTGATTGTCTGACATCTGTAATCTGTGCAGTAAGAAGTCCATCATTTTTCACAGAACTCAGACATACCCAGCATAAATCTACATGTGATTATTGTGGGCTTTCGTTTAATTGTTATTACTTTATGTATGGTTTCATTGATTTTCTACTCTTTTCTTGCTCTCTCGGGTAATATTCTGCAGAATTTAGTAAAATTGCTAATGACAGTTAGGACTGGCTTCAGGGTGCAAGTTCAATAATAATCTAGCTGGGTAGCATGCAGGCCATTTAGAAAGTGTGTGAACAAATCCATCAGAGACGGAATCTTGATGTTTAATAAGATCAATGAAATGCATGGTGGCATTTGGCAAAGTTTAAATTAATATTAGGGGAACAAGTGGAATGTCTAGCATTTATCTATAACTGCAGTCCTGTAGGGAAGAGGGATTTATATGTCAAGTTTGTATTTTGATGACTTTAAAATTAATCAGCTAGTTTTCTATTAATTGCTAGTTGTTAGAAAAACTGGTATCAGGTTCCACTTGAATGTTTGCACTGATAAAAAATTTGTGTGCTGCACTAGCGAATATTAGCCACAAATACATCACAAATGTAGAAAATACAGTACATATAATCACAGAGTGTTACTAATAGTAAAGATAATCCTCACTTTTACTCACGGCTGGAAAAGATAAACAGAAAATTAATAAAATACCTTAGACTGAGAATTTTGAATTTTATTTCAATAATTTTATTTCAAACAAACAAGCTGTGAATTTAGTTTCACCGACCCGTCCATCTTTGGATCGCCCATACCCATCTTGGCGGTGATGGTGGACCAGCAGGCGGCCAGTTCTGCTTTGACATCGGTGATGTCAAGATCACCATGGGAACCGGCATGTTCATGGACATCAACACAAAAAAAACTGACGTGGATCCCAACATTTAATCTGAGTTATAGCTTTTGTCTTAATATAGCTGTGTTTTTCTTCAGTTGCATTACATTGATTCAGCAAATCATTTTTACTTGTGAACTTGTTTCAACAAAGAGATAAAATTCTTTACAGAAGAACCAACAGCCTAATTTTATTGTTAATTTGATATTTTCTTCCAAATTAATGTTGCGAACTCTTCTTAACAGTAATGATACTTTGAAATGATATGCATAAAACAATTCATTGACAGGGAAGCAGCAATTCCTGGTACTGGTTGACCAATAATGAATTTATATGTCTTATAAATAAACTTTTTTGTAGTATTCTTTCAAAGAAATGGCACTTATATGAATGACCCAAACCCCATGTGAAACTATTTTATTTTAAATATATTTGAATTATTTTTATCAATTTTTTAAAATGTATATATCAGTTAGTTTAAATAGGTCAAAATTTGTCATTTCAACATTTTGCAGACGACACCTTTCTTTACATTTATCTCCAGAGGTAGCCATCATTGTTTCTCTGTGCCACTCTCAATCCCACTTGAAGTCTTGACCTACAGTTTCATAGAACTTAATATTAAAGGGCCTATAAAACTCCTGCAGTTGTTCTATAACCTCCTCTTCAATTTGTACATGAGTCCTGCCCTTGGATTTGCCAAGGCAGCGAGGTTGGCTGCTGCTCTCTGGTTTCTTCAGACAGGGGAAGCCTTTGGTTCGGTTAAAGTAGAAGTGCTTGTCTGTAATTATACGCTTCAGTCCTAAAAAGTCCTGAACCCGGCCCATTTCTCCCGCTGGATCTGTGATTAGCCGCTCCCCACTCACAAAGTGCATTTGTGAGGGGCGAAAGTATTGCAGCCAGTTCTCCAGGTGTAGTATATACATCCCGATCCGAATGGCATTCCAGGAGGAGTCGACAAGACCCAGGCTTTTGTTCTTAAAGGCCAGCTCTTCAAAGGTGGGAATGTCAGGCTTCTTGGAAAGAGTCTGTGTGTAGTCAGAGATCGCTCTCGTGACTGGGTTACGCACCACAACAATGAGTTTGGTCTCATGAGACATGCTGGCGATGCGTCTGGGCGCCTCTCTGGTGACAAAGTAGCTGGGAGTCTTCTCCAGTGTGATCTGGCTGTCTAGTGTCCGTGGCATTAGTCCCCTGGGGGAACACAGAAAAAGGTAAAACACGCAGATGATGAGCAATAGTTATTCTCCTGTTTGGAAATGTTTAAAAATGCCTGTTTTAGTTTTTCTGTTTGTCCATAAACACATTGGTTTTTAATTTACTACACAGTGTGACATTTAGGGTACAGATAATTATGAGAAAACAATAAAGACAAAAACAATTCAAAATGTTAGCTAGGTGTTAAACCTGTCAATAGCTTGGAATTATTCAAGAAATAGATTTTATAAAGTAAGATAACAAATGTACATGGTAAGTATTAAAAGTAATGAAGGTGCAGCAGATTAGCTCTGTCTCAATTACCTCCAGGTAGGAGGTTATGTTTATGTTTACCAGCATCTGTTGGCACGATTACTGAAAATTCTATGAACAGATTTTAATGTAATGTATTGGTTGTAGGTTAAATGTTATATCCCAAAGATCCAGATTACTGTGCAAGAAACCTTCCATATGATTCTCATACTCACTACAGATTTGAAGTGAGCTCAATTATAGATTTTTTTTTTTGGAAAAGGATGGTGAACCACAGGTAGACTGAAGTGTGATCACTCAGTTCACGATGAAGTGAGCTTCTCAGGGGACATTTCATCGAAACAATGAAATACCTTCGAGTGCTTTCCCTTCTTGCTTACTTATCTGTGTTTGCCTCTTTTATAAACTGCTGGGAAGTTTCATCTACTTAATGAAAAAATATTGTGTTTCAATTAATTTTTTTAGATTAGCAAAGCTATGAATAGCCATAGCTGTATCAATGGATTACTTCGAAGAAACAGTATTCAGTAGCATTAACAGAAAATACTTAAAGTTAATAGCTCAGAACTGTCCATTAAATTTATGTTACCAGTAATTAATTTACACTGCTGGCAAAAAAGGAAGGAAAAGAACTTGTTACCTAACACAAAGTTATCACGGTATTTGGAAAGGTACATGGAAAGTTTTATGACATTCAAAAAAAGCAAACTGCAGATGTACAGTATTATTTCAAACTTCCTGCCAACACAATGTCAAATAATGGCAGACAACACCCAAATAAACACAATCTTAATATAGTGGCTGGATATTCATTGGTGCAAGGGCAGCTTGCACAATAAAATCATGCATCAAAATTATCATCACCATCCTGCCAAAATAATGGCTCTGCAAACTACGAGCAAATGTTTCTATGTGTTTCTCATATTTGTCATGTTAATTTTCCTTCTCCGTGTAATACATTATTCTGCTTTAGCACTTTGGTTCAATAAAAGCAGATTAACGAGCATTGGATGTTGGCTATTCAGACAACAAATGCCTGGCCAAATTCAGAGATCATCCATACGGGCACCTAGCTGAATAAGAAAATGACTATGATGTAGCATCTACACAGTAACATTGGTAAATGAATGAATAATACAACATATTACTATCTACTACTTTTTACTTATACAGTATAGATGTATTTCCTGGATTGATCTATCTCACTAAACGTGAACAACTTTCTACATTTCAGGTAGGTTGCCACACACAGATGATTGAATACTACACTGGACTTTGATTAAAACCTAACCTTTCTCAGTGCTTTCTCTATCAAGGTAAAAGAAGCCATGGGTTACCTCTGAAGTATAAATATTGATCCTTTTAGCTTTATTCATGAATGCCGAGTTGTTGGCTTGGGTGCCTCAGGGCCACTAGGCATCTATTAATCTTTTATGAGAACAGCACCTTTTCAGGCAAACAGCTTGCTTCACACTAAAAAAACTTGCAGCCATTTTCCAGGTGAAGCATAATCTGAACAAATCTTGGGTTGTGTACTGAGGAAACTGTTCCTTATCAGCTTGTGAGTTCCACACATTTTTACTACCCTCATAAGTGAACAATGCGTAGATGAGAGGATCCCATGCGAGATAGGTTAATACTGCAGAAACAATGTGAACTCATAAAGAGGACTAAAAATACTATATTTATATTAACAATATGTTGACAATATGTTCATAAATACACAGTAGCATGTGCTAATTGGATTAAGGTGTCCATAAATGGTTAATTATTTTAAATCAAGTGATGATTTGCTGTCAGTGTTTTATACTCACGTTGGTTATTTTTAGGTGCAGAAAATAAAAATATGTTAATCTTCAGTGAGTTCATCTCAGCAATGGTTAACTTAACACAGTGGAGGAAACACTAGTACATACTCTATAGCCAGCAGCAATAATGACCAAATTAATAATAAAACCATAAATATATATAAAAAAATCTATAACTGACATTCTTGGACTTCTTGAGCATGTTTCTGTCCAGTTTCTCTCTGTCCTACTTTTGCTTTGAATGTTACAGCCTTTTTGACATTGTTAATGTCACTGTGAGATGTTCACTGTGTGAACATCTCACAGTGACACGTGAGTGCACACACACACGCGCACACACACACACGCACACGCACGCACACGCACACACACACACACACACACACACACACACACACACACACACACGCACACGCACACGCACACGTACACACACCTTGATTAACTGACATTTGGAGAATACATCCATACCATGATGTCTTGGTCAAAATAAATGGGAAATGGATAGAAAATGATGCTACCATAATGTATTGAAACTACTACAGTGCCATTGCCATTGTCCTCAGTTAGACTGAGGACAATGGCAAAAGCCATCACAATGACAAAAGCATAAAATATGTATAATTCTGAATAAAAAAAATATCAATCTGCTTAACACTGACTAAACTTAATATCTTATTGTATTACAGGAGATGCGATGCTGAGGAACAACCTTGTTGGTGTTACATATTCACGATATATAATCAGTTAGTAATCAAAATACGATCTAAGCTTACAAGCTCTGTTAAATCAAATGAGTGATTAGTTTTAAAGCTAATAGAGACATACTACAAAGGAAATCAATCCTACTCTGCCCAACTTCCATCATGTGACACGTCTTGTCCGTGACAGTGTGACCACAGTTTGAATGAATTCTTGAGGAAAAAGCCGCATACAGATAGTTAAAAGATATTTCTCATTTCTCAAGCTGCCTTGCAATAAAATCTATTGTGTCAGCTTTTCTGTAATAGAAAAATAAGTGGTGTATTGAACCCAAAAAAAAAAAAAAAACTGCCCACAAAAGCATTTTCCAGACTGTCAAATGGAATTTGAAATTCATTGTTTAAGAGATTTTGAAATGATCAATGACAATATCAATAACTTTAAAAGTATAGCAGAAGCTGACTGATTGGGGCTGTGGATCTTTTCCCTGACATCTAATATTCAATTAGGTGGCCTGTCTCCCTACACGACAGCAGCTGTGAACATGTCCCATGAAGCAGGCTCTGGGTGCCAGGTTATGGTGACAGGTGGTTTAAAATTATGTCTATTTTTTGTTTCACACATGATCTGACAAGTCATGTGATCTTCATATTTGGCCAGAGCTGCAGAGGCACCTAGTCTGTAACGTCTATAAGAACAATTCAAATGCTGTCTTCTTAATTCTACTGGCGTTTCAGGCGAACACCACAATGTTCGCAACACATCCCATAACTGATGGATGTAGAAGCTTGCACTATAATTGGGAAAGCTTCTCTGCTGGCATTTATAACATTCTTGCACCATAGATCACTTTAGCCAATTAGCAAGGTTACCAAAAAGTCTATATAAAAAACAACGACCAAAAAACAGCAACAAAAGAGAAAAAGTGTTGACATACTTAGAATCTGGAATTCTTATATGCAGATATGATAATTAAATCCCCCCCAAGAAAAATACACTCTACAAAACACTAACACACTGACAGGGAATTGAACTTGAAATGAGAAAACACTGACAGTATGAGAAAAATGACACAAAGAAAACATTAAGTGACTATCATTAAAAACACATCAAAATTCAAAAGATGTCATTAGACAATGAAAGAAATTTTAATATCTATATTTGAACTTTCAATGGAATATTAAATTCAGAAGCTACACAACTGTTTCAACTATGCATGTTTTAATGTCCAAACGAATGTTAAAAAGTTTTTGCAACCAAAATTCATTAGGACATGCTACCCAAGTGATACACCATGGTTAGTATGTGGTTCATAAAATCAAACACTATCTTGCTAATGAGGTGATGAACTGGCGACCTATGCAGGGGTTCCCAACTCTTCACTCAAGTCAGCAGGTATGGTCTCCAGTACCCCTAAACCAAACAACAGATATCTGGCCAAATGAAACACAAACAGATATTTTAGCCTACTATGATCTGTGCATTGAAAAATCTAAAAGGTAGCCTCTCTGATCATTAAATTAAATTAATGATCACAAACACATCAATGCAGTGCACAGTAAAGAAAATACTTGGAAAACTTGC
Organism: Antennarius maculatus; assembly: GCA_013358685.1. Taxonomy (NCBI): domain Eukaryota; kingdom Metazoa; phylum Chordata; class Actinopteri; order Lophiiformes; family Antennariidae; genus Antennarius; species Antennarius maculatus. The sequence continues at coordinate 4,950,313 of CM023620.1, read as the reverse complement.
TCTGCTCAGCAAAACATTTTAAAAGGCAAGATAGCTCACAGGGACCAGTAGGGGTGGACGGATACACCCTTGAATTACTATGCATTGACTTTAGAGCAGGCAATTGCTGTTCAATGCTGCAATCAGCTTTTCTGGCTCATAGTAGCAACAGAGAGATAATCTGGCCAAACACACGTCCATTTCACCCCAATAACCCGGTTCCTGGGTGTGAAAATGACAACTCCATTAGTCAGAAATGAGTAAAGATACTTGCGTTACAGCTGTGGGTAACAGACCAGAGGGGAAACCTGAGGAAAGTCTATAACACAATCATCAGACTTCCTCTCTTCCAAAGCCCCCAAGTCAGTCCCAACACGTCACACAGCATCAGAAATTAGAAGATAAAATTTAGGGGCTTTTTGGAGTGCTTTTTGTAAAAGATGTTCAAACCTTGCTCGGCAGCGATTATCAGCAGTTAAAAAATCAACATGATTGCAACTCCAGTGAAATTGCTTCGGGTTGTAATCATTAATGTTTCTGAAACCTTAGCACTTTATCAGTATGCAGAAACAAAATTTAAAATGCACTTAAGGTGAACATCTCACAGTGACACGTGAATACTTGCGTGCGTGCACACACACACACACACGCACACACACACACACACACACACACACACACACACACACACACACACACACACACACACACACACACACACACACACACACACACACATGCACCTTGATTAACTGACATTTGAATGAAGTGTTCTGATTGATTACCACATTCTTCGTCAGTCAACACTAAATTCTTGGGTGTAATTCACAGACTTTTTTCCATTTCTTCGTGAAACTTAAAGTCTAGTTGAATTACACGCTTGGCTGTGACATTTTAATCACTTTGTGAAAGTGAGCTCAGGTGTGGAAGATCTCTGCTTTGCTGCCAAAGAGACTTGGTCAAACAGAACAACATGTTTAAAAGCTCATTTGCTTTGGATGCTTCAGGTTTTGCAATTGATGTTGTCAGTACACAACCTCTGAGGATAATTTCTGTAAATTTAATATTTTTTGGCATGACAGAATTTATGTATACTTTAACTACAAATACATGATTATTAAATGTTTTTAAGACATAATTTTTATGTATTTTATGTACAAATATATATATTTTAAATTAAATTTTTAAAAAAAATTGTAACTCACATCACAGAATGGGGTCTGGCTGGTTAACATTAGTACTAGAATTATTAATTACAGCTCATATAATCACTTGGCTACACCGTGATATAAAAACATTTCTTCCTGCATGTAAAACAACAAACATACCTCTCTTAGAACAAGGCTGTAAGACAGACCCTGATTAGTACATGGTTTTATTGTGAATTATGTGCTTTTACTTTTGAATTTGGTCCCTTCTCTATGAGGAACATCACATTGAGTGACGTCAACTTTAACAATGCATTTTATTCTTCTAATGATTTGATCAGCAAGGACTTGATGAAATGTTTTATGTTGGATTTATCATCCAGTCTGTAAGAGAGAAGAATAAAACATCCATTTGAAACAGTTATGTTCTCATGTATGAGGTTAACAACTGAGTTTGGTCGTCATCGCTGATCATTAATGAGCTTCAATGTTCTGAGACTCGGTCTGCAAGTTGCAGCAACCCTGGAAGAATCTAATGGCTATTTCGCTGAAAATGTATCTCGCTGGAGGCAGGAGGTTCACACTTATCTCCCTCCGAAATGCTGCTTTATCATCACGGTAGAATAGGCTGCAAACATAGAAGATGTCTTTATTTCAAAGGGACCAAGAACTCCCCCTTAAATCCAGATAAACCATTTTCTTGCAGGGTGCTGCTCCACTGGGAGCACATGCATTACATTATGGTTTTTACAAAAACCCAACAGATTCTCCAAGAAATAAAATTGTGTTTACAACATTTATACATAAAGAAATTCATCAGCAATTTCTAGCCAAGAATAAAAAAAATATTAAGGATTATATCTATGAATTTTACATTCACTCAAAATGATCTGCTGCTGTATTTAATGGTTTAATCCTTCATCTATGGTAATAAACAAATCATTTAACATAAACACATCTCTAAAATTTGCTGCATGACCGACAAAGACAATTTTGATACATACAATACCCACCTCCCCCATAAAACAACTGAAAAAGCAGTGTGTATTTTACAGTGATCTGGCTGTGTGACATTACTAGTAACCTTTGCAGTACTTTTGTCAGTAGCTGCACTAACAGTGAAGAAATAGAACAATGACAGTGTAGTTTGTCTTAAAACAAACAAAATAAAAACTAGAAGACAAAGTTGAACATGAGTAGGTCTACCTCCTGTCTCACAGACGCCCAACCAAAGTAAAAAACATTTATTGCAAATGAAATGGGTGCATCACGTCTGTTATGTGTATGATTTCCAAGAAGAGAAATACCTGTTCAGTTCCAGACGAGTGTGTCTAGTCTAACAACTCAAATACTAAATGTAACTCAGGCTCATCAGGGATGCAGACCATCAGAACAAGTAAAGGTCAGCTTTGAAACGTCTCATGAACAATCAATGAACTCAGAATTTATTACTGTCCTTTCACTGTAGTTTGAATCGAAAACAGAATATTGCCTGTTGTCGGTCATTGCTAGCTTTAAGTCAACAGCTGGTGTGCTAACTGAACAATGTCACACAACAAAGCTGTAATATAAGACACTTACAATTGTAGACGTCAAATGTGACTCACCATCCACCCTATCACTAGCTAATCAGGACACATCGGAGCAACAGAACGCTACTAAGAAAATAATCTAATTAAGATTTCAGTGAAACAATGATCTGTTTGGAATTTAACTTAAAAAAAAATTCATGTCAAAACATCAATGTGAAACGTCCCTGCAGGGGCAGAGATATTCACAGAGCGGCTTTTACCTCCTGATGGACAACGAATAATTGTTCTTACAAAGACCATTAATGACCCCTACCCCGGGGCTGACCACAGAGAAGCCTGGATCAAAACGAGGATCACATGTTGTGTTTGTTCAGTCCCTTTTCATTTAACAAAACAGTAAATAAGAAGCCTTCTGTTTTGATACGGTTACTAGTATATGCAAAGTCATGCGGGTCTCATTCACACTGAGAGCTTTTATTTTGAAAGATGCATGATGTTTTTCAGAAGTTTAATGCCTTCATCTTGTAAAAATAATAAAATCCAGAATAATTATAATTAGAGCTTGAAGTTCACATCATTATCAGTTCAAATTGACTTTTAACTACACAGAGATACGCAGCAGGTTTAGTAACGATAGGGAACTGAGAAGTAATACTGAACACATAAAAATAAAGTAAGACAATAAAAGTTGCACTGAAGTTTTGTTTTTTTTCTGTTTAAACTTTGCAAACTTTGTTTTTGTATTGGCTTTTCAACATGAATAAATTTTGTTTACCAGTGCAGGATGGGAATAATGAAATTAAGATTTTGCTTGTATTTCATGGATGATGCATATTCCAGATTCGTAGGGTTCATAAAAAAATTGCTACTGTCTTCTTCTTCTTCTCCTTTCTGCTTTTCCCTTCAGGGGTCGCCACAGCGAATCAATTGCCTCCATCTAACCCTGTCTTCTGCATCCTCTTCTCTCACACCAACTACCTTCATGTCCTCTTTCACTACATCCATAAACCTCCTCTTTGGTCTTCCTCTAGGCCTCCTGCCTGGCAGATCAAAACTCAGCATCCTTCTACCAATATGTTCACTAGCTCTCCTCTGGACATGTCCAAACCATCTCAGTCTGGCCTCTCTGACTTTATCTCCAAAACCTCTAACATGTGCTGTCTCTCTGATGTACTCATTCCTGATCCTATCCTTCCAGGTCACTCCCAAAGAGAACCTCAGCATCTTCATCTCTGCTACCTCCATCTCTGTCTCCTGTCTTTTCCTCAGTGACACAGTCTGTAGACGAAACAACATCGCTGGTCTCACCACAGTTTTGTACACCTTTCCTTTCATTTTAGCTGAAACTCTTCTATCACACATCACACCTGACACTTTTCTCCACCCGTTCCATCCTGCCTGTACACGCTTCTTCACCTCTTTTCCCCACTCTCCATTGCTCTAGACTGTTGACCCTAAGTACTTAAAATCCTACACCTTCTTGATCTCTTCTCCCTGTAACCTCACTCTTCCACTTGGGTCCCTCTCATTCACACACATGTACTCTGTCTTACTGCGGCTAACCTTCATTTCTCTCCTTTCCAGGACAAACCTCCACCTCTCTAGCTTCTCCTCCACCTGTTCCCTGCTCTCACTGCAGATCACAATGTCATCTGCAAACATCATAGTCCAGGTTAGATTCCTGTCTAACCTCGTCTGTCAGCCTGTCCATCACCATAGCGAACAAGAAGGGACTCAGAGCTGATCCCTGATGCAGTCCCACCTCCACCTTGAACTCCTCTGTCACACCTACAGCACACCTCACCACTGTCTTACAGTCCTCATACATGTCCTGCACTGCTCTAACATACTTCTCTGCCACTCCAGACTTCTTCATACAATACCACAGTTCCTCTCTGGGCACCCTGTCATAAGCTTTCTCCAAATCTACAAAAACACAATGCAGCTCCGTCTGGCCTTCTCTGTACTTCTCTATCAACATCCTCAAAGCAAATACTGCATCTGAAGTACTCTTTTTTGGCATGAAACCATACTGCTGCTCACAAATGTTCACTTCTGCCCTTAGTCTAGCTTCCACTACTCTTTCCCATAACTTCATTGTATGGCTCATCAGCTTTATTCCTCTGTAGTTGCCACAACTCTGCACATCTCCCTTGTTCTTAAAAATGGGCACCAGCACACTTCTCCATTCCTCAGGCATCTTCTCACTATCTAAGATCCTGTAGAACAAGCCAGTCAGAAACTCTATTGCCACCTCTCCTAGGCACTTCCAAACCTCTACATGTATATCATCAAGACCGACTGCCTTTCCACTCTTCAATGCCCTCCTCACTTCCTCTTGACTAATCTTTGCTACTTCCTGGTCCACAACAGCCACCTATTCTAGTCTTTGTTCTCTCTCATTTTCCACGTCCATCAACTCTTCAAAGTACTCTCTTCATCTTCCCATCACACTACTGGCACCTGTCAATAGACTTCCATCCCTATCCTTAATCACCCTAATCTGCTGCACGTCCTTCCCATCTCTATCTCTCTGTCTTGCCAACCTGTATAGATCAGTCTCTCCCTCCTTACTGTCCAACCTAGCATACAAGTCATCATAAGCTTCTTGTTTGGCCTTTGCTACCTCTACTTTCACCTTACGCTGCATCTCCCTGTACTCCTGTCTACTCTCCTGAGTCCTCTCAGTGTCCCACTTCTTCTTAGCTAACCTCTTTCTCTGTATACACTCCTGTACCTCCTCATTCCACCACCAAGTCACCTTATCTACTTTCCTTCCAAGTACTCTCTTAAATGTCTCCCTGATCACATTAGCTGTAGTTGTCCAGTCATTTGGAAGCACCTCCTGGCCACCCAGAGCCTGTCTTAACTCCTTCCTAAAAGTCCTGCAACACTCTTCCTTTTTCAGCTTCCACCAGTTCATCCTCTGCTCTGCCTTTGTCCTCTTCATCTTCATGATCATCAGAGTCATCCTACACACCACCATCCTATGCTGTTTGGCTACACTCTCGCCTACCACTACTTTGCAGTCACTGATCTCCATCAGATTACACTGTCTACACAAGATGTAGTCTACCTGTGTGCTCCTACCACCACTCTTATAGGTCAAAAAAATTGCTACTGTAACGTAACAAATGAAGATCGAACACTCTTTAACTAAAGTTAAATAATAGCAGAAACTTTTTGAGATTATGTTTGGTGTCAAATTTTTTAAAGGTTAGCTATTTAGATCTGAAATGTCCTACGATTTAATTCTAGTCGTCCATAAATCAAATATGAGCCAAACCTTCACAGAAATATAAAAATAAAACATATAAAGGTTTTCAGATGACAAAGTTTGTTTCCCTTCTTTCACAAACTGGCTTACTTAAATTGTCTCTTGCACAAACCATTTGTCCTGAAATGTCCTGAAAAGCCAATACCACACATAGACGAGCTTCCCCACTGTCAAAACCCATTAACAGTTTATATTACTCAGGTAGACCGTGCACGTCTGAATGCTGCGTGAGTCTCATAATGTCTTCCTAAAAATGGCTTCCTCCTCTTTCTTGATATGACAGCAGAGATCCAGTCTCCGTCGGCGAGAGGTTACCCCATTATTAAAGTATCACTCACGTAGATTACAGCCGCAGTGACATTTGATCATTAATCACCAGCAATGGAGGCCGTCTGCCTCGAAAAAGTCTATTAAGAGTTAACAAAGAGCAGTCCATGCGTAGCAGCGATCCAGTGGCCAGTTCAGAGAGATGAGGAACAGAGGTGAATAGCAATTTGGTGCTCTTGGAAACAGGCATCTATTCTTTTAATTAAATTTAATTTAATTTTTTTAATTTAATTAAAGAGCAGTTGGTTGGAAACAGCACATGGACTAAGCCTGACCGTATTGGAGTGAAGGGTCTTCTTTAGATTGGGTATCAATCCCATTATGGAATCAAAACAGGGCCAATACCTTCCTGCAATAATGGAAAAAAAAAAGCATTATGTATTTGACCTCAAACCAAAACCTATTTAATCGCTGTCATTTCAGCCCCAGCCTCTTGTTTTCTTTGAGATAACAATTATTCATGGTTTGGTCTGCAGATGAAAATGACTGACACTTGCACTCCTTCAACAATAACACATTGAAATGAGCTGAGGAACGAGCTGTCACATTAACATGTGGTATGAGAAAGTGTCCAGGGACACTGAAATGAAGACGCTCAGGCTGGAAAGCCTCTGAAATCCCTCTGAACTACACACTGTCAAATGAGGCTTACGGCTTATGGTTCCTATTCTGCTTTATATTGTGGTGCATTTGCAGCACCTAAGGTGCTGATTTCACCTGATGGATGCTTTGAGGTGGCTGAAAAAATGTTTTGTAGTCTTATAAATGCAACATGATGTGTCCTTCATGATAACAATGTGAGTGTCTTTACCAATGACAGGCAGATGAATTCATGCCCCCTCACATTTCCTTCCTATTAATCACCAGTTTGGAGGTTTTGTAACACTGAAATTCTTAGAAGTTCTTTCTGCATTTACAGAATAGCCTGTGGCAAAGTGACAGTCAAGGGTACTTAAAAATGGAGAGCAGACACCTTTCTCTTCGCTTGGATGGTGGGAAAATAGAAGGACATAGAAAAGGGGAGACAAAGAAGGAAACCTCAGACAGGATTTGATCCTTGTTCAAAAGGGAGGGTGGTGGTGGTGGGGTAGTTAAGAAGTTGACTATATGTAAGTCAGAGAGGAGGACTGGTGGCTGTTTTGATCGCGTTATTTGCGGATTAATTTCACTATTTTTGAGACACATTAAGTGACAAATATTAAAACTGTCATTTGTAATTTATGTGACTTCTACAGGAAATAGCATTCATCCCTCTGATGACGTGACCCCCCTCATCGGTTTTACCAGATCAGTTTCGGAGGAGATGCACAATAACCTCTATGTTTGTCAATAGTCCAGACAGTTTTTCTGTCCTATAGCACAGAATTCATAGGCAAGAGTGTGCCTGTGATGATGCAGAGAGCAATCATATTAAATATAATATCTGACGATAGCATGATAAACATGCTATGGCTAGGGCGTTTAAGGTTCTACAGCATGATTTGGTATATTAGCAGGGTGACATTGACATTTGACATTTACTTAACACATCCATTTTATTGAGATATTTTTGATAGGGATGAGTTTGAAAACTTGCTAAAAACTAATTCCCAAACGTTAGATTAATCTTCTTTTGCCTGAAGATCGTCCAGCGCCGAAGCATTGCAATGCAATGGACATAATTTTTCAACTTAGTCAGGGTGCTGAAATTCCCATCTTGCAAGTTTTACAAGGTAAAATTTGTCAGAATTTAAAAGTTACAATTTGGAAGTGTGGAAAGTTGAGTTGTTGACACATGGTGCTTTAAGGAAAGTTTAGAGATCAACAATATTTGCAACTAATCTTGAGTGTAATGGGAATTTTTGCATCACATTTCATGGCAATGTACCCCACATAATTTACATTCCTGTCAAACTACAAATATTAAGCCTGAGGATAATTGCGAGAACTTTTTACAGCTACACATGGTCTGAATGAAAATTTGATGCAAGTCATCTAATATTTGATAGTCTGTTTGGACAAAACTGTAGGTTGGTTAGTGCATTTAAATCCGTCAGTTGACTTTTAAAAAAAAAAAAAAATGCGTGCATAATTATAAGTTCCCAACTTATTCTATACAAGGGAAAAGAGCAAAATCTTTCTGCATGTCAAATAAGTCTCACTGGAAAAATGACTCCAAAAGAGTCATTTTGTAACTAATGTTAACCACTGAATGTTTCTGAGCTGCACCGAAATGAAGACAGCTCATTAATAATGCAAAGTTGGGCCTTACCATCCCTTACTGTATAAAATGAAGTTTTTTTTATTTTAAATGAGAACCATCTAACTTTCTGTCCTCATCAACCTTTCTGATGATGCTGTTCCAGAGCTCTCAGTCTCCCGGAGCCAATTAATGTGGACCTGGAGAATATATGTAGCTGCAGCCTCTCATACAATTTCAGAGCCTCTCAAGGAATCTGCTGGAAATGCTGCTTACTCCTGTGAAATCAATAGAGCTGCGATGCCCTTTAAGTCTTGATGGTGTATGGCAATGTGTTTTTGTCTAATCTTTATGATTCTATGGAGGATGGGAAAGTGGTTGGAGGAGTGCAAGGAAATTGGTGGTGGTAAAGCATGTTTTATCAGGTGCTGTACGGTCACAAGAAAACTCTCATATGAAATAAATGAGGTTGTGTGTGTGTTCTGCTCAGGAGGCACGATAATGAACACTATAACAGTTTTCTTCGTGGACCAAATGATCTGTCACATGCTCAGTGTAACAAGACAGAGTGTGCAGAAGCAACACTCTAATTTCACTGTCACATGTTGCAAGGTCCAGCATGTGCAGCGCATATTATCTACCGAGAATGAGCAGAAGATGAAAAATTGAAATGATTGTTACTTTTATTTTACAGGATGACCGTTGTTCTCTTGAGATAACACCAGAACTGTGAAAAGACCGCGAGATGTCCCTTGAAGAAGCTTGTACTGTAGCTGAACCTTCTGTTGAGATGGTTTTATCCCAAATAATGATCTAAAACTTTTTTAAATAAATTTATTAGCTGCTGTATAGTTGAGCTGCTTCATTATTGCTGGCATCCTGCAAGAAAAGTAACCTCATTGTAAAGGTGGAATGAAGTCTTAAGTTTTACAGAGAACTTATTAAAATGACCAGGGTTCATCCTCTGGGGACCATAAATATAGGCATGGGCCAACATCGACTTTCAGAGGCCACAAACTCATTGAATTACTAAAGTTACTGTAGTTCAAATGGTAATGTCTGTTTTCACTGTTATATCAATAGAATTATTATTATGATGAATGTTTCTATATACTGTATATTACATTGTCTTTTCTTACTTTCTATGATTTATGGATAGTTTAAAGGAAGGTTTTTACATTAAATGTCTATTCTTTTCCACGGGCACTCGCATTTAATGTCTCATTACTCCATCTGAGAAGATTTTGTGTTGTGTCTCTCAATCGACCAACCAACCAACCAACCAACCAACCAAGCAACCAACCAACCGCTCACTTTAACTTTCCCAACACTTCCAAAACGTAACTTGTAAATGCTATCAAAATTTATTTTGAAAAAGCCTCAATTGAATTAAATAGACTCAATTAACATTTGTCCATGGAGTTGGTTTGAATTCTATTGGATGATATTTTAATTCACACATGTAAATTTAAAAGATGATTGGAAGACGTGTTGGATTGACAGCGGAATAGCATTTGGCATTTGATTTCATTTAATTATTGTTTGTAAGAACATGATTGAAATTTTTTTCTGATTGACTCACTCAAAATTAAATGAAAATAAAAAAAGACAAATGTATTAATTCAGAACAAATAATTTTGTTTGCACCTGGTTGATAAGTAAACTCATATTCCAGTTGATAACACTTTGTGCCCAAAACAGAACAGCACAACTTGCTCCTGAGAAAAACGTGACAGTGAATCAAATGGAAAGTCTGTGCGACATTCTGCTAACAACTCAAACACCGTGACAGATAATTACTGAGATCCAGTCTGACACAATGAGCATCAGTCAGTCATGCTGAAAAACACTTGCTTCAGCCTGAATTATACCATTCTTTATGTCCATGGAATTGTCAAATTATTTGCATAGAGTCTATTAACTATTGGCTTGTGACAAGAATGCAGTGTCCCATTCATGTGATTTCCGACAAGTGAACCACATGAACATAGGACCTTGACTTTATTTGATATTTGTTTGATATGAATGTAGAGTTTGCCAATCCCAAACTGAACTTGTTTCTGTTGGAGTTTTGAGTTGTCACGATTTCTGATGTGTCATGAATGCACCATTTCTCACAGCGTGACTCAACTCTGCTTTTGAGATCAGATTCTCAGTCACACAGATGACGCTAATTTGAGTGTTAAGTGTGTTTGTGTCTGTGTGTTGCATTTCTCATTGTGATGTTAATTTGACTCATGTCTGATTAAGATCTCTGAGGTTCAACAGCTGCGTAGTTGCAATTAAAGACACCTTAAAGACATGTCATTTATTGGGTGTTTGCTTTTAAAATGTCTTTATCTTTCATTGATGTGTTTTTGTGTGTTTACTGATTACTTTGCAAATGAAAATGATTCCCTTTTCAGGAGTGTAGCCTTTATGATAACTTCTGTACAACCAGTGGATGTGTCATTTCATACTGACATTATCTTTGACGCATTTCCATTTTATGTATGAATACCTGAAAAGACTTAAACCGGTTCTGATCTTTATTGCTTTCTGCAGTTTTTTATACACAGCATCGTTGGGACAAAAGATTAATTAATCAAAAGACAAATCCTCAAGGATGAAAAGCATGGAATAGAAGTTGGTGAAGCAAAACTCCCCCACAAAATAAACTGGAGATAGTGTATTCTATATTGTTATTTGAGTAATAGAGCTTAAACAATTTACCATGAACATAAAAAAAATAATAAGAGCATGCTAATTTAACCATTAACATCTATGGCAAAGTTGAAAACAGAATCTGTATAGCTGATGTCAAGCAAAAAGAAAAAAAATGTGCAAATGTGCACTGCTCCATCATTTCCTGTAAGCCAGCAGTACTTTGGAAATGTGACCAGAAAGCTGTAGGAAGCTCTTGCAGTAAGATACAACATAACAGACACCATCTAACCTTTTAGGGAGACATTTGTGTAATTGGGTGCATCATTTATTTTCAATCACTGCATGCTTATTTATGCCTATTTCTTCAGTTGAGATGAATCATGGAATCTATGCTTATTAAGTATTAGGTTAGCATGTAATCCCAGTCATCTAAACAGAAGATTTAAAGTAAAATAAAAGAGAGATGTGGGTGGTTGGGTGGGTGGGAGTTCATGGCTCACTGTGCCTTGTGAGAGCTCTTGTGCTTTTATCAGCTACAGCAGGATCATTTGTGCGTTCGGTGTGACTGGTTTAAAGCCGGCTGGTTGCATGAGGGATGCGTGTGTCTTGTGTGCTGGTGGCTGTTATTGCTAGAGTAGCTGATCTTATATCCATCTGAAGGAGCTGTCAGTTCAGCACCAACAAGTAGTGAACATCTGCAGTGCTGGGGGGTAACAACACACTAATAAGGAGTACATAAAAACTGTGATATGAGTGATGTGCTGGATTAGGTGTTTTGTGTTTGCCCTGCCAACATACATGATGCCTTGGTGTGGCCACAGTGCAGCCAGCATGTACTCTTTACAGAGATATTGTAATTTAGACAGAGAACTGCCTCATACTATAATCCATACACTCAGGCTTGATAGGAAATTAATATTTTAACACGCAACAGGCTCCATCTGGACCTCAACAGAGCAGATCTGGCTACACTGTCTGAAAAGCAGCATCTATGCAGGAAATCAACGCATTAAAAAAAAAAAATCTTATAAAAAATGTTAAATTGATCACTGTGATTTAAAGATTAAGAACTCAACCATGTGCCATTTCTCTCTCACCTGTACCAGTCAAGCCCTCTGTCATAGTTTCTGTCGAAAAAGTGCGGCTCGGTTCCCAAAGCGCGCACATCTGGATGTATCCGGATGAACTCCAGCACCGCCCTGGTGCCTCCTTTCTTTACACCCACTATTAACGCATTAGGCAGCTTCTTGTTTCCATATTTTTGCGCAACGCTCGTATTTTTCAACTTCACGTCAGACCAGTCACTCCCTGACGAGGCAGGGTCTTTACTTTTCCCGCGGAGATCGTCCGATCCTCGCTGGACAGCAGACTCATCCAGCGCGGACCTGACTTCCAGAGAAGCGCAAATGTCCAATTTCCCAAGAAGTTTCTTCCCTCCTGTGTTCTTGTTCGGCGGGCATTTTTTCCCCTCATAGCCCTGGTTTGTCATGACTGTGCTGCGACCAAAAAGAACATTATAGCACAAATAGGTGCAGGACAGTGACACCGTGAACATGAAGGCGAATCTGGCGCTGAATCTGCTCGTAGATGAGAGGAACCTATGTGCCATGTCTCCATGGGTTCAAAGTGCTGCATGGTTTTCCATCAGAGTCCTCCTCCTTTTTGGGTCTGCGGTCGGGGTTTGGTTGTAATGTAGGTTCTAAAGTCAGACAAAGAGGCATATAGAGGATAGGGGTGGCTTCTCGGAGGCATCTAATGCGCATAAGTCGCGTTATTTCTTTTCATAGGCTGCTGAACTGTGCGAGAAAACTTGGGAGCGGAATGTTCTTAGCGCAGCTTTGGAGGGGCAAAAATGGGCCAGTCCTCCTTTAAATAAGTTTCTCTTAAGTAGCCCGAAGTAAGTCTGGCATTAAAAATCCCTTTAAACGAATCCCCGAGGAGTTAAAGCCCACCTTTATCCTCCCTCCTCTCCCTGTACGTGTCGTGTGAGAAGGTAAATAGAAAGTCCAACGCGTCTCCAAAACTCTCACCATCACGATTGTTCTGCTCGCCTCCGAGGGGATTTTGACGCTCAGCCCACCTTTTCCCTTTCATACTGATGTTGTGAAGATATATACACTCAGGCTACTGGCTGTAAATATTTAATTGGCTCTCTGACGTCACGCACACAATCATAATTCTATATGCATCTTTTAAAGGAACACCCTGAATATTTAAAGTGACATTGTATTTAGAGATATATTTGCAACACTTGACTTCCTGAGTGTCAGTAATTTATGCGGAGCGTGTCTTCAGTTTGTGTTGCTTGACTTCAAAGTGTCAAAGTTGCAGTTTCACCATCTTATTATGTTCAATCAATCGATATCATGTCTAATTTCAAAGGAATCCACCAATCAGCAAGGTTTTTTTTAACGCAGCAGCAGATTTGTAAATCAATTTTCTGCTGTGCTTCAACATGTTTTTTTCTTCTTTTTAAAAAAATTTTTTTTTTTTTACCTTGAAACAGAATGTTTCATCAAGGCTGAGCTTCCTGTACGTGTTCAGTATTTTCTTTACTCACGCCTGATCTGGGAATTAACAGCCTCTGAAAGTCAAGATCACTCCTAATTCGCTGCGTTGCTATGATGCAAGATGGATGCAGGAATGCAAAGTGCTTTTTCAATGTCACAGTAAAAGTTTCTTTCATTATGGAGGAGTGTAGTTCGCATCTACATGAAGAGCATCTTCATGTTTTCACTTTCTTTGTTCTTCTCATTCTGATGTTCACTCAACGGTTTTAAAAATGTGCAGCTGTTTATTTGATCTCGTTTTCTTGGGTATTTATTTTCAAATGAATATATTTGTATTTTATTCATGCTTCCTTTTAATAATCATTATAATTATACCTGTAATAAAATCAAATGAACCAAAAAAACTCTTGTACCATTAATTTCTGTATTAAATCAACATTTCAGTGATTATAAATCCATGTGTCCTTCATCAGCAGTAATCCTCCTCCTCATGGACTAGTGAAATTCAGTCTGATACATCAGGACTGTCTAACATTCCCTCTTCATCGCTACCATGATGGTACCCAGTAATCCCCCTCCTGACCTGAGCTCCAGATCCTCTGAAGGTTTTCTCGTTTTTGTTGCCTCCTTTGTTTTTATTTGTTGAACATTAATCCTTGTTCTCCCACAACACTTTGAGGTGGTGCCAATCTCCCTCTGGGAGACCACAATAAACATTTTCTATTCTTTTTGAGCACCAAGGGTGAGTATGCTGTGTCTTCTAGAGTTGTTTAGTTTACAGCATATAGAATTTAATTAAATTTGCACTTCTGCTTTCCCGTCTTTTACCTGCCCAAGACCCCGCACAAAGAAAAAAGGTGATGTTATTCTTTTTGGCTGGGCTCCCTTCTGTAGGAAGTTGTCTGGGTTTGCAGAAGCAGAGGAGTATTTTTTTTTTCAGCTTTTTGAATAACTGCTTCCCAGATTTGTTGTCTTTATCACCGTGTGTTTTTACAGTAAGCCGAATTTCAAAGCAGAATCACTGAAAATTCTGTCATCTGCTATTTTGTGTGATTTGTTCTAGGGTAAAATTGAACAATATTATTTTTTTTGAATATTTTTTATTATACCTAAACACTCCACTGCTTTTTGCTGTTTCATGCTGGAGTCAAGACTTTTGCGTACATCTTAAGTAAGTAAATCATTTTGCACTTTCCCCAAAACAATGCATATACACAGATTCTTTCATTTCCATCTTTTAGCTTTCAGTTGAAGTCACTTTTCTGCAGTACTGGTATGTTCTCTGTTCATTCTTTGTTCCATCTCATCTGTGTTCTCTTTCATACCTCCTGTCACCTGTTTGTTATTTCCCAGTATTTAGTCTGTGTTTGAATTCATATGTTCTTACCCACCGCAGCAGTTCATTGTGGTTCCTCTGCCCTCACATTACAGCGGTATTCAATGTGTTTTCCAGCACTTTGCTTGACCTGTGCCTTCATTTGGATTGTTTGCTTGATAGCTGACCTCTGCCTTTGTCCCAAAACTCTTTTGGTAACATTACTTCATAGACTTTCTGTGTAATCTGTTATATTTTTGGGTTCTTCTTTTTGCGCTGCTCCTGTCATCATTCATAGCACAATTTCATCTTCATTTTAGAATTTTTGCTCTTATAGAGGTATTCTAAGTATGGGACTCATGTTTTGTCCTTGAGACCTTCGACTCTCTCCAACACACTGTTGGAAAGCTGAGATTGTGAGCTCAAATGACATCGTGTTCCATTCATACAGCGACCATGAGTGTTTTGAACTACTTTGATTCCTTGCTGACGGCACCTTGATAGATATCTTAGTATATTACACTCTATTTTAAATGCATGGTAGAGGGCCATGTCTTTTTATTAGGACTGCTGTTGCCCTAGCAGATCATTTTAAATCACCTCATCCTCCAGGACAGAGCTGATTTCATCCTGGTACAGCTCTTACATGAATAGGAGGATAAAACTGGTCTGGATCTGATGTTTGGCCCAAATGATACGGTGAAGTGAAGCCTTCACAGATTAAGTTAAAGACCTGGTTGATTATATTTGTAGTTTCCGAGCGAGATCACTAAAGCAATAAGTGAGATGTCTTGGAGTAGCTGAAGGAGCTGCAAAACAATAGTAAATTCTCGTTTCTTGTGTTCTTCTGTTGTCTTATTGCAAAGTAAATTGACTGAATTTTTCAAGGGAAACATTGACATTCAAGGAAGGGTACAGGTGTAGAGACTCTCTTTCTGGGCGTCAAAATCTGATTTGATAATCGGCTGGGATTTATAAACACCTGTAGTCTGAGCTCGGTGTTTGTCTTCCTTTCTCTTTACTCAAAGCACAGTGAATACATGGGGAGAGGTTCGCAGATGGTGCCTGGATTGTTTGTCATGATTCATGGCTTAAATGTTTATGCTGATTATCATCTTGTTTTTCAGAGCTCATGAAGTAAGTGACTGGCAGATAACGCTGTTTCCTGTCTGAAATGATGTTGTTCATTGGTCAACAACCAGATCAACGGTCTGAGACTTGTCTACGGTGAACAGCAGCTCATTGAAGGGGTTGATTTTTTTATACCCAGGAATAGTTTTAAACATTCCCATTAAACTGATGTTCTAGGGCAATAATGTGATGTACTAGTAGATGAGGCTGTGTAACCACAGAAAAATCTCCTTCACTGTGTTTTATCAGTACATCCTTACTCAGCGCCCCTGAAAGTTCCATTTGGCATTATAAGTGTAATAAAAAGAAAGAGGCTTTTTTGTGAGCAGTACAGCATTAAAGGTGTCTGGTGTCTGTTATTATGCTCCTTCCTGCTCATTAACCTTGGTTTTTTTTGCAAACTTTAAAAAGATGTAAAGTGTTTCATGTATCAATTTGGATCAAGTGAAGCTTTATAGGAGAGTAATTAGAAATGATTTGTGAGCATCGTCATATTATACATTGGAATATCTGAAATCCACTGCTTCTTAAACAGTTCAGGAAACAATCATGTGGTAGGTTTTGCTAGAGTGACTAAATCTTTTGTACTTTCATCCATCGAGCCCTCTGAACTGGCTGGCTCATATTAAACAGTGTTGGAAAGGCGAGTCTGATTTTGGCTTGGATGAAAATACTTATCTTTTCACTTTATTCTTCAGTTTGAGAACAATATCAGTAATATAAGATGTTTTTTGGCTATCAGTTATGAAAGATATGATCAGCATGAGCCCATCGAGGTTAAAGTAACTGTGACTTATAATAATGGGAATGACAACATTTCTGTAACAGGCAACAGCCTGAAACAACGGAAACTGCATCACACCTCAGTGTTTTCACACCTTATTTTTGATGCTTGTCACTCAAATGCAATCGCTGAGAGACTGTGTTTGAGTAACTCTCACCTTGCAGACAGTGAAATAAATACATGTGTATTTTGAGCTGGAACTCAATGACACTGTTGTTTCATTTTAGAATGTGTGACAATAGTGGCGTCAGCGGGGCTTTGCTCTATGCCCACATAGAGCAAAGGAGATGCAAGTAGATGAGCCAAGTAAGAATGAGGACAACTGATGACAACTTGACTCGCCACTTGAAACAGAGGGGTAGTGGGTAAATCACGTCATCAGCAGATCAGTTACATAACGGTCAAAATAATTATCATGGGCATTTATAGACTGGCAAACAAATACAAGTCAGGTCTCTCACTCCCACAGAAGTTTGGCATCAGATTTCTTTCCTGTTGGAAATCGGATTAAATGCATGTTTTAGTTATTTTTTTTATCATTTAGTAATTGTGACAAATTTGACCTAATTTGCAGGACTTAATAAAGGAATAGTCAAAGATAACAAACTGCATGCAGAACATACATGTTAACGTAAATAGCAGGGCCAAAAACATGTCATATTCCTATAAATCTGTTTGTATTTTTGTGTGCTTACATGCATGGGAATGCATGTAAGATTTATTCTCTTCTTTTACCAGTAACCATCTTTCATTTATGGGGCCACTGTTCACAAAGCATTCTGGGATTTTCCACCACAATCTTCCATCCCTCCGTTTTGAGTCTACATCTGAAAACACTGTTTGAAGAGCTGTTTGGAGGGCTACATGACCACCACCCCTCCATCCTAAAACAGAAGGGACACACCATATATATAAGGTATGGGGGCACAGGCGAGGGCTAAGGGGAGAGTTGGGACCTTGTTTTAGTTTCATTTTTGCCCCTCTTGGCTCTTTGCCCTTCTTCATTCATGGGTGAGCGGTTCACATTTGGGTGATTTCCACAAGTCTCCTGGGCTTCAGGGGCAATAAAATTAATTTGTAGTTTGTGGTTAAAGGTCCATAAATTGGCAATAAATTCTGATAAGTGTCTTGTTTCTTTTGCAGTAACCTCACATACGGACACTACCCCAGCACTAAAGCTGTCACTCCTCTCTCCATTCACATATGAATTACCCAGAAAAACTCTCAACTGCCAAAAATGTGCTTGCATGGACAACAAGAAGAGAGGTCCTGTCCAGAAAAGTTCCTGGAGCTCTTGCTTGTACTTAAAATGGATAATACAGCACTTACCTGCTTTCACATCCTTCACTTTAAATGTATTATTTTCACTCAGTTAAAGATGAGCTCCTTTCCTGAGAAAAGTGTTCCAGGACAGCAGACTGTACATATGGATTGTCTTTGTCACAAAAGTGCTTATTAAGAGCAAAATCACACATATACACCTTCCAGCTACACAATCAGACTGCAAAAGAGAAGAATGAGGATTTTCATGCTACTTAAAGGTCACCTTTAGGTTTTAATGGTACAAAACACTGAAACTCAGTATTAAACCTTAAAAATACTGCCTTATTCTTGTGATTTGGAAGAAATCTGACAACGCTGTGGAAATGTAAACAATTCCAATGAGCAACAGAGCAGAATAAAATAAAAACTCTTCTTTGATGTGTCCTGAAATTGCGATACGCTTCTGAAATATGTGATGCTACTCATGCGGCAAGTTTTGCCGAAGCTCTGACATTTGAAGGGGCCCATCCTGCTTTTCTTGCAGCGCTTTCTGTACTTTTGTCCATGTGTTTGACCTTTCTGAAGAGACACTTTTTAATCTTATCTCAATTAATAAAGCTCACAAATGCAACTTACCAAATAACCTTACAGAATTTTTACACATTGTTCTATTATTTTCTGCTGAGCTCAAGATGGAGCACAAAATTCCACTGGAGCACATTGTCCCTGAGGATTTCATAATCTTTCCCGTAAGTTGATATAAACCACTGAAAATAAGCGACTTTGCCAGGCTTCAGCACAGCAGTGTACCAGAGCACCCTGCAGTAATGAAACACCTTCCCCTTCTATTCGCCATCATCTTATAACGCCAAGGATATAAGGAGATCTCCCGTTTCATTTAGTTTCTGGGTTTGCAGAGATTATAGGATCACAGTATCAGAACGGTATCAGGACTTGACAGCATTTAAGTTATTCCACCCACCACTGTGTGGAAAAGCTGACATTATAGAGCTGAATTATGTACTGCATACCGCAGACTGGGGTTTTGGATATATATACTTAAAAAAGATCCAGCGCAAGGACAGTCACTATTGTTTTCTTTTGAAAAAAAGTTCGATGATGAGTTTCAGAATTGGTGATACAGTAAAATGTGTCATCTTTATTTGTGGTACAAATAAACACCCACACAGTGTTTCTTGTCTGGTGACAAATCACATCCTGAGTCAACATGATGGAGCTTTCACAATCCTTCCTCAACCTGTAAAAAATATCTTTTTTATATAAACCAAAATTGCTCCACAGGGCGAGCTTATCTCTTTTGAATCTAAAGTTATTTGATGGGTGAAAAATACAAGATGAAAATCGTGATAATGTTCCCCACATGTCACATTAATTAAAACAAAGACACATAAAGTCACACAAGACTCATTGAAGTTAGGAACGCAGTCTCTGAGGAGCACTTTGATAGGGTCGCTGGGAAACTGATAGCTCAGGGAGAACAGTGGGGAACAAGAGACATAAAGGGAGCTAAAGTAATGTTTTGTTGCTCTGAGACTATGTTCATGTTTTCTTTTAGAAAAAACAAAGTATGGATTTTTATTCCCCTCCACTGAATCCATATCACGGTATTAAATTGTTGCAGAAAAACCCATTTCATCCGTGAGATAACAACAGGTTCCTTTTTTCTGGCTTGTCTTTCTGTCATCAGTCACTCCTAAATATTCAAAGTAATTTAACAGGATGTGAGAACCAATAGCAGAGATATCAGTCAAGTGAAGCCGTTGTTGCGCCAATGAACTTCTTTTAATGCAGCTGTTAAGACTAAAGTAATATTAGAATCTATTCAGTGTCAAATAGATATTCATTTTCTGCATGTTAACACATTTAATTATAATTACTGCGGAACAAATTAGCAGTCCCCCCCCCCGCCCAGTCTGTCTTCAAACACTACCGGCATTCCCATATTTTATGTGATGTTGTGTAACGTGAAACTGAAATGGTTCATGTTGAACCTTTCCTAATGCATTTTCTGTGTAAAAGATACAAGAAAAAAACTCTTACCATCTTCTTTCTGAACCAAATACGAATCCTCAGCATATGAGTTGATGAAACTGAGTGGGATCATCTACATGCATTTTTCGAACAGAGTTGGTGTGGAAATAATGAAAGAGGTTATTTGGTGATACAAGGAGCAACTTTGAAAGATGCTCACCTGATTTATTTAATAGAGATGGCTGAAGCCTTGTAAGCAAATAAGGCTTGGAATAGATTTTGGCACAGAACGAAGGCTGTGGTCTTTTCTCTTCCATCACCTCTATTGGAAAAAACATTAAGAGAGGAATCTCTTAATGGTGAGTATGAACAGGAAGAATGAGCAGGAGAAAGCTTTTGGAAAGTTTGTTTTAAAGCAGAGCAGACGCGTGTGAATTCCACCTTTAATAAAGTCAGAATTCTGACTTTAATCTCAGAACTGACTTGTTTTCCTTCATTATTTGTATATTTATATTCTTATGCAATCCTAATGCTAATCAAATCTGTATTGACACAATTGGCAACGCACCGCGCTGTTCCATTATTTTCAGGGACTCACCTGTGTTTCAAATCCCTGCCCATTGATCAGAACCACTGAACTTTCAGATGATGAATGAACAACTTCACTGGTTCAACATCATCAGTCACGTGGTTTTTCCATGTTTGGAGCAGGCTTTGCAGCAGTGGTTCAGAAAAAACCCTTACCGAGTCTGGGGAGTGGTTTGGAGCGCTGTGTCAAAGAGAACATCACTACAAACCCTATGAATGAATGAATGAATGAATGAATGAATGAATGCTTAACCCTGATTAAAAGTTATCAATTGCTATTCAAAGTCCCTTCTACAACAGCTGGTGTGCAAAAGGAGATAAATGCAGGAGCAATTTGTGCTATAAAAACATAAGCTAACACATTGTGCCTGGTAGAATCTCAGTTGTGTAACAATGACTATTTTTGTCACTGTCATGAGTTTTTGCCTTGAAGAAGAAGCTTTGAATCCTGCAACTTTTATGGATGGGTGTTATAACAACTATTACTACAGATTTTATTCTCCTCCTTTCTTTCACTTTCTCATTCATTTCTTCCTCTTGTACTGCAATTTCTGCTGATCCACTGAGAAAAGACAACAAGTTCAAAAGCCACGCGTAGAAGAAAAGGCCGTTGAACAGCAGGTTACCTCTCTCCTCACATACCCCGGTGTCAGCTAATTGCTGCTGACATTTTGGTGATGTTGTTGTTTCAATCAAAACTATTCTGATGCACTGCTTCCTTTTGTTTCTTCACTAAGAGGGCCCATTGTTAGGAAATGTCATCCTCCCTGGGCTTCCCGATATTCGACAAAATAGTCTAATTATCACACAGTGTGCTTTGAGAGTACTCAGCAGTTTCCGCAGGACAACAAATATTTCTGGTCTCCTTGCATGGAGAGTAAAAGTCAACACCCACAGAGGTGCTGTCACTAAAAAGACTCAAACTTCAAATTATTTATCCATTCATTTTCTTGAAGACGAGATGAGAATTATCTCATCTTCAGCCTGGGTCACAGGGTCATACTGGAGACTATTTCAGCTGATATAGTAACAGTTTTGCTGCATACTGTACATGGAAATAAACATATAAACAAGGGAAAATTAAATAAATCCAAATCAGCATAGTGTTCTTCTTCAGAATTCCATTAAAAAAAAAAAAAAAGCAAAGCCAACATCCACACACCTGTACAGAGGATGTACAGAAGGAGAATGCCCCATCCAAAGCTAACTCCTGCATTGAAGAAACCTTTGACGTTCATCAAACTGCTGGCAGTCTCTACCAGCGTGTGTTTGGTAGTTGTATAGAGCTGGCACAGTTTAGCTAAATGGAAAGAGGACTGAGGAGAGGCTACAGCCCACGGTGTACTGTATGTGCACCATGTTAATTGGCTGGGGTTTTACACAGCATTCACAGTAGGCTAAATCCTGTTGACATGTTTGCGTGGTCAGCCTTTATCCATAAGTAAATTAGGCTGTCTTCCATATTGTGGCTGACACAGAAAATTACATTTTTCATGTCTTTTTAAGTTTTGTGTTAAAAATGAATGCTAAACTGGTCAAAATTTAGTCTCATAGGACCTACCATAGGCCTCATTGTCCTAATTCTAAAAAAGAATTAGGTCTGTTGATTGTTTTCAAAGGTTAGTCAGTAGAATACAAAATATATCCATCAATCCATCTGTCCATCCATCCATCCATCCATGGGAGATTACTGTCATCGTGTCTTCAGGAACATGGACGGATGGATGAAATTTAGTAATCAAAATAAAAATTCTCAGGGCCACAACTCACGGTGTTCCATTCATGTTCATACTTGGATCCAGATCCAGCTTAAAATCTGGATTTAAATTTTTTGAAATTATATTTTGGAGGAATAATGCAGCGTTTAATGTATCTGAGAGGATTATGGAGAGATCTAGACACATGACACCTCTGTCAGCATATAGCTGATATAATACAGATTCAGTCATTCAAAAGTTCTGAGCTACTTCAGGAATCAGGAGTGGGCTTCCAGGTCCAGGTATTACGTGATGTTACTTCACTTGGCCTAAAGCAGATCTGTTGTCCTGTTAGTTTCTGAAAGTGAGTATTATGTTTTAATATTTAATGTTTTGAGACATAAAATTGCGTATATGCTGGGGAGCTTCGGACATAAAAGGCTGTTATTTCTTCAACCTTTCCATATAGATGCATGCAAGCAGAGTTTACTGTGGAGAGAAACATATTTCATTATAAATAAGTAATTTTAACTGTTTTTTAAATCATGATGCTTTTCTTATAGGATTTTGACATAATCTAGATGCTTGTTTCCAAATCTTAAGTATTTAGTGACAACATTGTCAACAGAGATTTAAGTCGGAGCATTGAGATTTTGGATAAATTAATATTTTTAGACTTTTATCATCTTTTCATGTTTTTGCTTCTTGTATTGATTTGTCATTATTTTGTTCTGTAAATCATTGTCCATGTGTAATTAAAATATTCTAACACCTCTGTCACTGACTAATTTCTATCCGCTTAGTTTTGACATACAACAACAACTCTCCAATGATGAGGTTGACATCGGTGACGGATATAAGCATTGCATTATTTGCTTCGAGCACTTTATTCATCCTATGTCTTCATCAAAACAAACCAAATCACAGATGGATTTTGTGTGTTTTGTTTTGTTCGTAGACAAAAGGGTAGCTTCGACATGAGATTGATCACCATGTGCAGAAGGTTACATCCCTGATAGTATTGCCTAAATACATCAGAGGTCGATTAATGGCTGTGAAGTGATTTTGATGTCTTTTAGTGGCTCCCAGATTTGTTTTCTCTGAATACATCCTCGCAGATTGTTCACTATGGATGGACAGTGTCTTGTGAAAAGTACATAAACAGGGAACACCTCATTCATTCTTCTACTATAAAGCCCAGCATTCCTAAATCCAAATGAAATGAGCGTTGTCCCTCGGTGGTTTCCTTCCTCACAGAACAGAATCTGTGAGAACTTAATTCTCAGACAGAATTTTTAATTCAATCTAACCCTAAACTGCCATTCTCAGAGTCCAGAACCAATGTCGTGACAAAGAAGGCAAATTTTGTTACAGCAAATCTATTTCCTGTCAGTGCCACCTGTTGCATCCCACTTTTTTTTTTTTTTTTTCAGTTTTTGGCCTTAAGAGATAATTAACAATTATCTTGCAGCATAATAAGAATTGATAATATTTAATTTCACCTTCCAGCAAAATTGAAATAGAAATTTTTAATTTCCTCACAGGCTGATTTTACCACATGCACACAATGTCACATGAAGCGGTTAGAGAGTCTCCACTATTTTCAGTCATTCAGTCTTCCGAACAAAATGGACACAACACGGAGAATACATTAAGTGTCGCTTATTGGATAAATTATGAATTGATAATAAACCTACATACCAAGGAGAATATATGAAATGCTTCAGGTCATGAAAGTAATTTCTGAGAAACAAAAACAAAGTTGGTATTGTTATCTTAGTTTTTCAGTACCGTCGTAAAACACATATATCCCAAGGGCAAAACAAAAAATCCTCCAGTAATGCACTTAAAACATCTGTTATCCACCTTTCAAAGAATAACGTGAAACATTTATTTATCTATGTTGTGTTTTGAGTTACATTTAATGTTGTGTTTATCTGTCTTAATATGAGCCATTTAGATTTGTTTCTATTTGTTGGTTGTGATGGTTGTGACTGATGAAAAGTGGCTTGTCGTTTTGTAGTTTTGGGCACATTAGAACACAGCCTGACAAATTCCTTCTAGTTTTATAATCAAATTTTATATTATTGATGAAATAATACATTTTACATCCTTCCATTATTCAATTATACAGAACCATCTTGATTTTGGGTTGTTTTTTTACCTGCTTTAGTACAATGAAAATTGTCTATCAAGAGGGTGTAGTTTCTCAAACTGTCCTCTTTTCCATATGTTTATCCATTTCACAGTCAATTCAAATTCACAGTCAATACACACTTGCCCAATTTATATGTTTTTATTCCTACTTCAAGTGCAAGATAGATTTTTCACACTGTCTGCTCCTCTAACCTAGATTTTGCACACTGCAGTAATAATTTATGATGCCACAACTTGTCTTAATTCAACATGTTCTCATATTCTGGACATGGTAGTTTAAAAATTCACAGTTCAACCCTAACTTACTGATGGCATAATATCTTTGTAGAAGTTATGGAATAGCGAACAACTGAAATAGAAGGTTTGCCATCGACCTACAGATCTGCAAAATATTTGATCCTTAATGAGGATATTTAACCAAGCAGTAATATTTTTGTCTTTCTTGGAGGTCCTCCTGTGTGACAGTGGACAACTGTGAGTCATCTCTGGGTGCAGGTATAGTCTGGAGTTCCACATGGTTCAGTTTGTGGGCCCTGACTAATTTGCATTCAAATGCTACCAACTTTGTAACGTTATCTTAACATATGGAGGATTAGAAGTGACATCAGTTTCATTTGAACCATGGATATCATGGATATCACTTTAAAATGGTGACTTAATTTTTGATTTAATACTGGTTTGATTACTGTTAATCCAGTGCCCTCCTCACTGGGTAACCTTGTTGTGTGTAACCCTGTTTATGTAAATTGGCACCTGCTGATTGGCGTTGTACTACATCTATCCACCAATCACGGGGACAATCACTGGAGTTCAGGGTACATAAGTTTCACCAGCTGTCACTGAGAATCTAATCTGCTTGTGGATGTGTGTTTGTTTTAACTGAGTTACTTTGGGTTTTTAGGCGAGACTAGGCCAAGGATACAGGTTCAACAGTGGATTATACAAATGAACTCAAATGAGGGTTGACTAGTCATAGGTATAGGTGACTCCATAGGTGACTCCTGTACTTTTTCGGGGATTGAGGAATTGTCTTAAATTATTACCAAAGTCCTCGTTTTGTTCTGTTTTATTTTTGTGTTGAGCATCACTCATCAGCTTTTTCTCCTAAATTCCATTTTCATACCTCTTTTCATATTGTTTATCTGTATTAATAACAAAGTTTCCAATGACATGCAGTTTTGTGGTCTATTCCCTTTTCCACCATGAACTTAAAGTCAAAACTGTCACAGCAGGCAGGGTTTGGACCCAACTGCAGAACACTCGTGGCGAAGCTTTCAATCATGATTTAATCAATAAAGCAAAAATTTAAGAAACACAAGAAAATTCACAAAGTCCAGCAAACTAGACGTGTGGGCAAGGGCACAAAAAAAAACAACAATCTGGCACGGAACAAAAAGAGAAGCGGGCTTATAAAGCCTCAGGCTAATCAGCCTGATCAAGTCCAGGAGGTGAGATGAGGTGAGATGAGGGACAGGTTTGGAGACGAGACTCCGCCCAAAAGTTCGGCCTCTCCCCCTGCCACACCCCAGCACCAAACCATTACACATAACAGTTATAGAAATATGATCTTCTACTCATTCGCACGACAAAATATCATTAAATTCAAATGGATCTACCATGGCTGAAAGCCTTGTTCTCTTATAAATCATTTTTAAAAAGAGTTTCATATATCAGAATCACTTGAGATTTTGCTGTATGTGTGATTTAGCTAGCCTGTTTTATAAAATTGTCAGTGATTTGCTTTGAAAAGTGTCAAATAAATATAGTTTTCTAATTACACATTTCACAATAAGCTAGTAAAATGTAGCCGCAAGAGGGCACAAGCCAGTGTCTTATTGTGCCGGTCCCAAGCCCGGATAAATACAGAGGGTTGCGTCAGGAAGGGCATCCGGCGTAAAACTTTTGCCAAATCAAAGATGCGAATCAAACATATGACTTCCATACCGGATCGGTCGAGGCCCGGGTTAACAACGACCGCCATCGGCGCTGTTGACCTACAGGGCGCCGGTGGAAATTGGATTACTGTTGGTCGAAGAAGGAGAGGAGGAAAGTGCGTTCGCACGAAGAAAGAGAAGAGGAGCGCCAAGAGTATAGGACTAAGAGTAGGGACGTTGAATGTTGGAACTATGACAGGAAAAGGTAGAGAGTTGGTCGACATGATGCAGAGGAGGAAGGTAGACATACTGTGTGTCCAGGAGACCAGGTGGAAAGGTAGCAAGGCTAGAAGTTTAGGAGCAGGGTTCAAGTTGTTCTATCATGGTGTAGATAGGAAGAGAAATGGAGTAGGAGTTATCTTGAAGGAGGAGTTTGTTAGGAATGTCCTGGAGGTAAAAAGAGTGTCGGATAGAGTGATGAGTCTGAAGCTAGAAATAGAAGGTGTGATGTTCAATGTTGTTAGTGGGTATGCCCCACAGGTAGGATGTGAGCTGGAGGAGAAGGAGAAATTCTGGTTGGACTTTGATGAAGTGATGCAGAGCATACCTAGAAGTGAGAGAGTTGTCATCGGTGCAGACTTCAATGGACATGTTGGTGCAGGTAACAGAGGTGATGAGGAAGTGATGGGCAGGTTTGGTATCCAGGAGAGGAACGCAGAAGGACAGATGGTAGTTGACTTTGCAAAAAGGATGGAAATGGCTGTAGTGAATACTTTTTTCCAGAAGAGGCAGGAACATAGGGTGACCTATAAGAGTGGTGGTAGGAGCACACAGGTAGACTACATCTTGTGTAGACGATGTAACCTGAAGGAGATCAGTGACTGCAAAGTAGTGGTAGGCGAGAGTGTAGCCAAACAGCATAGAATGGTGGTGTGTAGGATGACTCTGGTGGTGAGGAAGATGAAGAGGACAAAGACAGAGCAGAAGACGAAATGGTGGAAGCTAAAAAAGGAAGAGTGTTGCATGACCTTTAGGAAGGAGTTAAGACAGGCTCTGGGTGGTCAGGAGGTGCTTCCAGATGACTGGACAACTACAGCTAATGTGATCAGGGAGACAGGTAGGAGAGCATTTGGTGTGTCATCTGGAAGGAAAGTAGATAAGGAGACTTGGTGGTGGAATGAGGAGGTACAGGAGTGTATACAAAGAAAGAGGTTAGCTAAGAAGAAGTGGGACACTGAGAGGACTGAGGAGAGTAGACAGGAGTACAGGGAGATACAGCGTAAGGTGAAGGTAGAGGTAGCAAAGGCCAAACAAGAAGCTTATGATGACTTGTATGCTAGGTTGGACAGTAAGGAGGGAGAGACTGATCTATACAGGCTGGCAAGACAGAGAGATAGAGATGGGAAGGACGTGCAGCAGGTTAGGGTGATTAAGGATAGGGATGGAAGTCTATTGACAGGTGCCAGTAGTGTGATGGGAAGATGGAAAGAGTACTTTGAGGAGTTGATGAACGTGGAAAATGAGAGAGAACAAAGACTAGAAGAGGTGACTGTTGTGGACCAGGATGTAGCAAAGATTAGCCAGGATGAAGTGAGGAGAGCACTGAAGAGGATGAAGAGTGGAAAGACAGTCGGTCCTGATGATATACCTGTAGAGGTTTGGAAGTGTCTAGGAGAGGTGGCAGTAGAGTTTCTGACTGGGTTGTTCAACAGGATCTTAGATAGTGAGAAGATGCCTGAGGAGTGGAGGAGAAGTGTGCTGGTGCCCATTTTTAAGAACAAGGGAGATGTGCAGAGTTGTGGCAACTACAGAGGAATAAAGCTGATGAGCCATACAATGAAGTTATGGGAAAGAGTAGTGGAAGCTAGACTAAGGGCAGAAGTGAGCATTTGTGAGCAGCAGTATGGTTTCATGCCAAAAAAGAGTACTACAGATGCAGTATTTGCTTTGAGGATGTTGATAGAGAAGTACAGAGAAGGCCAGAGGGAGCTGCATTGTGTTTTTGTAGATCTGGAGAAAGCTTATGACAGGGTGCCCAGAGAGGAACTGTGGTATTGTATGAGGAAGTCTGGAGTGTCAGAGAAGTATGTTAGAGCGGTGCAGGACATGTATGAGGACTGTAAGACAGTGGTGAGGTGTGCTGTAGGTGTGACAGAGGAGTTCAAGGTGGAGGTGGGACTGCATCAGGGATCAGCTCTGAGCCCCTTCTTGTTCGCTATGGTGATGGACAGGCTGACAGACGAGGTTAGACAGGAATCTCCATGGACTATGATGTTTGCAGATGACATTGTGATCTGCAGTGAGAGTAGGGACGAGGTGGAGGAGAAGCTAGAGAGGTGGAGGTTTGCCCTGGAAAGGAGAGGAATGAAGGTTAGCCGCAGTAAGACAGAGTACATGTGTGTGAATGAGAGGGACCCAAGTGGAAGAGTGAGGTTACAGGGAGAAGAGATCAAGAAGGTGGAGGATTTTAAGTACTTGGGGTCAACAGTCCAGAGCAATGGAGAGTGGGGAAAAGAGGTGAAGAAGCGTGTCCAGGCAGGATGGAATGGGTGGAGGAAAGTGTCAGGTGTGATGTGTGATAGAAGAGTTTCAGCTAAAATGAAAGGAAAGGTGTACAAAACTGTGGTGAGACCAGCAATGTTGTTTGGCCTAGAGACAGTGTCACTGAGGAAAAGACAGGAGGCAGAGCTGGAGGTAGCAGAGATGAAGATGCTGAGGTTCTCTCTGGGAGTGACCAGGAAGGATAGGATCAGGAATGAGTACATCAGAGGGACAGCACATGTTAGAGGTTTTGGAGATAAAGTCAGAGAGGCCAGACTGAGATGGTTTGGACATGTCCAGAGGAGAGATAGTGAATATATTGGTAGAAGGATGCTGAGTTTTGAACTGCCAGGCAGGAGGCCTAGAGGAAGACCAAAGAGGAGGTTTATGGATGTAGTGAAAGAGGACATGAAGGTAGTTGGTGTGAGAGAAGAGGATGCAAAGGACAGGGTTAGATGGAGGCGGTTGATTCGCTGTGGCGACCCCTGAAGGGAAAAGCCAAAAGGAAAAGAAGAAGACAATAAGCTAGTAAAATGAGGTCATTGTTCACCTTTTTACCTGAAGCTAAAAAGAGGTAGTCTAATATTAAGAGATATTTCCTTAATAGGAAATAATAAGCAGAATGTTTTTAAAATACTTAGAACATATAAGCATACATCGATGCTCTGACCTACTGGTCATCTTCCACGCAGAGTGCTGGATATTTCATATGTTATGACCGAGGTGACTGAAGTAGAACACCTACGGTATCTGTGGTATTCAGAGATTCATTTTTAAAGATACCTCACACTGACTTTCTTCCAGCACACTCTTCCCTGAAGCTGTGTTTTGATTTTCCTGAGTAGCCCCACACTTTCAGCACCAGAGCATGCATCGCTGCCCTTACAGAGCATCCCACCATGAAACAAACACAAACTCAAGACCTGAGCACTCAGCATCTATGTAGGAGGAGGAGGAGGAGGTTTTTGAAGAGCGTGTCTATATGTCAGCAAATATATGACAAGTCCACCATCATTCATTCTCAGATGATGCTGAGGTTAAAAGTAAAGTACAAACTGCTTCATAAACAGGTGGTAAACATGAAAATACAGCGTCATAATTTAATTCCACTGAAATCTAAAGTATCAGAATTTTCTTCCAGCTCATTTTTTATTACTCCCATAAACACCAGTGGATTAACATAGATCCCACATCTATGGATAGACAGATCACTAAACCGTATCTATAATTGAAGCAAGGGGAGAATTTTTAGAGCACTCTGAATTTCTGGCTGCATCCATAATTTATATTTAAATCCTTCTTGGTCCCCACTACATATTCAGGTCTCATTTACCATCATCTGTGCAGACTCCAGGCCTTTATCCTCCTGGAATTTGGTGTCAATTAATGTTCTTATCGAGATTTAGGCACAGATTGGGAAGAATGGTGCTTGGCAAAACACTCAGGAAAAGCAGCCAGCATGACTCCTCTGTCTAACCGATAGAGGAGTCATTGAATCATATAACTCTTTTGTTTTTTTTGCGCGACTTGAAATCACATTATAATGCCTTGCTGAGTCCTGTATGTTCTATCAGGGCTTGGTTAGATGCAGTGTAACCTACTCTAGTGGACTTGATCAGCATGGAGATTTACAATCTGTGTGTAAATGTTTCATGTAAAACAAACTGATTGTTTCAAATACTGATGGAGGTGTTCAGTTTTCTGCCTAGCTCGTCTTTCACAGAGGGCTGACTGTGCAACCAAATCATCCCTCCTCCACCGAGGAGTAACTCCTTTGCTAGTATCTGTCAGAGGAGATAGTGCTGCCACCATGTAGAAGAATGAACGTAATGGGGAAGAAACTTCAATCATTTATCACCTTTTGCTGCAACAGTATCAGAGGGGTGGAGATTCTGGATTCAAAGGTTCGGTGGTGTTAAGACTGTACAGAGACTGGGATGTTTTTGGTGATTTGTCATTCTTTTTGCATGGTAGACAGAACTGTACAGTTCTGGGAAAGACATCAGAATCTACTCTCCACTTCTGTGTTAACTGGGGTTTTTTTTTTGTTGTTGTTGCTGAACGTACAGCTTCTGTTGTTTTTATGTAATAACAACAATAGAGGCAATAAAAAAGTTAACACATTTAAGAAAAATAAAAAAAGGAAAAAATAATAAAAGTCATCCAAAACTTATCACAACAATTAGATCACAAAAAATATAAATAATCATAATAATGATACAATGCTGCACTTACTCATTTATTTAGAAAAACAGCAACAGCAACAATAATTAAGGCTATTAAACAGTTTGAACTAAACTGAAATACTTTTAAAAACAATAAACCTCCCAACTCCCAACAGTTGTTACCATGACTGCAGACTATATTATAAATCAACCTTCAGCAAAACTTTATCAAAAACTCACTTTCTGAAAGCGTCTTTGTTTCTGCATGTCAGTCTATTTCAGCCTCCAAACATTTGCTGCTTGTTCGCTGATCTAGGACACAGCTGCGATATGAATAAAAGATTCCACATAAAATAATGCTGTAGAGTTTATGTCATTATTAATTAAAATAAATGCATACTTGATTGTTTTTCTTTAGCAATTAAAAATGTCCCCGTCGTGGGACAAATAAAGGATCTTACTTATACTTCGACTGACAATCTGCAAGCAGGTTTTAAAATGAAGGCAGGAGTAGCTTCTTATAGCTAATAAACC
This sequence comes from Antennarius maculatus, assembly GCA_013358685.1. Classification (NCBI taxonomy): domain Eukaryota; kingdom Metazoa; phylum Chordata; class Actinopteri; order Lophiiformes; family Antennariidae; genus Antennarius; species Antennarius maculatus. The sequence goes on along the minus strand of CM023620.1, from coordinate 4,918,674 downwards.
AAAACTTCATCAGGTCAAAAAGAAATGAAGTCTACTCCCTCTGAACACAACATCCAGACCAAATTTGTTAGTACTAGACTTGTGTGTACAGCGAAGTATGAGAATAGTGTTATAGAGTAAGTATAGCCAAAAAGATGATGGCAGATGGGAAAAAATATTGATCCCATTGTACTTTTAACAGGGGCAATGTGCAAATGCCTACATCCAGCTGTCAGGAAAAGAAAAATTGTAAAGTTTTTGACTTGTTTATGGTTCTTTTTTCCTTATGGGGAGAGAGAGAGAGAGAGAGAGAGAGAGAGAGAGAGAGAGAGAGAGAGAGAGAGAGAGAGAGAGAGAGAGAGAGAGAGAGAGAGAGAGAGAGAGAGAGAGAGAGAGAGAGAGAGAGAGAGAGATTGGATTTGATTTTCTAAAATCAAACACATTAAATTACAGAGGAGAATGTTTGGAGAAGTAGCACCTTCACAAAACATTCATGGTCAACCTCTCTCTCTCTCTCCAACGTGATTATCTTGTAATTTAGCTTTTGTTAATAAACGTGATTTAAAATTAAAAAAAAAATTACAATCACAAGAGATTGACCATGATTATTTTGTGAAGGTGCCACTTCTACAAACATACTCCTCTGTAATTTGATGTGTCAGCAATGACATTGCCTTTAAAGGATATCAGAGGCAGAACATGTGGCTACATCTCTACACTACCTCCCCCAAAGGCATTCAGCCAGTTTGCCTTCATAAACACAGAGTGAACTAGGGGCCTAATAGCCAGGTCATGTGTGATATAACCCATAATGCTCCCAACTTAGCAGAAGCCTGCGGGGACATTCTCGCGGAAGGAGATACGAGAGTAGCGAGAGAGCATGGCGCACTTTGGTGTGTGAAGGTTAACTTGAGGATATTTATCAAAGGATGGCTTTTGGGATTTGTGCTAAGTGGAATCGTCACACGTGCTCTGGAGGCTTTCAAATCAAGTTTGGGCTCCTGTGGCGGATAACAGCAACTCCTATTAGAAAGTATAGTTCAGTGTTTTTGTCCAGGATACACTTAAAATTCGAATGGAGTTTCAGTAAAACAACAGTTATTAAATGAAACACCCAAAACAATGTTAAACAAAGCTCTAAACATAACGTTCTGATTCGTAATGATCCAATCAGGAGTTTTAGACTTATCCGGACCTTTGTTACCCCCATCCAATTTTCTGAGTTTCTTACATAAAATTCACAATTGGTAAAAAACAGAATTACAATGAAGTTAAGCTTTAGATATAGTTTCTTTTAAATGTGTTGAATTGACTGAACGTAAAGGATGGAGAGATTAACTCATTTTGTAAAATTAATGTTTTATTTAAGTTTTCCTGCTTTTTTTTGGAATTGACAATGTGAAAGAGCTTCCTTGTAGCCACTTCTTCTTTTCCTTTTTGGCTTTTCCCTTCAGGGGTCGCCACAGCGAATCAACCGCCTCCATCTAACCCTGTCCTTTGCATCCTCTTCTCTCACACCAACTACCTTCATGTCCTCTTTCACTACATCCATAAACCTCCTCTTTGGTCTTCCTCTAGGCCTCCTGCCTGGCAGTTCAAAACTCAGCATCCTTCTACCAATATATTCACTATCTCTCCTCTGGACATGTCCAAACCATCTCAGTCTGGCCTCTCTGACTTTATCTCCAAAGCCAAGAATGTGAAAATTAGCCCCAAGCTTTTCCGTTTTTGCTCCATGGTCACCAAAATCCAGATCAAGCCTAATGTGTCAAACAAATGTCTCAAACAGGATAAAACGTCCCCACTCTGTCTGGTGCTCAGTTCACTACAACTGAATAGGATTTACATTACAGACAGTTTTAGAACAAAATGCATCCCTTCTGTCAGGTACATATGCAGTCTTTGCTCTTTGGGAGTCAAATGTGTACCTATGTACCAAATTCAGCACATCCGTTTTGAAGATGATGACAGCTAAGACGACCAAGATGAGGATGCAGGCCATGACGTGACTCGGTACCTAATGACAGTTGAGCGTGTCTCAAACTGTGGGGGCGCACATCAAACCTTGTAAGTATGTTGATTTCACCGGCACACCACATAGACAAATCATTTTTATCTAATTCATTCAAAGGATATAATAGAAGAGCTGATCTAAACTAAAGTCTGAGTGAGAAATGTATTTTCAGACCACACATGGGTTTCCTTTGTTAGCAGCTTTGTACCTTCACTTCGCTCTAACCGAAGTAATAATTCAGATATCTGAAAACCACATGTTTCTACTAGTTTTCCCAACGCGTTTGATTCCTTTAGTCTTCACAGGGTGTTTCTTCATTTATTTTTCATTTATCTTCATTCTTATAGCAAACAGAAGGAGAATGAGACACTTTTTAAGCAGGTTTGACAAAGAGTGGGTGATCATTAGTGAAGGCTGCTCCTGCACAAAATGTTAGAGGATGTATAAAAATCTCTCAGACTTTAATCACATCTAGGGCATCATAGGATCCATTTTTAGTGAAAAAATTTTCCTGCAAATCCTCCTCCTTTAGTTTACTTGTAAGTTAGTAATAACAGTTGTAATAGTTTTATTTCTAGGTCATTAGTCAAAACTTCCATTATTTTCACATTTAAGAGCAGATTTCATGTCACATTCTTTCTTCTTACCCTGATTTCTTTGATCCCACATCTGTGACCTTGCCATGACCTCTGTCTAAGTTCTTAATGATCACAAACATCATCCAGACTGCCCTAGACAAATGCGTTTTATATTTAAACAGGTTGTCTTTGATGTCGCAGGCATCACAGATCTGGAACAAATCGTGTAGTAATATAAATGATCTCTGCTGTAAATAGACGCTTTCCTTTTCCTCTGAACAGATTTATGGTACCAGGACCATGTTTTTCTGATTGTCAAATTGCAAACTACTCCTTGACTCCTCAGGTTCGTGACAGTGCTCTAAAATTAAAGCTGTCGGTCTCCTTCTTTCCATCCCATCATTTATTCCACTCCTAAAACCACGACTAGAGTGGTTGGTGTCTAAATATTTATAAGACTCAAGTCTCGTTGTACCAGGGTCTCAAATAACTAATTATCTCCAACTGCATTTCTCTCAGGTAAATGGCGTCCTGCTTTGTAGTGAGGTGAGAGGAGATGGAGGGCAAAGGAGCTCAGGAGGAGTGTGAGAGGCAGGGTGTAGGAGCAGGACCATAGACAGTTGAGAGTCAGTGGTGCTAATGTGGGGTCTGAGTGTGTAACCTCGCTCTCGGAGCGCCCTGATTAAAGAATGATTTATAGGCCTGCTGGAGAGCCGGCTCAGCAATCTGTCTCCTCAATGAGATTTTTTTTCCTTTTGGGGGGTTTGGTAAATCAAGCTATCTTGGCGGGGATCTCTGGTGGACAATGTCAATGTGTTACTGAGAGGAGCCATTAAATGATATAATCATGAAATCAAGAGCGGGTTCAAAGGGGCATGGAGGCACTTATTTATCCCAGACAGTGGTGGTCCCGAATAAATGGGCGAAAGTTGTTTGATCACGTGATCAGACTCATGTGATCACAGGTTTATTTGCACGTGGAAATTTGAGGTGAGTTTGATGATTGTGTTGGAGTACAATTTATTTCTTTATTCTCTATATATCAGTAGGAGTTTTATTTATCAGTGGATCTATATAATCAGGCCTGCATCATTTGAATGTGATCAAGTTACTCTACGTCCTCTTCCCTCTGTCTCATCTCATCATATTTTCATTTGTGTCAATGAGGGAAGTAAAACAGCATCAGTCAATAATTATATGCAAATGTCTGCAGTCTCTGCTAAAAAAAGTTGAAAGAAAAGATGAGATTTTCCTGTATCACCTCTGGATTCAGCTGTCTGAATTCACTCCATCTGGTGATCAGATGAGAGTGTGCGATTTTCGTCATACAAAATCTTTACAGTTCCAAGCCCGAGCTATTTTCAAGCATTATTTTCATGACTTTATGTACCTTGAAAAAAAAATCACTGATGTATTGACTTCAGTGACCTTGATGGTGTGAGGACGGTCATTATTATGCAGTTTAAAATTAGTCGCCTGGCTGACTTGATGCTATTAATTAACTCAACACAGGGTCCCCTCCAACTCATCTATCGTTCCTCATTTCATTGTGCCAATACATGCTGAGTGGATCTTTTTATAAGAAGTTCTTTATATAGGTAACACTATATAAACACATGCATTTAACCACGGACAGCGTCAGTTACAAATTGCTGTTGTACTGAAAATAAGTTGTATCTCATTCATAGAAATTCCACTTCTGGTTTGAAGACTGCAGCACATCGGCAGAACAATGGCAGCACTTATGATGGGACGTCGCCGCAGAGTCACAGACACACCCATCAATCATTGACAAATCCTCTGCAGCCTTAATCCCATCCATCAAGTGGCGTCATGATGCCATTTGTCACAGGAGTGCTGCACGCCACATCATCTGAATCCCATCTGTAACAGTTATTGCAGGAATAAATAGCTTCACATTTCTGTATCATCTCCAAGGTGTAGTTTATGTTTGAGTTTTTACCACATTGTTAGAAATTAGTTAACTTATTATTATGCTGCATATACGTTTATATTGCGTGGCTGCAACCATTTTATTAACCAAAGCACACAATGACTGTCTGTGATGTTTCCTAATTATCTCTTCCTGTTCACTAAATTATATTAATTAGAATAAACTGTATTTACATAACATAAAACAAACAAGCCATTAGGCTAAACCTATTATTAAGCTTCTGGAAAAATAATTACTCCACCCTCTGTTGCCATTGTTATGATGTAGTTACAGCCAGGAGCAAGATCCCTGCACTGCCAGGAATTTTTTTTTTCTTAGCAGAATAGCTGAAGCTCATTAAGACAAAACCAGGAGTCAAATTAAAACTTTTATCAGCAGTCGAAGACATTTTTTTTCCACATATTTTACCAAAAGCAAAAATCTAAAAAGGTAAAAATGTATTACAGAAATGAGAATCCGATATAATATTTTTTGTCCAGCGGTTCTTATCCTACGGCTCAGGATCCATTCATCCATCTTCTTGTAGATGAAATAGTAGCCCTTATCCATCTTGTGGGTCATAGGTCTGCTGGAGCCAGCTACAGGCGAGAGGTGGGGTACACCCCGGATAAGATGCCAGGTCATCGCAGTGCTATATGACAGATAAACAACCACTCAATTAGGTAAAGAATTCACCTAAGCTGCATGTTTCTGGAGGGGGTAGGAAGCCTTAGAACCAGGAGAGAAGCCACACAGTCACGGGGAGAACATACAAACTCCATGGAAAGGAATAAAAACATTGAATGCTGACAGACTTACATACTGTAATAATTAAAATTAATTTATTTTTGCATTGCAGTTGACCATTAAATATTCTCCTCTCCATGTTTGAAAAAAGGATAAAGTAAAATGTACTTGATTAAAAGTATAATGTGGCACAATGGGCATAACTTGTATTTAACTAAATGTGATTTCACCACTGCTTGGCATTAATTACATGATAAATTCTGCTCGTTCTCTACATGTCCGTCATCTTCCGTTTGAAGCGTCATCAAAACTATTTTGCAGCATGGACCAAGCCACACTACCTATCCTTCAGGAAAAGACATGCATCGATAGGATAAAGTCTTCATTCAGTCAATAACATTATAAACTACATCTTCACAAGATGCACAAAGACTTCTTTGTTGTATGCTTGGAGATTTGCCTTTAACAGTCATTCAGAGTGCCTGAATGACTATGATTAAACTGGGTCGACAAGGAGAGGGCAGTCAGAGACAACTTCATGGTGTTTGAGAACCACACAGCACAACATTTTCCTCTCCTGATTGACTTTCATGGAGTGCAGATGATGGTTATTCCTAAAGTTGAACTTGTTTGAGCTCCATATAAATATCGGACTAAGGATAGCAATTTGATGTTTTCAGCACCTTTTCTCCAGATGCATGTAGTCTAATGGAAGCAAGTTTATGTTCCAGAGAGAAAAAGCTGTCCTTCATTGTTATACAGAAGTGTAGCCACAAAGACAAACTAGTCTATATCTACATTTGCAGAACTATTCTTCTGTGAGTCGTGTCACAGCATTGGGTATCTGTGATTAACCATGTAGGGCGTCACATATGGATATAACAGGCCCGCGAGCATCACTTTCTGAATACACAACACGTTTTTCTGCAGTCAGTGTTTGTGAAAATCTTCGCAACAGAGCTGTCTCCCTGGAAAAAGTGTCAATTACAATATTAAAGCTGTCTCAACCAGTGACCTTTTTGCATTTGGTCTGTGTGCTATTACACTCAATCAAGAAAGGTCAGCAGTGGACGTGGGTCCCATGTAAAAAAAAAAAAAAAGACATATTTTTCCCCACCTCCTGTTGTATTTTTGTAGAATTGGATTTCATCACACCGGCGCATAAGAACTTGGCGTTTTATCCTGGTGACTCTGTGTTCACAAACATTTTTCTGATGCCTGAAATTTTTTCCCCACACACTCATTTCCGTGTGTGATATGTATTAACTATTTAGCAAGTGCCTGATTGTCTGACAGACAGAAGCAGTTAAACAGAAACTTTCTGAGACATGAATGACTTAAATGCTCCAGAATTTTTCAGCTCTAAAACAATCCACACACTGACACTCTTTATAAATGTTTTATTTTTGATTGATTTGAGCCTGATTGATCAGTAAAGGTATTCTTTGCATCTACAGTATCGATGGTAACTCATGTATACCCATGAATGTAAAGTTCCACCTGCTCTGCATAGTCGTTTCTTTGCTTGAGAAGGGAGCCACTTGGTGGGCAAACTCTGAATTTCTCCATGAATCCTCCTGTCAAGCAAAATTAACACTTTAAATCTTCTCATTTCTATCCTAGCGACTGTCAGATGAGACAAACCTAAATTTACCTAATCTGTCCCAAAAGCAGCAGAAATGATCCCCATCAAATTTCCTAATGCTGCTGCAGGAAATAGCTCCAGTAAGGACAAATCGTCTTGTCAAGTAGCAGATAGATGGAAAATATCATTTTCTTCTTGGCATGACTTCACAATAGCTCAAATTATAAATTTGGCGAGCTTAATAAAAGAAGTCATCAAAGGTGTTTTCAAACGAGTCTTCAGTTCTGGCCCTCTACTTCACCCTGTGGGCATCATCTTTGGGCTTCTGTTTATCTGTGACATTTATATTTATTTGTGACCATAAAACAATAAACTTTATGTTGTAGTTGAAACTGTGCGTCATTCGAAACTGAGAAGCAACATGTGCAACGAGAACCACATGAAAGTCCTTTTTTATTTTAGATTTTTTTATGTTCACATTTTCACATCAGCTTATTTTTGGCCCAAATAAGGGTTGGAAAATAAGTTCAGACATTGGCATATAACTGTGTCCTGCTGATTTATCCTGCTGTGAGAGTCTGAATGTGATCCCAGGTCCAGGCTGTGCAATTTTCATTCACTAAAATGTTATCACAGAGTTGGCAGCCTGCCTTTTTCCGTAAAAGCCAACGAATGAATATTAATCTGTGAACATGTAAGTTCAACAACTCCATTCGTCATTTAAAGCTGTTTCAGATTTCTCTTTTTTGAATGAGTATTGCGTAGGTGAGTGCAGCCCTGTTAGCGGGACGCTCACTTACAAAGGCAGCTGTTTAGCTTTTGTCATCATTTCTTTTTTGGAGAACTGTGATTCTGTGGTCCCTGGTAGAATCCGTTGGATGAAAAGGAGACTTTCTCATCCACCAGTCTAGCTGGGAAGCCACACTAATTATGGAGTGAGTAATTAGTCGTTTGAGTCATGGGTAGTTGAGGTGAACTTCACTGTAACTCGGCCTGACAACAAGTGGAAGGGAAAAGAAATTGGTTTAATAAATAACAATAAATCATATAATGCAGTAGATGTTATTGTAATAGTAATTGTAATAATAATACTACATCAGGTATCTACAGGAGTGTATTAGGGAGACAGGATCCTTCTCCTCCATGATCGAGCTGATAGGACAATCATGAATGATCCCCGTCAGGTGATGCACATACACAATAGACCAACCTTCAACTGGCCCCCACTCAGCCACATCATCTAGCTGTGGAACTAGCAAGAGCAGGAAAGAAGCCCATGGAAATATTACAAAGGAGCAAGGTTTTGCCTCTAAGACAAAGGTAAGAAGTAGCTTAGCGGTAGAAAAAAAGAATCGACCAGGACTAACTATCCGGCCTCAGCTGGAGATAGATGCCACTGATGTCAAGACACGGAAACTCCTCATGATGTGACAAGGTTCCCTCCAAAGTCCAAACAGGGAGGGTGAGGATTAGTGAGATCCAGGATGAAACGAGGAGCATCCCTGGGTACGTCAGGACAACGGTCTCTGGGGATGGACTAATGAAAAGAGCGCCTCAGGCAGCAGGCAACAACAAGAGGCTGATGAGGAGGAAGATCTTTGAAATGAAGTAGCATATGTTCACAATTTCCTCTGTGACTTGTACACTCACAGCATGGCCATGCAGACAACCATCATTAAATGAACCCAACCCTGGTTAGAAGAATGCCAGGTTTGAAACCACTATTTAAAATTACGCTGAACCATCACCAATGTTTTTACAATCCATAATCCTCTCATCAAATTATTCATGTTAATGGCATCACATTAGATAACGTTTAATGTGCAAATTCATCACACACGTTTAAATTCTGGATGGAATAAGAATCTTTCATTTTAATTTCAGCCAAACACCATTTTTTGATATTATTGGAAGGAGGCTCACAGATAGTGAAGTTGTTTTTTTTTTTGTTAGAAATGAGAAAAGAAAGAGGAGACATCTGCTTGAAACTCATTTTTCCTTCTGTTGTTTTCAGTGACCTCTCTGGGGGGCGTACATGACTAATAAATTCCCCCTTAAACCAAGCTGAGTTCATCCCATGAACTCAGGCGGCTTCATACAGATGTCATGACACATACATGTTCTAAGAGCTATTTAAATAGCACGACTTTGAACTATGGGAAGAAGCCAAATCACAGGGCTGGAACTCACACAGGCGGGTACAGAGCATCTTTTTTCAAAACAACAATACACTTTTTTCTTTTTACACAGTCAAATTCAGAACAACTAGTAGCTCTATGACAAGTTTACTCCTTGCAAACATAGAACGCATATTTCCTGTGTTGCTCATACAGTGTGTGGATGTGCAACATGTGATGAGGGAGGTGAGCGTTTATGTCATGTGTGTATGCAGCAACGACCTTTCCTCTGCTGTTCATGTTGATGTAGTACCACCTATAGGCAGAAGATGGTAATCACAGCCTGAGAAAGCAGCGCCACTGTGTTCAAAAGATGGTTGTGAGGTAAATACTTAATAACTGACTGTAAAAGTTTCTCTGTGTGATGCAGTGGTGATCAAAAACAGTAGATATTCCTTGGGAATTATCTTTTAAAAAAACTAAATATGAGTTCTTTCTATCATCAAGCATAACTGAAAAAAAATGGACACATAAAACACATGAGAATAAATGTTATGAATTTAAAAATAGAATACTTGGAATATTATCCGCATTACAGACCTGAACAGCGGCAGGCAAACTGTCACATTTATGGTAATTCCATTGAGAATGAAATGTGATTCCCATATCATGACTTCTGACACATGTTTATTCAGATTAAAAGTTTATTTGTTTACAGTGCATGAGATTGGACATAATAACATAATAAACAAATATCCACCTGACGGCAAGGTTTCCTGAAAACATACATATTTAGAGTCGTCCATTTGCCAACATGGAATGATCCTTTTCTGCAGCAGCAGGAGAATTCGCTGCGCTGTCAGCCTGCAGCCTCTCTTCTGGTTCCACTACATTGGTTTTGCTTGATGGTATATGTCAGACCGTAGAACAAAATAGTTTTGAACAAATGCCGGCAAATTGAATTCCTTCCCCATTTGTTGGATGTCACTGTAAAAGGATGATTATTGACAGCCGCGCCGTGGAGGCCGAGATGACCAACCCTCAACATCACAGATCAATACCATTAACTGAGACATTCCCACAGCGTGTCTCTGTGAATAAACAATAGGAGACATTGCAAATATGAACAAAGACGGACATTTCATCATATCTTTATGGGCTCAATTTGTTCTGTGAAAGGATGATCCTCTATATGAACTCCATTGACCAGTAGTGGTCATGTCACCTTGTTTAATAGATGCTCTTATTTCTCCTATTTGTCTTTGTCATCTCTGCGACATTGCCCATTGATCAATAGCCATGGAGCAAAGTAGTCAACGTGAATAATGTGCTAAATTAAGATCTTCAGCAGTTATTGATTATGAATTCGCCCCTGCCCTTGAACTCTTGCAGCACTGGCCTGGTTTATATGCACAATGGACTTTATGTCCTTTTATCACAACAAGAAGCATACGCAGTGTAGGTCAGGCTCAACTAAGCTCCATCTATTTTCGCTATTGCAGATTTTGTGCATGCTCTTGCAGAGAGGCATTCTTAAGCACTGCCCTTTAAAAATGGGGAGGCGAGTAAAGCATACAAAGCCAAAGTGATTATCTCCATCCTTTACCCTGGTGGTGGATGCTATGCAGTGTGCCAAAGAGAAAGGGATGATCAGCCCACAACATTTATGCAGCAATCATGCCATGAAGCACCGGCAAAAAATGCAGCCAGATACGTGCATTTGAAAATGACGCTTGTGTTTCCCTGGGTAAACAAGCCAGCACACATTCATTAAAGGGCTCTCGACTGGACCTCAGATGTGTATTGACCAGCTGGGGACAAATGAGAACAATTTCCACCTATGGATCACAGCCATTTGTTACAATTTAGGATTGATTCTTTGTCATGGCAACAAACGGTGAGCGGTCATGAAATAAGAAATCATATTAAATCAACAGAAATTGATTTATACAAATAAATAAATAAATAGATAAATAAATACATGTTTAGTTCTGACAGCAAGAATGACTTTATCATGATGTGACTCAGTGTTTATAAGGTGTTTCACTGAAAGGCTTCATCATTCAACCTGTCCATGTGGTTCAATCCCAGTCATTTTACTTCTACTATGTAGGTATCGAACTACTCAGAAATATCTTCACCATTTCCGAAGAATATTAGAACAAAAAGCGAAGATTGGAGTGAGGGACAGATACACAATAATACTAACAATTTACTAACATACAAAAATTATAGTTTCTAATAACTTTTACATGAACATGCATGAAATGATAATAGTAACAATGACAATAATGGTAATAATAATAATAATAATGTAGCTGCAAGAGGACACATTCCAGTGTCTTATTGTGCCAGCCCCAAGCCCGGATTAATACAGAGGGTTGCGTCCGGAATGGCATCCAAATCAAACATGCGAATCAAACCTATGACTTCCATACCGGATCGGTCGAGGCCCGGGTTAACAACAACCGCCATCGGCGCTGTTGACCTACAGGGCGCCGGTGGAAACTGGACTACTGTTGGTTGAAGAAGGAGAGGAGGAAAGTGTGCCCGTGACAAGAGAGAGAAGAGGAACACCAAGGGTATAGGACTGAGAGTAGGGACGTTGAATGTTGGAACTATGACAGGAAAAGGTAGAGAGTTGGTCGACATGATGCAGAGGAGGAAGGTAGACATACTGTGTGTCCAGGAGACCAGGTGGAAAGGTAGCAAGGCTAGAAGTTTAGGGGCAGGGTTCAAGTTGTTCTATCATGGTGTAGATGGGAAGAGAAATGGAGTAGGAGTTATCTTGAAGGAGGAGTTTGTTAGGAATGTCCTGGAGGTAAAAAGAGTGTCAGATAGAGTGATGAGCTAGAAATCAAAGGTGTGATGTTCAATGTTGTTAGTGGATATGCTCCACAGGTAGGATGTGAGCTGGAGGAGAAGGAGAAATTCTGGGTGGACTTTGATGAAGTGATGCAGAGCATACCTAGAAGTGAGAGAGTTGTCATTGGTGCAGACTTCAATGGACATGTTGGTGCAGGTAACAGAGGTGATGAGGAGGTGAGGCAGAAGTGAGCATTTGTGAGCAGCAGTATGGTTTCATGCCAAAAAAGAGTACTACAGATGCAGTATTTGCTTTGAGGATGTTGATAGAGAAGTACCGAGAAGGCCAGAGGGAGCTGCATTGTGTTTTTGTAGATCTGGAGAAAGCTTATGACAGGGTGCCCAGAGAGGAACTGTGGTATTGTATGAGGAAGTCTGGAGTGGCAGAGAAGTATGTTAGAGCAGTGCAGGACATGTATGAGGACTGTAAGACAGTGGTGAGGTGTGCTGTAGGTGTGACAGAGGAGTTCAAGGTGGAGGTGGGACTGCATCAGGGATCAGCTCTGAGCCCCTTCTTGTTCGCTATGGTGATGGACAGACTGACAGACGAGGTTAGACAGGAATCTCCATGGACTATGATGTTTGCAGATGACATTGTGATCTGCAGTGAGAGCAGGGAAGAGGTGGAGGAGAAGCTAGAGAGGTGGAGGTTTGTCCTGGAAAGGAGAGGAATAAAGGTTAGCCGCAGTAAGACAGAGTACATGTGTGTGAATGAGAGGGACCCAAGTGGAAGAGTGAGGTTACAGGGAGATCAAGAAGGTGATGGATTTTAAGTACTTAGGGTCAACAGTCCAGAGCAATGGAGAGTGTGGAAAAGAGGTGAAGAAACGTGTACAGGCAGGATGGAACGGGTGGAGAAAAGTGTCAGGTGTGATGTGTGATAGAAGAGTTTCAGCTAAAATGAAAGGAAAGGTGTACAAAACTGTGGTGAGACCAGCGATGTTGTTTGGTCTAGAGACAGTGTCACTGAGGAAAAGACAGGAGACAGAGATTGAGGTAGCAGAGATGAAGATGCTGAGGTTCTCTTTGGGAGTGACCAGGAAGGATAGGATCAGGAATGAGTACATCAGAGGGACAGAACATGTTAGAAGTTTTGGAGATAAGAGAGAGGCCAGACTGAGATGGTTTGGACATGTCCAGAGGAGAGATAGTGAATATATTGGTAGAAGGATGCTGAGTTTTGAACTGCCAGGCAGGAGGCCTAGAGGAAGACCAAAGAGGAGGTTTATGGATGTAGTGAAAGAGGACATGAAGGTAGTTGGTGTGAGAGAAGAGGATGCAGAAGGTTAGATGGAGGCAACTGATTCGCTGTGGCGAATGCTGGTAAAAATAATAATGACAATGTCAGTGGGTGTCGACCATGATCCCAGCAGTTGATTGGTCCAGAAAGCAGAGAGAATTCAGGGAAAAATTCAAGGAGGCGAAAGGAATAAATGAGATATCAACATGTAAAGATGGTGCTGCTAATTTACTCTTCAGATGCAGCATTAATAAAAACAGGAGTGTCTCCTGGAAAGAGTACATTTTGAGGTGAGACCTTGATATCAGGTTAAAAACTTCTGTCATATCAGTATTCATGAGTGAAGCACTGATTTGACATGCAAAAGTGTAAATACATTAATATGTATGTATGGTCTGATGTTTCCATGGAAGCTGTGACCAAGTAACAGATGCTCACAACCCAATTTTATCATACTGAAACGGGCCAAACACAACGAGGCGCCTAAATCCACGGTGGATTCTGATAATAAGGGTGAGTGCTTTTTATAGAGGTGATGTGTGGGATGTTGCAAAGACCCCGTTTTTCTAAGCTTTAAATGACAAAACCTGTGAAACCTATCACGAGATGATGCTGGTGAGGAGGTTGCTGTTTGACAAGGTGTCACAAATACATTCAATTCAAACGCGAGATTAAAGAAGGTTGAACTGAGAAGCCTGCATGGAGCAATTTTTTTGGAGCAAAACTTTTTTTTGTAAGCTGCCTGATTAATTAAAAAATTTGAAATATGAATGTTTTATTTAGTGTTTATTATTATTCAATATAAATATTTTAATAAAAATTAGATATACTATATACAATTACATTTCTCACCACCTTACTATGGGGAAAACGTATTAAATTATTTTTTGCCTTGGACTAATGCTATCCTAAAGCACATAAATGGTATTTAAATTTGCTTAGACTTATAGCTTTACAATTTCTCAAAGGCATTTGTACATCCTTTTAAGTGCTCAATGCTAGCGTTAAATTCTACTTTTTAAATTTAGCTCGTCACCTTGTATTTGGCTAGCTGAGGGTTTCTGGAGAAAATATCCTACTATGACCCTTCACCTTCTTATTGACCATGTAAAAAACACGGCGAGGCAAAGCATAGAGCTGGTTCAATCCAATTAGAAATTTATAGCAATTGGTATGATAAAACAAAAATACACTATTTGCTACAATGTGACTTTGTGTTTGTGAGAAGACAAAATGTGTTTATCAAAAAATGTACAAGACGTTGAAAGATAAGAACTAGTCCATTTGATTATGCCGTGCTGAGTGTGGTGATGAAGGAAAAGGGAACATTTTTTTGGCCCCTGTGGACTCCGAGCTAAGGCTATCTTGGCTGGAGGCAACATGCGCAATGATCTCCTGGTTTCAGCAGCCAGGATGGAGTTATCCAGCAAAACAACACTGACATGGAATCAGTATTACATTTAACTCTGGTTTGAGAAGCCATTACCTTGGCACGGACTAGACAGCTCCATTTAATCTACATGCTGCCAGCTCTGTCTGCTTCCCAGATTGGCATAGCAGGTGATTGTTCATTGAATCTATGGGAGCTAGTGTGAGTCTGAGAATTAGATTATATCTTGAGGCCTGAGAAATCTGACAAAAAGCAAAGTTCAAACCGATCTGCACAAATACTGTGTAGACGAATCAGTATTTCAATTCCTCATTGGGCTGCACTAATTATACTGCATGTTTAGATATTTTTAGTTATTTTGATGATGTGGTTTCAGACAATATTGGACTTTAATGTGAGTGTCATTGAAAGACAGAAAAAGAGCCACACCAATTTCTTTTCCTACTTTTTATTCCCAGTACACTCTCGTCCCTATCAGGCTGTGCAGATGCCACAAATGTGTAGGTTATTTCAGCGCTGACAGGGCTCCGCAGCCAATGAATAACATAGATTGCATCTTCACAATCCACCAGTCACATTTGACCGCTCACCTCGGATACAAGTGGCATTTTTATTTTCAGATTTAAACAGGTGTAAAATGTGAAAATGTCAGAGGGCTCGTGTTCAGCACGAACAGCGGGTCAGAGGTCGGTAAGCTGTGTGTGCAGTCCTGGGATTCAGGGATAAGAGAGCAAATCCAAAGGCGAAGGGTTTTAAAGAGGCGTCACAGTCGTAATGCTGGAGTGAGGCGGGAATCTGCACTCCAGATTAGATGGGATTGTGATCGCGTTGACCTGCTCTGTCAACACATACAGAGATTACGTCCGCATGGCTCTCACGCTGTACAGTAGGAAGGTTATTCAACCGGTCCTGTAAGCCACACAGCTATTAAACATTTAACGACCCATAATCCTCCAGAAAAAGCTACTATCCTGTTTGTTTGCTGAGTTGGTATTTTACATGCAACAAGGTTAAGGGTTTTACAATTGTATTAGCAACAAGCTGCAAGATTGAGGTCACAGAACACTTAGCAGTTTAAACGGCAGTTTTGGCGGCAAGAGGATAACTTGCTTATGGTATGTCCCAATCAGAAGGACACACACACACAAAAACAAATGCAAGGATTACTTAGGTATCTTTTAGCTAGCTTTTATTTTAATAAATCTATTATCCTCTCCTGATTTTGATGTATGGAGAAGTTTTTTTGTTAGTGTTGAAACACTAGGATGTGCTGCTAGCATTTCCAGGTTCTTGATCTGACCGAGGTTCTCATTGCTCAGCATTCAATGACGAATTTTAGACAGCACATTTGGTGCTCAATGACTTGCTCTTCTTGCACAGGACATGTCTCTTCTCATTCTGTTCACACTAACAGATTATACTGACCCGCCACGGTAAATAGACATACTAAGGGCTGTTTGCTTTTTCGGCGTCCACTTCCAGACAATGTCACGGCTGCTAAATGTTTGTTGTAGCTATAAGGTATTTCTCTGCAGACTCTGCCTGAGGTCTGCTTCATTTGGGCTGTAATTACTCTGTTCTATATTTCATGCCTGTTGGTTCTGCATACAATAGACACTAATCACTGAGCCACTGCACATTTCCTCTGGCTGTAATTGAATAGTGAAGGGAGAGGCAGCAAGACAGCCGCGGCTGTGATGTACTGCAGATGGCAGTAGTTGAACAGGCATACGCAGGTGAGCCGGGCTCGGCTTTTTGTCTCCAACGTTAACTCCTCCACAGGTGACAGATGAGAACATAGAGCTTCCTCAACAGTGTAGTGGTACTTTTAATCTAGTTCAGATTTATGATGTCAACAGAAGGAAAGTTCTCCCTCGCTGCTTGTCTGAGATGAAATGGGATGTGTGCACAGACTTTAAATACATCGGAGGGCATTTTGGTGGGCGATGGGAAAAAAAAGTGGGTTCGACACATGTTCGCCACAGTGAGTGCCCCTTGTGATTGATCCCACAACCTTTTAGAACTCTGACTAGGGGAAGGCATGAGGTGAACTGATAACCAAGTACTGCATCAAACAGGAAGGAGTTGAAAGACAAAGTGTAAATTGCGGTGTCTCTGGAAAAGATAAAAGGCAGAGCTGTAGAAAGTTCAAATTGGAACTTAAAACAGAGCGGGCAGGAAAAAAAGAGATGATGAACAGCCAATATATATCGACTTTATCTAGTGCCTCATTCAACATGTACACCCTGTGGCTGGATTCCTCATTTCCATAAAAGTCTATGCCTTCATCTGACAAGAAGAAAAAAAAGAAACTTCGAGAGAACACAAAGCGTGAAGAAGATTGCATCATGCCCTCATCCTGCAGACACTCCTATGTGGTTACACATGACATATCCATTAATGCGCTGCAGGAGGACAGATCCATAAAGCCTCTAACCACACACAGTAAATCACGGTGTGGCTGCAGCACAAAGCTAATTGTGTATTTTTCAGAAGGAAACAAATCAGCTGAGCCACAAATGAAGGGTCAACCACAATAAAAAGACACGTTCTTACAGCATTTGGGAGATGGAGCATGAAAGATTTATAGAAGTAGGCTGATGTAAAATATTTATTGTGTTGTCTTGAATCAAAGTTTGTCCGTCCTGTCAAACGCCGTATGACTAAATCCGTCACGGCAAAATGTAGAAGTTCTGTTAAGACCGATTGTTTGTTGCATCTCAGAGATCAGAGCATGACCTTAATGATTTGTTATAACGCCGAGTGTTGCACGAGTCAGCCACTGAGAGGCTTGCTGCATGTTATATTTTGATTGTGTGGGCAGCAGCTGATACCCCCATCTGCCCTCCCCTCATTGAACCTGATGCCAGCAGCAGAACACTCTGGGACGGGTTCAGACATCCAGCTAAACAGCAGCGATACACAGGGCTACCATTTTTCTTCATCCTCCCGTGGACACAACTCATGAAAACAAATGAACTCTCACCTCTGTGGCTACACAGGATGGATGTAACACTGTTAGGGGCTGCATTTCATTCCAGGATGTCAGGTCGGTTACGGCTTCTCGAGCTGCCTTAGGATGTGGATCCGGACTTTTGCACGCTTTGGATTGGATTCCACTCAGAGGGGTTGAGGTGAAATAAAAAGAAAAGCCAATGACACACATTGACCTCGGATGTTCTGTGATGTTAGGACTTCAGGGTTTGTTGTGTGCTCTAAAAGCGACAGTAACTAAAAGCAAGTGTTGGAATTTCACTTGAGGGTCAGAGGCCACATGCTGCATAAGCACTCCTGCTGCAGAAAGCTCATAAAGCACCGGGTGTCCTATTGATTTCACCGTCTTTATCAGTGTATCCATGTGGCCAATGGCCAAAACACAGTGGGACAGACACGCCTGTCATATTTATGTGAGTGTTTACAGTGCCCAAGAGAAACAATGATTGTTTCAGCTGTCGATGAGTAAAAATGTGTCATCTTTGTATTTGTATTGTATATCTTTTTTTTAACGACAATTTAGAGAGGTCTTCTCTCTGTTTTCATCAGCAGTACCACGCAACACAGTTGATATGGTTGAATTGGTTTAAATCAATTTCAAGTATACTGTACACAGAGCTGCACAATTTTTATGTAATGGATGATCTCTGGGTATTACCGCTGCTCTTACGTCGTCAAAAAAATTGCCACAATCAGGGGTCGTCTCTGCCTAAGGATCTTACCAGTTGTGAAAAACACAATTACAAAGATTGTAGTTTTCAAAAGTCATGAAGGTGGTTGTTTCGCAACCCAGCTAGGAAACAATGGTATTTTATGGTCAGCTTGTCAGGAGGAAATTGTGTTCGGAATTCCAGTTTAAATTTGGAAAGTCACTGTTTATTTTTTTTTACTTTTTTTCTTCTTTTGTTCAATTAATTATTGTAAACTTTCTGTAAATCCTATAAATTGTATTTCACTTCTCAAATAACACCGTGTTCATCTACTGTATGATATATTTAACTGAAATATAATTGTAAAATATCCTGTATCACACTCCACAATGTGGTGGCCACATGTTGGGGGTCTACCTTAAATCTCAGCCCTAGCCACCTGAGATGGGCTCAGCAAAACCCATGACCCGCAAGGTGGCAAAGCACCTGCAGACAAGATAATCATTGTTGTCTCGTCCTCAAGAAAATGGATAGATGCTTAATATTGACAATGCGTAGTTGTCACATTGGAATTGAACAGAAAGCTGATATTGTGATTGGCTATACAATGAACTTGACATTTTTCAGCCAGCTTTCCTTCTTTTCTTCCTTAAGTTGCAACAACAGTGTTGCTTTTTGCTGTAATAATTTTTTGTAATCTCTATTATTATAAACTGTTCCTCTTGTGCACAAAGCCTTAAGTTGATAACCAACATTATAATTAACCAGTCATTGTCTTTTCTCATGTAAATAAAGCCAGACAATGGAGCATGCTTGGCAGCATACCACTCAGATTATCTGGATCTCTAGCTGTTTGGGTGATTAAAGTCCAACAGAGTCTGTCACTATTCCAGTACATTGACAGGGTCATTAACCTAGTTTGTGACAAGAAATGTCATTGTAAAAATGAAATTCAGGCATAGATATTTAAAGTTTCCTTCAGAAATTAAAAATACCTCAAAACTATGATGTAAGTTTCTGTAACCAGCAGGAAGCTTGTTCATGTCTGCTGCTAAAGTACTTGGTTTATTAACATTAGCAATGGGGTGTATCCATGATCATGCTTAGCTGAAAGGTAAGCACAAATCCTGCAAAATAATAGTAACTTCGCATAATAGACGAATGAGTCTGGAACTGAATTAGTATCTATCTTGCAGTAATTCCTATAAAAATTTGGCTAAATGTTAGCTCAAATTCTCCATTCTAATAAGACTAAGAGAGCAAAACACAAACCAGCGACGGGTTCCTTTAATTCCTACTTTGCCAATCATTTGTATTTGTGCTATAGTCTGCCTTGATCTATTGAATGTCATGTTATAATGCAAAAGCTCACAATAACATGACATTAAATAAAGGTCATCATTTTTAAATTGACTATAAAAACACGCACCTGTTTAGTGTGTCAATTATTACGTCCAGATTTTTAATTCATTTCTGAATGAAGGATTTCCATAAATGAGTCATTTCACTGAGGACCCTCAGCTTATGTCTGCCTGAAACTGAATGAGTTCAACAACCCAAGTTCATATTCAGGTTAATTATGTCTGCGTCTCTAAATAAATGCAGGTAGTGGCCTCTGTAACCTGCTGCTGCTGCACCGACTCACCATGATTGACTTCCTCAGTCGGCTTGGGGGATTAGGTTGACCCAGTGGAGGAGCGGCTACTGTGTGCTTTAGTGTTGTAATTACAGGGTGAATATCACAGCTCAAGTTATCGAATATCTCAGTGTTGTCATAAGTCCTTGAAGCAGTTAAATGGCCTAAGCCCCTTAGCCTCCTTCAGGATCCTTACAATTAAATCCTTCTTTATAACAGCCTCCATCTTTCTTTTGTTATCAAATGTTGCATCAATAGGAAAATAGACACATGCAGTTAAAGTCGTTTTGATTTCTGAGTAAAACCAGTTAGAGCAGTGTCTCTGTGTAAGCTAAGCTCTTCAACTCTGAAACTCAAGAATCAGTCTTTCAAGAGATGAAACGTCACATCAATGCAGAGTAACCTAAAGGTGCCTCATAATGAATCCATTACAAGCAAAGAGAATTTCTAAAAGGGCCACAGTGAAATTATTTTGTTGTTTCTGTGGATACGTTACACAGATGCCTCTGCTTGACCCCTTTGCAATTCTGTAAAAGCAATGGAAATGTTCTCAATCCCATTAAAACGGTAGATAAGGTACTTATAGGCCACAGTGAGCCGACAGCTATCAGATTTTAATCATCTACTCATCTGCACTTATTGTGACGTGGCGTACTAACAGGAGGACGGAGATTAGAAGGGTCAAATATATCTTATTGACTGGAGCTTTATAAACCAAATATGTAACAAATATTTAATGTTCTACAATAATCATAGACAATTATATTAAAGGTCCCATATTATGAAAACACATTTTTCTGCTCTCTACATATACACAGTATATAGTGGTCCTCCATGAGCCTACCAGCTCCTGGAATGAGAAAAACAAGCAGGTCCTGTATCGACTGTGCAGCCACACCCACTCGTGAAAAGGTGTGCAAACACGCTGATCAGAATCAGCTCTTGTCGTGATGCAACAAAAGGAGCGATTCGCATAGCTGGCCCCATCTGCACGAGAGCACTCCCCTCTCTGTGAATAAGGGGATGTTCATCCCTGAGGTGAGGTTTGTCCATTGGTAAGGTAGCAGTGTGTCACAATGTTGTTGTTCAGAGATAGACATACAAATTGCTCAGTTGTTGGTTGTAAAAATCAATGTACATGCTTATATTCTGTCTCAGCTGAAGAAGAACAGAAGAGACTGTGGTTGAGTTTAATATTTAATGACAACGGGCAGTCTATGTTGCCTGTAAAGATTAACCCATGCCACTATTAGCCACATCCTTTCTGTGAGAGGGGCGTGCAGCAGGCAAGGCAGGCGTAAACAGATGGAGCTCATGAGCGTTTAATGGTGCAGGCACAGAAAAGCCTCTTGTCAGTAGAGCTCATTTGAGTGACTTTTTGAGAGCTGAAATTCAGGACCACAGATCATTTAAGGACAATGCATTTCGAATACAGTGTAGTTGGACATCTGAAAACTATGTGAAATTGATTAAAAGGAGTGAAATATGGGACCTGTAAAGAAAATATTGCTATTTATAAGTATTATACAGAAACAGAATGTTTTATGTTGGTTAAAAAAAGGGAAATTAGGAGCACTGATAGAGACTATTCTAATGAATCTAGAAAAGAGTTGGGATGTTATTTTGATTAGAAATAAAAATTTGAAACCTTCTTTTAAAAAAAAAATGAAAGTGAATCTATTCTTATTTCTGAGCTCGTGGTGTTGGGGTCATTCTTTGATTTTACTTCAGATCTTATTTGAGATGTCAATTTTTTTTTTCCCGAATGCAAAATAAAACAAGAAATACAAGGCAAAAAAGAAGAACAGAAAATAATGCTGGACTCCCCTTTGTGTACATTATAGGCTTGATTGTAGAAATAGACACCTTGCAGGGTTGAAGTCTTTAATCCTGCGGTTTAATCAGCACATTGATGGAGGGAGAACGTTATTTAAGTTTCTGAGCTTGAGGCGTGTTTCAAAGAGCTCTGACAAAAACAAAGGAACTGGAGAAAGACCTGCGTCTGTGCTCGATGGCATGAAAAGCGTTTTCCCGGAGAATGATTTAACTTTTCTCCATTGCAGCCCCTTTGCCTCTCAGTCGAGAAAAATAGGACTGAATGCAAAACGAATAGAGGGGTCAGTGGGCGAGCGTGCAGGTGTGCATGCATCAGGAGTTAATAGAGGCGGCGGTGGCTCTGTAACAGATTACAACAGCTTTGCCAAAGGAGAATGGTAGGCACAGCGTGCAGCCCATTCATCACCAGACCTGTCTTCTTCTGAGCTCCAGTCTCTTTAAGTCAGGTGTATGCCAGCCCCTCACTGCTACTCAACTACATCCTGTCCCCACTAAATCCAAATACAAAGGATCAGATGCCCTCACTGCTTGACGCTGTAGCCATAGCAATGGTAGGATTGCTGCCTGCCTGCATGTACGGAGCAGAGCTGCTTCATCACACGGGGTGTCGACTCTCCAAAGTGCTTTAGTTATTTGAATACCTTGATGCTGGTGCAAATCTGTAGACTTTTTGTACAGCACCTACTGTGTAAGTGAGCAATCTTTTTCTTACCAGGAGATTATATATGCCTGACTTTAAAGAAAATCCCCAATCAGCTTGACTGCTCAGAGGACTCTGGTATTAATCTTACTTGAAATAGACAGACACTGTCTTACACTGTGGTGTTCTTATGGCATTAAAAGCAGAACGATAACTTCATTCAGCCAAACAACCACTCAAAAGTCATTTCTGTTTGACCTAGATTACAACATCAGGGCATATTTTCCCCCATTAGGGACACAGGCTTATGTTTGCTCTGGATTTGATGTGTAGGTGGATGTTGGTTCAGTCATTTAATGGAGGCTAAGCCATTCAATCATACAATGTTTCCATATTAGACCTGTCCGCTACACATTCCAAGCAAAGGGAAAGAGCGAAAACATAACTGAGGTAAAATGAATTTTTGTCACCCAAATTCTATGATTTTGTAATAGTAAAATAATACAAAATCATGGAGTTACATTATTGACTCACAGATTTAAGGTTCTGGGTTCAAATCTGGACATGTGACCTTTTAGAGTGTGGTTTACACAGCTTCCTGTGTCTGCAGTTTTTCTGTGGGGGCCAAAGTTTCCACCCAGAGTCCAAAAGTTTGTCAACTGTAGTGAATGTCAGCATTAGTTGCTATTAATAACATTATGTGTTTGGCCCTGTGATGACTATGACATTTCACAGCATACATCTGACCCAAAATCAGCTGGGATAGGAGAGGAGAGGATATGATAGGATGGAAAAAAAAAATTAACTGCTTTTTCCCTAACACATAGGCTCAGAATTCGCATCTGCAGTATGTGTTATAACCCCCTCATTATCACTTGGAACTAAGTCAAGCACATCTGCTTGTTGCAATCCAGCTGTTTTATCTTTTCAAAGAGTTTCAAATACTGTTTACCGGAGAAAAAGCCCCGAAACAAATACATTTAAGCATTTGATACAGGTTAAGAGCTTCACATGTTTAATTTAGACCATCAGGTGAGGTAAGTGCATGCAATTTAATCACTGCTCTATACGGATGAAGTATACTGCATATCAAAGCCTTGTATTATAACAATTTAAAAGGTGTTTTATTGTTCCAAACTTATCAGAAAGTTCAGGCAATGAAACTGAGAAAATGTTAAAATACAGTGTTTTTGATCTGATTTTAGATGAGTTGAGGATGTCCTCAAATAGCATTGTACTTTTATGTGTTGACATTTTATTTGTTAAAGTTCACAAAATTAGACAAAATTTGAGTGTAGATATTTTTTAAAAAATGACAAAGAAAATGTGCAAAATTTTCTATGGCATTTCAGGTAATAATTTTATTGATTGGTCAATCTTTAAATCATTTCTTTTTACACAAACATAAAATCAAACCCAACCATAACTTTATCAGTCTGATTTCTATCTCAATAAATTAACGGAATTAGATCTACAAACTTTTACTGAAGGTAGCTTGGATCATCTCGATTCATGTAAGAAATATAAAATTGTCATAATCTATAAAATAACACAAAGATACGATGTGAATTAACAGATAGGCATTTAAAATTTGGATATACCTTTCATATTTAAGAAAGAGGCAGAGGAATTCTGCTCTGTCAGCTCTTGCCTCTGGTGGGTTCTATTAGAGATTATTTTACTCCTGAAAGGTAATGCTATTGCGATGGCACTCTTTTATGGGAGACATATAATAGACCATTTGTTTTTTGGTCCTACAACAAATATACAGTATGGACAAAAAAACAGTTGCCATAAGAAATGTCATGATAAAGTTAGATTTGTTTGCTTGTTTGGTCGTCTGTGTTTTTCCCTCGGTTTTTCTCCAGACAGGTCAGGCGGTGTGGCAGTGGGTGTGGCCGGCTACTGGCAGCAGATGAGACACCCCAGGCTTCAATCATCTCATCAACCTCTCATTAAGAAGCCTTAAGGAGAGGTTTTTAAAGATGCCAGATAATTCTGTCCTGTTGAGTTGTTTGTGTACCTGTTCATCTCTCCATTGCTTGTTCTTTTTTCTAGTTTGTGGATTTTTTCATTTTGCACTTCTGTTTTTGATTTTCATTTGCTTACTGCAATAAAGCCTTAGATTTTCCATCTTGTCTGAATCTGCTTTTTGGGATCCAAGTGTTTGCCAGCTGATAACTTAACAAGAAATATGTCACAATGAGAAACAAAACTGTCCTTGGACCTGGTTTAAATCCACATACATAACAAAGTCAACATGTTCTGGAATACACAACAGAAACACACAAACAAATACACAAACAGCTTAATCATAGTCAGATATGAGAATATTAATGGCAGTTGATGAGCACATAGCTCCCTTCTTTTCAGACCTCCTAACAGATGCATGTGAGATGTACTGCTATTACACACGTTGCCTGAGAGTTAAAACTCCCTTCTACTTTGATTAAGTGCACGCAACACCAATCAATACAGCCACACTCTGCTGTTTAAAAAAATTAAGATCACCCAAACTGACACACAATTTCCTCTGTTGTTCATAGACGTCCGCCTGAAATTATTGGCAGATGACCGATATGCTGCAGACCCTGTTTGGATTGCTTTATAAATGTGCCTATTTGTTTTAATCCTCTGTAGCCGCCTTTGGATAATGCCTTTCCATTAGGCTTGGGAAACATGTGCATTAAAAACAGTGCATTTCAATACCATGAACTAGCATGTGTCCTGCATTTAGTGCATTCTGCCATAACTGGTTCACAACCATGACTAAAGGAGCAATCATTTTGGGGGAGATAAACAGATTGATTCTCTCAAATGAACCCCATGGGCAGGAATGGGACTAGAATCCAGTGCATCCTAAGAACTGCGTTGTCCAATATAAAAGCAGGATGCAACAAGATGCTCACACCTCACAATGAAACTTCGCTTTCCATTCTACAGTCCATTTAATCTTCACTCCTCCATGATGTCCTGGTTCCTTGAGGTGTGTAAGATCAAATGTTACTCCAGAGTGAATATAATGTTGATGCTGGAATCTGGTTCGGCCTACAGCCATATTGCAGACACTTCCCTTTTGTGCCTCAGATGTAAAAAGGGTACCATTGTTAACAACTGTGCCAGCTGAAATCAAATCCGGCTCCTTAAAGTCTGCTCCAAAAAGACACCATACAACACATGGTCCAAGAACCACAGCACATATCAACCTCGTGAGTCCTACAGAGACATTAAAGAAGTGCGAGGTGTGCTTATCCTCCAGACAGAGCTGTTATTTGACTCGTAAAATGATTTTATTTTGGACTGATGGGCATTAAAACCGGGGAAAACAATTTCTATGATGATGGGGATCAAACAGATCACATGAATTATTAATGGAAAGAATTTTGTCCCTGATACCCGGAGGAAAAACAGCTCCTGCTAACACAACCCACATCTCATTTATTTTATGGAAAGTTATTAAAGTGTACATTTGAAATCAAAGTGTTAGTACAAAGAGAGAAAAAAAAAACATGAAAATAATGATTGTTGTAGCCAATAAAGAATAAGAGTTTCTATCAGGAGACAGAGATATACTGCCAACCTATTAACATAATAACAAAAAAGCATTTGACCTCTTACACAATTCTTTACAGAAAACAATTTATTTTACAACAGGCTGCAGAGGAAAAGAGATTTTAGACCACAACACCAACAAAACTATAAGTCTATGTGTTGCTGCTAATGCAAGTTATCAGTTTAGGCTAAATGCTATCCAATAGATACTTTACATTAGACGGTATTGTGAAATAAAGAGGTCTCAGTCTCTGGGACCATAGTTATCTCTGCCATATTCCATGAGAGTAAATGCTTTAAGATATTTAACTGGACCATTTGCCAACTGTTAATTTATAGTAGTGTAGATAAACTGTAAGCAAAGGAACCCTAAGGATGCAAACTAACCCTATAAGAAGTTGAACCATGAAACCTCGTATTCGTTCATCATTTTGATGCTGAAGAATCACATTAATTGTACTCTGGTTGTTGTTATTGTACTTTACAAAGATTCACACGTAATGTGACTAAGCGTCACTGAAGCATTTCTGTTGACTTGTTGAATTATTATCAACCTGCAAAGACTAAGGTAGACTGTATTTTTATTCAATACTCATTAATATAAGAGCCTTGAGAGAAATATTAATGAGAACCAAACATCCAATCATCACGGCCCAGCTTCCTTATGTTGATAAAAGTCCATTTCACATTGTAAACTGATGTAAACTTGCTGCAATCAAATCTTTTTCCACATAAACGCTGTGGGCATTCAGGCCTAAATTTTGGGAAAGGAAACATCAATACAATTGAAAGTGCATAGAGCTGTTTTCTGTCAGCCCGGGTGGCGCCTTCCTCCAGTGTGGACAAGGATGCTGCCCTCAGCAGTCCTTTGTGATGAGGAGAGCTGATGAAGAAGTCTAATGCCATGGCTTGCGGTCAGCAGTGTTTATGAGGAGTGTCATTGCAGATGACATCCTTTCCATTTTATGATTTATATGTTTGCTGGCCGCGACAGGCAACTGCTGAGAGGTAACAACTCGCCTGCGATGGAGGGTAGAACTGTTTCAAGCTAGGTATCCTTGATGCCAGCAGACATAATGACACTGCATGACGTCTGAAATCCAACATCTGGAATTCTATGCAAACAATTCCAGGGGACGCCTTTAAGTTATCAATTGATAAAGAAGCTTTCCTATTATGAGCTGTTCAATCCTGGTCAAGCAACTTAGGGAAATTACAACCCAAACGCAAGAGAAAGGAACAGGTTTAGTACATGGATATCTCAAGGATTGTAGTCCAAAATGACAAAAAAATTTTCCATGAATCCATCAAACTTCTGCTGCTTATCTGGGATCAGGTCTTTGAGGCAACAGTCTGAGCAGGAAGCACAGACTTCCCTCTCTCCAAACAAGTCCTCTAGCTCTTCCGGATTCCCAAGGGCTCCCAGGCCAGCCGAGAGACATGTCCTAGGTCTTTCTCGGGACCTCCTCTCAACAAAAAGTTTTTGTTAAGTTTTTTAATTTCGTAAACTACAGCAATCCCTCGCACATTAGCACATCAACGCTTGCGACTTGCGACCTCATCGCAGATTTTTGGTAGGCAGTCACGTGATACCGTACGCGCATTCTATTGACTGATGGCATCCGGAAGTGCACCACGTTCCGTGAGTCTCAGACTTATGTTAAACACAAAAGTGCTTTAAACAGTCGATAAGTGTGTGGGAAAAGGTAATACAGATAGAAGGTGGTTTAATATCAGTATGGAGAGGGTTTAAAAATGTTGAAATTACAGTTAATAATAAGATAAATAGTCTGTCGTTCTATCGCAGAATTCGTTAATCGCCTGTGGTTCCTGGAACGCATTAACCACGAGCAAAGAGGGAGCACTGCATATTAATTCCCGATGGGGAAATGTGCGTAATAAGAGAGATGGCGGCATGATAGGCAGCTACGTAACAGCACCATAGGAGCAGATTGCAGGTTTGGTGCCTTGCTCGAGGACATCCCGGCAGTGCTCAGGAGGTGAACTGACATATCTCCAGCTACCAGTTCATGCTCCAGAATTTTTTGGTTGATCCTAACCCCAGTAATGTTATGAGATGTGCCGAGGCTTTGAAGTGTATGTCGAGTAACGTAGTTGCCAAAGCGCGCATTGAGGCTTGCTTCATTCAGGGGAGGAGCCGAAAATGATGGTGTCCAAAGCCTCACTTTACCACATGACTGCTTCAGGAACTGGTTCAGATTTTGCCGTGAGACTTGACGGCAAAAAAAAAAAAAAACTCAAGTTTTTGATGAAAATTTGTAATCAGTTCAGCATTTGTATAGTTTATACAGTTTTGAGCTGGTTTGGAGAGTTTACGGAGCAAGACAGTTTGAAAACTTAGGAAAGTGACAACAGAAGAATAGGCAAGAGGAAGGAGATGGCTCGGAAGAGAAGGATTTCCCCCAATTATCACCTAATTAGGCAATCTAATTCTGACAAATTCTTTTGTTCACTGTTTGTGTTCTAAGGAGTTGGGAGTTGTATCACAGTATGTTCTCTCTACAACGTAAGCATATGTGGATGTATGCGTGAAAGGAATGTTACTTCATTGTATGTTGAACAATTCAGCACTATATACCCTTCCCTTTCAGCTCTGAAGGCCATGGTGGAAGCTAAGTATGAGTCAACTAAGAAGAAATGGAAAAGGTGGCTGCTGTTAGCCTTACTTCTGATACGTGACATTGACTAACATGGATAGAGAGCCATGCTGGTATCAGAAGCTGCTTCTAATATGTCACATATTTAGACATATTAGTCTAAATATGTCTGCAGTGATTTAGACCTATTCATTTTTATCGTTAAGGAAGAAGTTCACACAAGTGCAGCCTCATCTGGGAATGGGGAAATTTAAACTAATGCGAAAACTGGAAACCCGGATGGAACAGCACATATTCAATGCTGCAACTTTTGGTTGAGCTAAAGGAGCCCGTAGGAGCAGCATTAGCTGGGCTACAACATGACTTCTTCTTGACATCAGATGAGTTCAACATTGTTTGGGGATGCCTTTCTTTGCTGTCTCCCTTCCTTGATGCTGCTGTAGAACAGAGGAAAATGTGTCTATCTCCAAAGTTCTCCCTCTCATGAAAATGCCGGAGCAAAACTGACTGAAGGAAGTAACAATGCCGGCACCCGCAGTGACATTGGAAATGAGAGACCAGCTCAGCAGGCAACTCCAGAAGCTATAAACTTTGCAGTCAATGAGCATCATGTTCCTTCCTACACTCATGGACCCCCCCCAATTTAAAGCCATAGGATCATTCGGTCAAACAAAAGCCACAGAAGCAATCAGTGACTGACCTCCGAGTGTGCCACTATAATAAGGACAAAATAAAGCAGAGGACAAGTCCCACATGCTTTCACCTCTCACAATGTCACTGGAGGTGATCTATTATTTTACATCTTGAGATCAATTATTCCTATTAGGACACTTAGTAACATGATCTGTGGTTTCTGGTTAGGTAGCAAACTGACACCATCGAGACACTAGCATGAGGGCACAGAAACCTCAAAATGTAGCTTCAGATGACTCTGTGTAGGCCAAAAGTAAACAGGCTGGGAGAGGCAAAAACTATTTTACTATTCCACTTTATATAATCTATAATCTGGTTATTGCATTTTGTGCACGCCAGTGTCTTCTATTCCATGTGAAAGGATGTTTTCAAAGGCCAGAGAGGTTGTATAAAAAAAGATACGCTTAAAAAAAAACTGAGGAGAAACTGTTATTTAAATCTTTCATGTCCTGTACATCATTGTTCAACTTCCACAAGCACTTTCACTCCCCTCTGCCTGCTTAAGCCCATACCATGTTTCTACAGTGACAGAAAAACATTACAGAGATCCCTCGTTACTCGCGTTTTAATGTGTTCTTGGAACCACCCGCAAATAACGAAATTCCACGATATAGCGACAAACTATTTTATTATTTATGGTAATTTAAACGTTCATGAACCCTCCCCATACTGATATTAAACCACTCTTATAGATTGTTTGAAGTGCTTTCAAGTGTTTCTTTAATACTTCTGGATTCTGTCGGTCAATAGAATGCGCGTACGGTAACTATCTAGTAAAAATCGGCAATGAGGTTAAGCCGGGCATCTTGAAGCGCGAGGGATCACTTTATTACACCTATTGCCATATCAAAAGATCCTACCCTTTTGAGAAAATTTACACAAAACTGAATAATGTATAATTTATGTAGACAAATTAGTTGGTCTTACATTTTTGTAATAAATAGTCATTCTCAAGAGCAGACAACACATTAACAGACACAATAAAATCAACAAATCACACTTTGTTATTAAAATAATTCTGCCTGTGATTATACGCCTGACCAGTGGGTGGTTTCACGGATATGTGAACCAAGTTACTCAAATGGTTCAATGTCTCATGAGGCTTCATCTCAACACTACCTAATTCCCAGATTGAGCTACTGCCTCCCCAAAGCTGAAACATGCCACAAACCAAATGGCTGGCAGAAGGCAGAAAACTGAGAGCGCTGACACAATGCAAGGGAAATGTTAAGAGCATGCAAAACTAAAGGGCCGGAACAAAAAATTGGCAACCATCAACAGGAATCACATAGACTAAATACACTGGGTGATGAGACAATGGGAAACAGGTGGCACAGCAAGGAGGAGACAATCTGAAACAGGTGGAACAAATGAGGTAATCACACACTGGGGGGAAAAATGGAGAGGGGAAAGTTAAAGGGGGGGTACAACAAATATACAATCAAACATTAGAAAGGGAATCCACAGATAAAGAGAAAGGGAATGAACTAGAACTGAAAATATAAAAGACTTGGTGACAAAAGGTCTGAATGGATAACAGGAAAATAAACTGTCAAAATCAAACAGAAAATGGTAACACAAGACCATAGCAATAACTCCTTAGATAGACAAATTTTTTTTAAAAAAAATCACAATTTAACTACCTGGTGCACAAATGCAGTGGGTTTTTTTTCAGTTGTCTGTGGATGCAATCAGGCAGCAGTTGTAGTTCCCTTTGCTTCTGCAACTTACTTGTATACAGACATAATTTATAGGATACAGGGTTCCTTTGATGAAAATATTTGCCTTTTAGATGACAGAAATCTGGACCCTTCATATAGCTATGATGGCAAATTTATATGCTTGTATTTTCATGCTTTGGTTAAAATAAATCAGTCAAGGTAAAGAAAAAGAAAAGCAGCTCGAATGCTCTAAATAGTTCAGCTGTCCATTGGGAGGTTGAATCATGTCAGTATTTCACTCATATGGCTTTCTTGCTACAGTTTGAAACTCTTATGGATCAAATAAAACACCTACTGGCCATCTAACAGAGTCTATGAGACAGACCAGTATAATATTCCTTCTTCTCATCCATTAATTGAAATCTTTGTTTATCATTGTGGGCACTAGCACCCATAAAACAGACAATGTTTTGAGCTGAGCTTTGAAATTCTTATACAATTAGGTATTAAACTGGTGATATATTCCATTCTAGATACTTGGGATAGCTAAATTCAAACAATTCTATCACATTTTTCTTTTAGGTGACACAGTTTTGTTCTTGCAAAGCACAGATAAGAGGAATTGGACAGTTTAGAGTCTCATGAATTGATGGCATAGCCTGTGTTGCTTTTCATTCAGAACATGGCGTGAATTTGTTAAGGTCCCTGTGCAGCTTGAGAAAGCTCCCTGTGACCTTCACTGAGCTTCAGATGAGTTTTAGTTTTAACTCTTTAAGCTCCTTTAAAATGTTGGCCATTCAGAAAATGTTCCATGGGTATGTGGGTTGTAAAATGCAGACCTTCCTTCATTATGTTGATTTATAAAACAATGTAGGAGTTTGGAGGTTAGCGGCCATCAGTAGTTTATTCTGGTCATATTATAGTTGTCCAGCCTGCCCTCTGTGTACCTCTGTATCTTGCCCTACCTTCCCTTACTTTAGCTTAGCTTGGCTTCATTTGATTTATCTTTGCTGAGAGCTTTGATTATGTTACTTGAGTATATCTTAGCTTAATTTATCTTAGCCTACTTCAGTGTAGTTTAGTTTGGCTTTTTCTTACCTTAAGTTTAGTTTAGATAACTTATCTTAACTTAATTTATGTTACATTGGTTTGCCTTAGTTTAGTGAACTTTGCTCAGGTTTGCCAGGGTGCATCCTTTATCTGAACTGTTCACAACAAAGGCTGCAGGTGGTTTTTGGTTGTGCACTTGCATATGAATGCATTATTACACTGTATATGACAGTAAACCAAACAGCATACATGTTGCATGGTTATTAAATATTAATCATATATTTTGATTTTCCACTTATTTCCTTTGTGGAAACAAACACGGAAAAGTTTTTAGAGTTATAAATCAAGGAATACTGCGTTCATGCCTATTTCCACTTCAGTGATTTGTTAATTTTATAAAGAATTACCGTCATAGTGTAATAAATAATATAATAAAATGAAATTAAACTGTTATCAGAATGACCATGAAAAACCTAAATTATAAATTCTTGACAACAACTCATTCATGCTTTTTTGCCTTTGAAATACTAATTTCAAGTGACTATAACCAAACAGCAATGAATACAGTATGTTACCACCACTGCTCCACCACCCGAGTACAGAAACTGCCGACTTCAGACTTTCTGTTTTTCCAGCATGTCACACTATAGAGATAAGAACTCAGTATATCCTGGAAAGAAATGGAAAAACCGAACCAGAATCTTTATCTCTCGACATAGTGGATAAACTTAACCTCTGCCTGGGTGTTATCAAACTCCAGTGAGCAGGATCATAATTCTTGTCCATGTGAACATTTACCCTCTGGTCTTCTCTGAATGAAGAGGTACTGTATCCTGAATCTCACATCTGGACAAATGTTCCCTTTTCACCCAGCATGTCTTGTCTATAATAAATCCTTTAAATTACTCCACGTTTGTTCACGGCCAGAAACATTACGTTCTTTCTCACAGTTCTCCTGAAACAGAGTGGAGAAAAATAACTTGGAAGGAGCCAAGGTGTCTCAAAAATTAGCAATGTGCATCCAAATATTCAGATTTTGAAAAACATTTGTGAAAGAGTTAGTCTGAAATCTGACAAATTATGTTAACATGGCGTCAAAATCAAGAAATTTACACTTTGGAGCGAAACTGAAAAAAAAAGCATTTGATTTCAAATCAGCATAACTAAGACATTAGAGATAAAACCCATTTGGTTAAAGGCTTAAAAATGTCCATCAGGGAAAAAGAACATAGGGCAAGGCTAATGAATTAGAATGGGATCTAGCAACAGTTTAACCATTGGCTGATCTGATACTATTGGGAAGGGTTTTCTATTACGCTGTCTCAAGGCTGCCACAATTAAAGCTTTATCTCTCACCAGTCTTAAGCAGTATGTTGAAAGAAAACAGCGCAGAGGTTTGCACTTTAAACCCCAGTTATCATATACTGAGGTCATGCAGATGGCAATATGGGGTGTTAGTATGTCTGAACTGTCTGTACATCATTCCAGCACAGTATCATATAGAGAAACAGCTGTGGAAAGGAGGAGGAGGATGAAGATGAGACAAAGGTACCCATGGGGAGAGTTGAATCAGATTCTTTTCTGATGCCTGCAATAAACACTGACCCTCTTGTTTTTCTGACATCTGATGCAATGTGTGAAACCATCCCGGCCCAGCAGAGCAGAACAATTGTGAAAACCCGCTCTGCATGTCAGTTATTGGTAAATCAAGTGGAGAATCAGAGACAGCTGCCTTCACTGTTCTTTCTGTGCATGAAAATGTGCAGCGCTCCTCACAGATGATCTGGGCTCCCAGTCTTTCAGAAAATGCTTTCATCCTGCTGTTTATCTAGAAGGTTATTTATTTATTTAGACAGATATAGTGAGGAAATATTTACATTCTGATGGGTGAACTCTGTTTATTTTCATAAATAAACCAGCAGACATCAAACTCATGATTATAATTGTTGTTGTTCACTAATACTTCATTTTAAAATGTAAGAAATAATAATAATAGTACAAATAATACAATCAATCAATCACTACAGTTCTCTGTATCAACTGCTGAACCTCTGGTGTCATCCATGTTATACAGATGCAAAGTGCATTCATACCATCTGATTTTTTATTTAATTCAACCTTTAATGTGTGAAACAATATGCTAGTATGGTAACATTTGTTAATTAGCAGTAATTGCTAACTACAGACAAAGCAAAGACTGTGGTTATGTTTTTATGGGTTTTTTTAAATCAAAGTATTTACCAGTGGTTCAATTAAAATCACATTTTCATGCTAAAGTAAAAGGTTAACCAACATGAATTAAATTCATCTCCATGTATGTCAACCACATCACAGCCACATATCACACAGACAAAAAGGTTTCAACCCTTCAAAACAATCAGCTGAAATGTACAATTCATTCATTCATTCATTCATTCGTTCACCTTCAGTACCCGCGTATTCCACTGTCGCAGGTCACTGGGTTGCTGGAGCCTGTCCCAGCAGACCTCAGATGTGAGGCAGGGTACACTCCGGACGTGATGCCAGTGCACCGCGGAGCCACATGAAGGACAGATAAACGCTCACACACTCACACTTACATAAATATCATGTGCAAATATGAGACTCTAAATTGGGTCACCTATTTTAATAGTCCAACTTGTCCAACTTGTATGATGTGGTTAATGCACTAATATAAGCTTTTATTTCTTTTATTTTGTATTTTGTGGGCAGCCTTAAGAGTGTATGTAAAAGATACATGGCAATTTCCAAGAAAAGTTTTTTAAAAAGAATTACCAGTATCCACACATATAAAAATGGGAAATACAAATGTTTGAACTAAATATATTTCAGCTGTTATCTAAACGGTGCATCCAATAATTGGATTGACTGTCAACTGTCAAACTAATGCTCACAGAAAAATAGCTCACCAAAGTCATGACCATTTACTGTATAGCATGCAACTCCGGAATGTCTGCATGTAAAGTGGTGCCAATCCATCAAACAGATGTAGAAATACTTTGTTGTTGGTGACACTAATGGAAAAAGTCCAGGGGTCACCGCAGTCATTATGATTAATCCCCAGGGCATTCTAAATATTTGTAGCAACTAAAACCCTTCCAAATAACAGTTGGGATATTTCATTTTAAATGTCAATGCTGGTGACAAAAAGAAACTACCTAAAACAGTCTATATTTAATGCATTTCATCATGATGGCTGCTAAACTGTGTGGCGCAAAGAAAATGATTCTCAGGTTAAGGATTTACATTTTAAGAAAAGAGTGTTCATAAGGTTATATAGTATTTTATTTCAATTTGGTGATATGGACACTTATATTGTTCCCAAGAAAAAGCATATTAACATTACACTTTGAAAGCTGCTGGATACTTGGCTAAAAGCTAAATTACATTGAGCAAGCAGAATGCAAGAGATAATGGTCTGTCTGAATGAAAAATCTAATGAATATTGATGTTTTACCTATATTTTTGGTGATTTGTTTGTGATTTGTTTTATTTTTTTAAAGGATTAAGTACACCTAATTTATTCTGTTTCCTCTTCTGCCAATGAATCATGACATTGATAAAAATCACTGCCACATTGATCTCAAGTAGTCAGAAATCAAATTTGCACATTCATAATTGTAAATGTTCTTTGCTAAGTTACCCAGCCCTACCTGCAAATGATCTCTATGCAGAGGGGAAAAAATACATTTCCATACGCATGACTGCCAGAATTTAGATGCATTTCTCTGCCGGCGATATTAAGTGTTGTTCTCCATTCACTCCACATGGTTTGTGAACAGTATGGCATTCTAATTTTGTCCCTCCAGCAGTATAGCGTTCACTCTATGCAGCTCAAGCCCCAGGTCAGAGTCTACATGTCTCTTCTGCACAAGAGTGATTTGTTTGTGAAACCATAAAACCAACAAGAAGTACTGGCGAGGCCAAAATATGTATCTCTCTGTGGATTGCTTTATCTTTCAACTCGAACACAGGATGGAAACATGATTTCATTACCAGTTGCTGCAGTGTTGGTGAAACTAATTTACAAAAGAATCACATGCCATCATCATGCAACAAAGACGACTCTGTAGCCTCCTGTCGACAGATGGTGTACGTTAATGCCTACATATGTAGTTGTAACGAGGAGTAATTTTATTCACCAGCTTCAGCTATTTGCTCAGCTTTCTCTATCTTCCTTATTATTAAAGTAAAAATACAAAATGTGGTTGGAGTTGATTGCTACGCAAATACACAGGCTTTTAGACATTTGCTGCTGATTTCATTGCATACCTAAACCAGTCTCTCTCTCTCTCTCTCTCGCTCTCTCTCTCTCTCTCTCTCTCTCTCTCTCTCTCTCTCTCTCTCTCTCTCTCTCTCTCTCTCTCTCTCTCTCTCTCTCTCTCTCTCTCTCTCTCTCTCTCTCTCTCTCTCTATATATATATATATATATATATATATATATATATATATATATATATATATAAATAACCGTGTTGCATTTCTATGCATTGCTCTGCATTTTGTTTTAGTGTGCAGCCAAAAAAGAATCTTTCAGCTCCCTGTCTACCTATACCTAAAAATGTGGATGAATTCCTTACTGCACCCTAACACCCATATGGGCAGAGATAAACAAGAAAAAAACACACATGTGTGCGAATGCCTTTCCAAATATTGGTAACAAATCCAATCCAATGCATTGTAATTATGCAAACTCAAAACATATTCAAATCAAAACATATTGGAAGATTTCCTCTCATGCTGGTAGAAGACGATTTTGATGTAAAGCCAAAAAGAAACATCAACGGCGCTCCCGTGTTTCCTTTCATAAAGTCTGTTGTCATTTTCACGGATCATTCAGATATTTTAAAAGTACATGCTGGAAAACGTTATGTTTCATAAGTATTCATGCTGTGCCAAGTTTCTGATGTGCTCTGCTGCGTATTTGTTTATGTCTTGGAGACAGAATATGTGATTTATAGTTAGACTGGTGGGGGTGGAAGCAAGGGAAGCTGTTATGTTCTTCCTTTGCTGCTTGTCGTGCGCCGCTGCTGTTCTCTCCAGCTTGCTGTATGTTCACCCTGATATGCACCCTCAGGCAGTATGCGTTTCATTATTTCTTTTGAAACTTTCATCTGAAGTCTCTGAGGGATTAGCCCTCTTGATTCCTGACACAGTCAATGAAAAACAAGCCTCATATACAGGGAGGCTTACAGCCAGAAAAGCCATGCTCACCCCTCCCTTCCCCACCTTACTCTTCTCTTCTCCTCTCAGTATGAAACTGCACAATGGTTTAAACAACAAGTGGAGGTTCCTCTTGAGTTTTTTCATTTTGACATATTTAAACTGTTGTTTTGGCATAAAGTTATAGTCGTATTGTATTTCTAGTCTGAGTTCCTGTTGAGGTTTGTCCCACTCATTATCAGTCTCTTTGAATGAAAGTCTTGTTCTGTGTTTCATTTGCATGACTATTTTTTTCTTGAGCAAAATCTACTAAAAATACGAGGTTCATGTATTTTCCAAGTTACTTGAACAGTTATAATCAATACTAAATTGCAATCTATCAAATGGCAATGTGAAAACAGTGTACGGCTGTTGGGAATAATGATATCCATGTTTGGTGTTTCTGTTCCACTTCACAGAGTAAAGAGGGAACTACTTTAACTATGTGTTTGTCGAGCTGGCTGTTTCCTTTCCACGCACATCTCATGAAACCAACCATGCCTACCTGCAGTGCTAGTGATAATATAGCATTTAGGAGAGAGTCCAATGTATAACACAATTTACATTCCTCCATACTTCAGACACTGCCTCAATGCACTTTGACTTTGGGACCACAAATCACTTTCACACATTGCTACTGGCTTTTTTTATATGATAAATTAAAGGTCCAATGCTGTTTATATTGCACTTTGTTGCTACTTATATTTATGTGCTGTTGTCATTCTTGCCTCCCATGGGCTGTCATTTTTCATGAGCATAAAAAGCCCCTCCCCTTTCTACCATTTTTCCTTGACAGCAACCAGTGATGATGAGATAAATCGAGTAGCATTTTGAGATTCCTTGTAGTGTCAATGAGCCTATGCGATTACTTGTCAGGAGTAGACAAAAGAAGGTGATTAGCAGACTTATCATTTGGACACAAATATGGTTCAAAACAAATGCTAATGTTTCTCTACGTATTGTTCATGTAAACATCATTAAAAAAACAATCTTAACATTCCTGTGAGAAGGTGAGGCATGGAATATTTGTACAGTCTAATAGCACCACCATGACCTTGTTCCAGTGACGTGCGGTCAAGGGAGGCAGGTGAGGCATGGCCTCAATGGAAAATGGAAGGAATAAATGAAACGGTTATATTTATCCAGTGATGTGTATTATAAAGTTATTTTCCATTTAACGTCACCAATTTTTAGATTCTTTCTTTTCATAATTGCTGGATTTTCACATTTACCGATGAAATACTGAAAAGACCCCTGCGGTGAGGGACTAGTCAGCAAAGCCTCACTATGGATATTGCAATGTGCTGGCATGCTATACAGTGAGACCGTTATGCTATCTCTCTATATGTCGCTATTAAAATGTTCAAACACGTTTGTTCTATGATTTAAATTTTCATAATTTAGCTAATGTATATAATGTACAGTGTTTTTTTGTCAACTGCTGCATGTGTGTGACGTCTTGAGTTGAGCGATCCTGAAACAGCTGGGAAAAGGCACAAAGTGAGGCACGCAGTTCTCCTGCCTCATGGTAGGGGGCGCTACACTGTAGCTTATTCACCATATTTGTAAATTTGTAAATGATTATGATGAAGTCAGTGCCTCACCAGCCATGAACCTCACCGCACGTCACTGCTTTGTTCAAATAACAGTATGTCTTTAAAAAGTTTCAGCAAATGATTATCTGCTGGATCAATATTCAATTACATTTCTGTTGAATAAAGTCAACTGGACTTACATTCAAGTGGATTACATTCAACACACGGATCTAACAAGACTTGTTTGAGTAGTTTTGAATGGCAAAACACTGTAATCTTATCTCCTTAGGCTGTTAAAACTGAGTCATTAAACAACGTGAGTGACTCCTTGGGGGATTATATGCTGTGTAATGATGCAATACCTGCTCATCCTGCTTTCACCTTACTTTTGTCAGCATTTCATTACTTAGCATTTTGCTAGTAAGCAGGTGGACCTAATCTATCTCGTTTGGACTTCAGTTATGGTTTACTGTCCGATGTACTGGACACAAGTGTCTCCAATAATCTGTTAATTAGGCAATGATGGACTAGTCATTTAGAATGCAAAGCTGCAAATATCTCCGTTCGCTGATCTGAGCCTTCTGCAGTCTTATGGAGGCCAGCGCTAATGATCTCAGCAAGTGGCAGCAATCCATTGGAGCGCTGCAGCAAGTACGCATTAATCTTGTGGGTGATCCAGTTGATGAATGACCCTGGCCCAGAAGGCCTGGCAGATCCCACCTTAATTATGCTGAGGGAACCACACCTGGAGGCACCAGGGGACATCTTGCTAAGTCAGGAACAGGGACTCAGGAAGAGGCCTGCTGTCCATGGGCGCCTCGCTTCATACACCGCGAGTCCAGGTCACAGTAGAGCCTTGGGAAAAGTGAGTTTTCTCAGGAACTCCATGGAGGACATTATAGGTAAGACTGACTTCCAAAGTACATTTTGTGGAAAGGGCAAATGGATGTCATCAATTCAAGGCATTTCCAGTTATAGGTCATTAGAGGAAAGTGATTTTTAGGCCAGCTCCAAAGGAAACACATTCAAGATGTTGCTTTTTTTCTCTAATGATGCTTCCAATAGGACATTTTCAGCAGTACTGTAATTTCACTCCATTATTTGGCTGCACTCCAACACATTTAAAAGAAAAAAACGCAGCAAGCCAAATGTTGCATCAGTCAGACATCAAAACCCAGAAGAAGCACACTGACACAACGGATAGTAAAAAAAAAAAAAAAAAAGGAGTGGATGTATTCCAAATACACATGAAAATATAAGAAAAAGGGAGAAAATGATACATTTTCAGTAAACATTCCATCTAAATATTCCAAAGCAGTGACATCCATGTATGTCACATTTGGTATCACTGAATATAAGATACAAAAGTTTGGTCTTATTGCACTTTTTATCCATACAAAAACTAAAGAATGGTTCTGGGATTGTTTTTCTTGCCTTGTGTTTCACTCAGCAGCTGAGAAAGGAGCAGAACATTTGGAGGAGATGAGGAGAAATTAGTTTTTGCAGAAAGGCATTGATCATTTTGTGTGTTGGGAATTTAAAAAAAAAAAAGCTTCTAACATTGCAGTGACATATACGATTCAGCTTTAATTTCTGTACATGAAATAAATATATTTTCTTAATGTGCAGCTATGGAATGTTAAAAATGTGGCTCCTCTTTTTGTTAGTGATGCGCAAATTCGATGACCTCAGAGAAGTCTTGATTTACACTTTTTCCAGTTCACTCCCGTTAGTGGTCGACTGAGTTTTGAACTTATGACCAATTCACCAGTGGGATTTAATACAAAGTATTGTCATTATTTGCATGTCTCTATTCTTCCATCGATTACTCTTTTATATATACGTATATATAAATATATACGTATAAATATATATGTATATATACAGTGTGTGTGTGTGTGTTACTGTGTGTTACTGTGTGTCACCATTGTACTACAAGCGAATTGCTGCATCACAAATACCCAACAAATTGATGTAACCGCATCCACGTACAATAAAGTTAGGATCTGAAAGGTCAGCTGGAAATGGGACAAAGCCCAGAGGAGTTCTCTTAAGGGCCAGCAGAATTTAATACACATCCATCACTTTTTATCATCTAATTAGTCAGCAGTGTGGCAGCTTGGACAACATTGGAGTGAGGCAGAATTATTGATCAGGTAAAGGATAGTATCTATCATTTCAACGAAGCATTGACACTGCAGCCATTTGAAAACAGGGGAGTAAACATAACCACAGCAAATCGCGATGAGAATCAGGAATGCTATTAAAAGCAGAGTCATTTGTTTGTTACGGGACTAATAGACTTTTTGTTCTGATGTTGCAGTACTAAAACCATAATAATTTAAAATATAAATCCACATTCAGAGTCTCACTGCAAAAATTATTATATTACAGGATGTATTATGTTGTGTGGTACTGTGCTGTGGAAATGGACACCAGTACTTTTTTACTATATTCATTGACCTTTGAATGAATTCGACAAGTACAGTAAGTGAAAAATAAAAATAAAGTTTTGGGAGTTCTAATTTAACCAAAAGAGATGAAGGGAAATTCTGAAAAGAAACAAAGAAAAGGATGCTCAATGAATGTAAAGTGATCTTTGAAAAAAAGACAAGCTGGCCAAAAAAACCCTTAATTTTCACATTAAAAAAATAGAAAAAGTAGAAAGAATTAAGAATTTGACACAAGGTTTGATTAATGTGGTGTCTTCAAAAACAAACTCAAATAAATAAAATATACTAACACTAACTCCCCGTGACCCACTTTGTGGATAAAACCATTCGGACGATGAATGAATGAATGAACACTAACGCTCTTCTAAAACACTGAACATGGTGATTAAACGATCCAGTTCTATTAAATCATGGAGGCCTCATTGATATGTATTGTACAGTATGTTTTATGCAAAAAATAAATGCGTATTTTATCACCCCCATAAATAAGAGACTTTTCACTACTACTTATTACAAAAGCCTTGTAATATTTACAGAAGCAGTCCTGTCATAAAAAATAGATTTAAAAAATCTGTACTTCAATACAGAACTTTTCATAGTTCATCTGATAATAAAACAGAGAATTCTAGCTGGAGATAAGTCAATCTGAGGCCGTTCAGCAGACATGATGAGGTAGCTGGGCTGCGTTCCAGTTCCACATCAATAAAGATGTATCTTTCAGAAGACGACAGGTTTGACGCTGACTTTCCTCTCACAAATGAGCTGGTTCACAGGCAAGTGAGATGACTTGATGGTTGTTGTCTGTTGACTTAAGATCACACAGATAATTGCCTGTGTGTTGGCCTTAAAACCACCACCTTGATGCGCTGTTACACAATAGACAGAAGTAAAATTGATTTTTGCATACTGTTTTGAATGAAACCAAATTTAGCCTAACAAGCTAGTTTCCTTGGCTGTGTTTGAATCATCCTTCAAAACTAGACCTCCTTCATGGATTATGATGTATTTGGAATTTGGAATTTTGATCCAGGCAGCCCGTGTAATGGAACATGACTCCCACTGAGATTTGTAATATTAGAATAAACAAATCAATACTGTCAATCCCAGAATCAATTAGTCATTCTGACAGTTGACCCTGCTGAGTTGTGGTAGCAAGTTCAGCAATTCAGAAGCAGCATTCTAGCAACAATAATAGGCTAAAGTGATAAATTGTCTAGTTTCAAACAGCCCACTCAGGAATTTAGAGTCTCTTTGCAACTATGCAAGAATCCCAACATGAGAAGAGCAGACAGTGTGACTGTGCAGTGAAAGTGCTGAATATGTGCATATTCTACAAAACCGTTTTTATTTAAAGCAGCATCAGATGATTAGATGGCCAAGCGCGTAAACCAGGGTGAACATTACCATGACCTGTTCCCTCAAAATCATCTCATTTCATTGAAAATATTGCTTTTTTAAGTCTGAGTCTGAAATTGTACATTAAACATGAAAAAAATTAAAAGGCAAAAAAAATGCTGAGAGCCATAATGTGTTTTTAGTTTAAATGCCACATATCTGCTCAGGTTGGTGTCTGTTTTATCTGTCAGCTCGTGCGTATATGTAAAGAATTGTGCATGACTTTTGACATTTTTGTTCAATCTTCTTAAAAATAAAAATTAAGTACTGTAATGCTTGCTTAGGGAGCATTCTCATGGAATGAAAGGATGTCCAATTTAATGCAGGTCAAGATCGAGGATATATTTTCTCTGAGCATGATCTATCATGGAGTATTATTTGATATGTTCCACATTCACAAAAAAATATTTAAATCTATTTCTGAAGCAAACTTTATGAAGGGGTGGGTTGGACGAGTCCTCACAGAGTACCAGTGCAAACTGGTTGCAACAACTCATCGGATGTTTATCTGTATATTCTGTCATTAAGTATATTTAAAAACTCTGGATACTTTGGTAGAGACATAAACCCTACCAAGTTACATTCTAGTTCCATAATGAAACCTTCAAAAATCATATAGTATCGTTTAACAGTTCGCTCACTAATGGCCTGGTGTTACATAATGAATCCTTGCTTTTATTTTTCCTGAAGAGAAATTCTTTATAGATATAAATGAAGAAAATGCCTACAGACTTGCAGGCATTTTCTTCATGACTATTTTATCTTCATTAAACGGAGATAACAACTCTGAACGTGAGCCCGCTCTGCGGCGTTGAGCATTCCCTGGGTTCAGCTATCCAGATTTTAAATATTTTTGATGACAATGGAACTTGTCTAGGCCACTTTATTGTGTCGTCCACCTCTCATTCAGATGTGCAGCAAATCAGTGAATCATTCTCGGTGTGGGATTTCTCAGTGAGCAGTTTTTACTGCATCTGGTTCTTATAAGTTCTTCAGTTCCATCTAAACTTATGGAGGTTTATTCATTTGTAATTGGTGTCTTATCTTCTGTCAGACTATAGCATAATAAACTGGATCTCTGATGTCAATCGCTGCAGAGCAAGAGGGTGTGGTGCTGGTCACAATACCCCAGGTTAAATTACCCTGACTACTATAACGGTCCAGTCCTGCCAGAAACCTTCCCTCGATAGCCATTCGTCTCAGTGCCAGCAGACAGTCTCGGACTGAGGCAGAGTTCAGAATCAGGTCATTTCATATTAAAACTCTCAAATCTCAAAGTGGAACCACAGTGATCGAGCTACATGGAGAAAACGCCTGGGCGGGGCTGGGTGGTTATTGCATTTATGGTCAAGAATTTGATGCGTAGCACATCTTTAATATTAGGGTGCATTATTTTAGAATTTGTGTTGTGCTTGAATGCAACACAAATTCTGAAAGATACTTTATATTGATATGAAAGTTGTCATGTTTTCTTTTCAACACCATCTCATTCAATAATGTGATTCAGCTGATCTTTAAAGAAACACATATAAAAACATATCTGATCATGTGTATAAAAGGAATACGTGTGTGTTTCACTATTTTTAAACATGCTGGGCTCTGCATCTTCTTCAGAAACCTGTGAAATGATATTTATAACGAATACCAAGAATAATTTTGCATTAACTATATGAATATTGTCAGGGTTGAAAATGCTAATTGCAATGGACCTGCAGAGGCACTGGATGGCTGAGATACACTTTCAATTCCAGGTATGGATGTAATATGGATAATTCATATCTGACTACAATCTAGACATGAAATGAATGTTAATGCAAGCTGCAATCACCAGGGCTCACACTCTTGTTGTAATGAACACCGAGTGTGTGCTGCTGGATTGACATCAGAGTGGCTCCTCTGTAGTCATATTGATGAAACAAACAGATGGAAGAGGAACTCTTAACCTGGAGCGAGTAAATTCTGTGGATTTACTGGGAGAGGCAAAACGTGACGCGTTCAAACCTTCACTTTTGCTTGCATCTTCTTAAGTCCTGCTCTCTGAGGGTAAGACAAGACGTGACAATTTGATGTCAGATATGAGACACTAACAGCAAATTGTCATTTTGATGAAGCGTCTGCCAAACCTTACGCTGCATTTCCAAAAAAAAAAACTCCATCTTCCGGAGTGACTGCTTGTTTGTCAATGCAAATAGAGACAATGTGAGCACTCAGCTTCCAAAGGGACTGACACTGTCTGAGCGATTTATGAATGGCTCAGATAGCAGACAGGACAAATGGAACGTGAAACAGGTCAATGCATCTTCTCTTGTGCTCTGATAATAATTTATCAATAGCACTGAGTAGTGGAGCTATTGTGCCACAACTTCCTTTGCTTTGTTAACACTGCTGCAACATAAAGAGGGTCTGAGCATGCTCAGAAACCTCTGACATTTCACTCTGACAGGTAGGAAGACCAACGATGGCAAGAATGTAGAATCTGTGGAGTTTGTGTGAGAGAG
This sequence comes from Antennarius maculatus, assembly GCA_013358685.1. Classification (NCBI taxonomy): domain Eukaryota; kingdom Metazoa; phylum Chordata; class Actinopteri; order Lophiiformes; family Antennariidae; genus Antennarius; species Antennarius maculatus. The sequence continues at coordinate 4,873,813 of CM023620.1, read as the reverse complement.
AGCTCTCTGCTTTTCTGAGTGGCAATTTACAAATGCAATAATTTCAAACAAACCCACTGCGCTCTCCAATGCTCTCTTGACTGCCAAACACCCAGTAGCCACCATGCTCCAAACACTTGTTCACAATTTCCTCCCCCTCACCAATCATCTGTATTGCGTATTGACAGGGCTGGTTTGTAAATAGCTTAATATTTCATATCGGCTGAGACTAAAACCAGAAGAAGAATTATACGACAAGACTTATGACAGGAAGATGTATTTAACGACGATGAAAGAGCCCCTCTCCATCAACGTTAACAGCCAACAGGCCATAAATGTAACGCGCATGGTTGTTAGAGAAAATCAAATGCAACCGCTGATTATTGTGGCCACTTTATGGAAGCAAAAACAGGCTGTTAATGGAGCACTGACAAGTCATCCTATTTTACATGTCATCCTACATCCAGCAAATACTGAGCAATGATTTGATTAATTTCTAATCCTGAATGAATTTATCTGATGAACGTACATTCAGCACTGAATTTGGTCTCGACCTGCTCCAGAGGGGAATATAAGGCTCTCCAGCAGCTAAATGCTCCACTGTGTTCAGCAGTTAGTCTCTAACTGTGTCTTTTTGCCATTTGGTTCCGAGCTGCACGGGCTACAGTGACATTTTAGCGATTTTCTCTGAAAGCTGCTGCCTGCCGAAGCAGAAAACAATGCTGTGAGAACAGCGAGAGGAAGCTGAAGGATGAAGTTGTAGGCTAAACAATGAGCTGAGGCTCACTTTGAAACTTGTAAATCTTTAGGGGAATGGCAGATTGGGGGAAAACCCTGCACAGGTTCAGCAAAACAAAGAACTCCTTTCACATTGTTGTCACATTTTAAATTGTATATTGTAAAAAGAGCAATTGTCACTTTAAATGTGTACTTGCTTGTATTTCTTCTTGGGTCAAAAGTAGACTTTATGATTCATAATACAACTGCTGTGCTTTAGTAACACTACAACACCATACAACAGCACACAACTGTATCTTGGTTCCGTCTACAGACAAGTAGAGGAGATAAATTTGAACATATATGCAAACATATCAATATTTTCTAAATTTCAAACTCAGTTTAAAAAGAGAAGACAGTGGCTTCCTGTTATGCGAACCAAGCATTGCAAATCATTTGTGACCATTGACTCGGTATGGTGCTGGCTCTCTTCATGCGTTAGAGGTCCGTGATGAATGAGCTTCTTTAGTACAAGGAGACGTTTCCATGGCATGCAATTTTAGATCTCCATATTGAGGCAACAAAGTGTAGAAGTTAAGGTCTAGTGAATATTCTCATCAGTAATTATGGTCTGCACCATCTTTAATAAATTCACTGCACAACAATCCAAAGCATCTTCTCCATCGTCAGCATTGGAGAACACTGGATTGTTGTCCTCTTTCATAGATGAGAACTACACCTGTAGTCATTCTTAAATTTAGAACACAACCATGTAATTGTCCAATTTAATTCATGTAATCCCCTTTTATGTGATGAGCTTATTCGTTTTAACATTATTGAATAAAAAAAAAATGGATCCGTGCAGTGCTCCACAGAAAACCAGTAGAGTGCAGGCATGAGCTTCCTGTAAATAATCTCTATAAAAACTAATCTCGAGATGAACTTTTATGATTTGAACTAATTCACAATGCAATAAAAATCTCCGTCCTAGCGCTCTAAATCTTCACTCCGGTCACGTGAGGCGGCTTTCCACACGACTGCAGGAGCCGAGTGGGATCTGACGTGTGGAGCCCTACTTGTGCACGGGTGTGGGGGGGGGGGGTAGTGGGTGTACACAGTAGTTGTGCTGTGTGGCTCCACGGTGTTTCTCCTCAGATGAGCTCACAGAGCCGACGCGCACGTCGGAGGAGCCTACCGTTCTGGGAAGGCGCAAAGACGGCGAGCAGCAGTCAGCGGGAAGAGTGGATGCTTTTGCGCAAAGGCTGCCGACTTTCTTCCAGAAAAGTAAATAAGAGAGAAGAGCGTAGGATTGTGCGCCTGTTGGTTTCTTGTTGGGAAGACTGAATGGATTTATTTGTGGGGTGCCTGGGTGGATGAGAATCCACTCTTGTGTTGCACACTGGACCGGACTTCGGGCTGAGTGGCTGTTGAGAGAAAGCCTACTTTAAACACCCTGCTGTTCATTTTGCTTTTCCTCTCCCACCTCTTCTTCATAAAATGCCAGGCTTTCATTCATCATACTCTGTCCAGTTCAAGCCAAGCTGCTCATTTGGAAGGACGCCAGACCTCCAGCGTCTCAGATCTGCAAGTTCAGTCCAATAAATTGTGACATCGTCTGTCAGCCTTGGAATAAGAAATCGATACTCAAGAAAAGAGAGCTGGTATTCTTCCGGAATCTAAACGATCTATTTTCCGCCTTATAAATATGCGATCGGATTGGATTGGGTTGGTTTGGTCCAGCTTCACGCTTTTTTAGCTGGAGCGGCACTGATAGTGACTGATTATTGCTGTTGATTTTGTCCATGCAAGACTCGGGGTGGAAACATGTCTGGCCACTTCTTTGAGAGGATCACTGCTATCAGAGATGGCATTTTGGTCCAGCACTTCGGTTTTCACCTCTAAAGTGCCCCGGAAAATCTTATTCATGTTCACCCTCTCCCTCTCTGTCACCTACTTGTTCTATAGCTTGATGAGCTGCTACAACTCGCTGCAGTTCCCCCTGCAAGAGACCTACGTGTATCAAGGGAGGCTGGTGACGGAGGAGGCAACTTTTGTCACATTGAGGGAGAAACTTTATTCCGCTTCCCAGGGCTTTACCGAATTCTCCGAGGCTGAGAGAACCACCGCGGTCTCCACCGTAAAGGATCATGCCGAGGCTGAACAAAGGACGATGGAGTGGATTAGAACCCAGGCGTCTCCGACTCGATTGGCGGCGGCGCGCCACACCACCGCACAGGAGAGGGAGCACCAGGAATTCAGCACCACGGACAGCGAACTCAGCGTGAACTGCACCATGGATTACGGAGAGAAGAAACTTCCCCAAGCCATCATCATCGGGGTGAAGAAAGGGGGGACCCGAGCCCTGCTAGAGGCTCTCAGGGTGCACCCGGACGTCAGAGCCGTAGGGAATGAGCCACATTTCTTTGACAGGAACTACGAGAAGGGGTTGGACTGGTACCGGTGAGTTTTGTTTTCTGTAATTACGCGCCACAACAACAACAACAACAACTAAAATCATATCTAGTAGATGTTTTTCACATTAACTTTTTGATCTAGTTAGATTCAGCAAGTTTTAAGTCCCTGCACGTTTGATTTTATAGCACCGGCTCTCTGAAATTATGAGAAATAAACCATTAAAAAATCAGGTAGAACATTTATGAAGCTGGTAGAAAGGTAATTTAACGGACTATAACAGCAGATACTCTTGTATTTCTTTATAGTCTGTGGTTTAAATTCGGTTTGGACCCAAGGGTAGGATAAATCTTCACTTTATTTCTCATACTTTCTCCCATCTCAAGCAGCAGTTCTTTTGAGGGAGAGAAATCACACTGCACCGCAGGTCTGTGTGTCATAAATCAAAGGATGACGTCACAAAGTTAGCTGAAGTTTGGATGAACTTTTAACGGAGAGAGAGAGAGAGAGAGAGAGAAAGAGAGAGATTTGACTTTTAAAAGCACATTTATTCACAAAAACAACTAATCACAAATTAATTACATTGACACTAAATCCAAAAGAGATTCATGCAAAAAAGGAATTCACATTTCAAAGACAAATAATAGCAGGATTATCAACAATACTGTGTGTTTTCTGGACAAATGAAACATTTAACTTTTTAATATTTATTAAACTAAAACAGAAGCTGTTGTCTCCATGTCCCCTGCTCCATTCACATTCAATGTGCCCAATTTTATAACGCACATGTTATTAAGGAGTTAAAAACAAAGCGAGAGAGAGAGAGACAGAGAGGGGGATAGAGAGAGAGAGAGAGAGAGAAAGAGAGAGAGAGAGAGAGAGAGAGAGAGAGAGAGAGAGAGCGAGAGAGAGACTTTCAGGATTATTTTCAGCATTTATGTCTGACCCATGTTTTATTTTCCATGTCTCACTTGTGAGCTTTATGTTAAAATGTAAAACACTTCCTGTTTCAGGCTGCTTCCTGCATCCACTGGTTAAAAATGACAAACACACAGCCGGAGAAGAATTATCTGATAAACATATTGAATAATTGATGTACGTTGGTTATTTCCCCATGTCTTTTATGGCGTTTGCTGACATGAACTGGCTTCTTCGTTCATTAATTTTAATCCCTGTGCTATACATACAGACGTGCTCACATAGTTAAGTATTAAAATGTTCCTTCACATGAGTATATTTAATCTGACGTGGATTAGGTTTCATATCTTCTTCGATTATGTTTTCTAAACATCTTTCCTATGAACATGCTTGTACTAGAGACTCATTCACTGGTTTATGATGACTCTCCCTGTGGATGCAGACACCACCAAATCATCCGGGTTGGTTTTATATGAAGATTTAAAATGATAATTTCTTTATGATTCTAGAGTCTCTTTAGTAAAATACTTCTCAGCACACTGAAGAACCAGTAACATATTTTCTCCCAACAGTTATCGCACTTTTATCCTAAGGTCGGTCATTTTTCTCCCATCAATCTCAACAAAAAACATACAGCCCATCAGCTGCCGCCATTGCCCTTTCCTTCAATTGCATTTAATCTAATAGCTCTTGTGTGTGGTTTGCTGCCGCTTTGGTGATATGTGTGATGGTTGACATTCACACTGGGTCTCGGTTTATTAGCCAGAGAATCCTCTGCTAATCTTCACTATATTTATGAGAGAGAGAAAAAAAAAAATCAATTTGAGGGGTGCGTTCATGGTCAGTTGGTCGTGGCATGGTTGGATGTTGTTCTCGGATAATGACGTTTGACCAGGGGAATTCAAGATTATCTAATGGAGTCAATGAGCTGATGAAAACGATGCTGACTCAAACTCCCTTCTGTTTCTGTGCAGAAACACGGGTCTCTTCCACCAGTGTTTGGGTTGCAGAGCATCTGTTTTCATCTTGCTGCATAGACTTGGGAGCTCTTGGCTGTTCATTTAGTCTGTGTTAATGCAAGCTGTTTCGTCACGCTTCCGGTGTAAGCCTCATTAGACAGGAGGATGACACCCTTATAAAAATAATAACAAGGTGCTGGTGTGTTTTACAGTCCCTCAGCCTAAAAAAAAAACCCCAAAACAAAACAAATAAACATTCCTTAAAGGAGCTTTAATTCCATATCTTGTCCTGTGGCAAAGGTGGAATTTTGCGCCAGTGGCTGCAAAGTGAAGAGCAAAAAAATCACCAGAGGAGAAACTATTTCAGACATTGACGACACGTTTGTTTGTTCGCTTCTAAATGATGCATTATACTGCATCTCTCTTCCCTGTACCCAATATTCTGGCTAATGTGCACTTAATGGAAGGGAAATTATGATCAATTACAGATATCTTGCAACCGTGATGTAGTTAAACAAGACCAAAATGCCTTTCATGAATTCGGGCCTGTCTCAGGAACACCTGCTCTACATTTTGATGGACACGGTAGACTAAGTGAAGGCGTCTTACGAGCACTTACATGTGATCAAATGCTCATTCTGTCTATTTTTCAGCCTATGGATTCAATTGTAGCAAGCTTGCCTTATGTGTGCATTAAGTCAAATTATTTTCATCTTCTTTATACTTTGTTTGGTGATGCTCTGGAGGAAGGAAAGCAGGAGGAATGACAGACCACTTGTGTTTGCTGTGAATTAAAGAAACTGAGAGAATACAAGGTGTGTTTGTTAAGACTTGCCTGGAGCATTTGCCCGGGTCAGCTGGGTTACCAAGGGCAATGGTAGCGTTACTCCGCTTGTTTAAGACTGTGGAAGAATAAACAGAGTTAGATGGTAAAAAAAAAAAATATTTGTAAGAAATATTTGTTAGTCCTGCTTATTATTTGCTTTAAACAAATCATTAAAAAATACAGTCTGTACAGTGAACACTCTTCATTACCACTCTCCTGTGACTTTGGAAAATAATCAGAACAATAAAGTTCTGCCAGTGAAATCATCATGGTCCTGGCAAATGTGTGATGTGGTCAGATATGAGGAACCCAGTGGAAAAAGGGAAATGTAAGCTCTTTTAATTTGGCAGCAGTAAACTCTCCCTCCTATTCTACAGCCACCGTGTTCCCTCGCTGTAGCAGACACAGGGAATTTGTTCATTTATAATACACAACAAACTGGGGGTACATTTACTGGAGAAGCCAGTCATCACTGATTCACTTCATCAGGATTCAAGTTATTCCTAAACAAATAAAATATAATCTTTTTCTTGGGATTTTGACTCTCTTTACCTGCACAAACATGTTAACTTAATCGTAATTGTTTCAATCTGCAATCAATAAATGAGAGAGAATAAACATGAATAAAAAGGTAAAGCAGAAAAACCTAAACCATGGCATAAAATACTCAATTACTTCTGTTCACGTTATGTAACATGCATGTATTTTTTTCTAAATAGTACAAAGTTGTTCCTACAGATCCAGATCCTTTCCTGATAAGTTAGCAGCTACAGCTTTTATTAGCTGTATGAGTAATAGGACAGGACTATTTCCTGGATGACAGCGTCATTTCTAGGCTATTTCTCACAAGGATCACTTCTGGATGTGCTGATGTTGACTGTATAAGCAGAGTTTGAGACCCACAAACAAATTTGCACAAATTCAACACATACCTAATATTCACATCAGGATCCCACTTTCGATGTGGGTCTTTGGTGAACCTCCATAAACAGGCCCAGATTGGTGATTGGTGGAGCTTTCCTATTTTGAGCACTCTTGGACAGTTTCTCCTCTGTCTTTTGGGCTTACTTGAACAAGCAATTAGCAATGTAGTGCCATCATTACCGTACACAGAGGACTTTCAACAGCCAATTGGCGCTTCTAATGTTGCCTCTATTTCTGAGTAAAGAGGCTGAGCCACCACTGTGAGGATTTAACTCATGCGTTCTGTTGAGTATGCCTCAACCTGGAATAGGAACCGTTTGATGCCTGATGACCACTACCCAAAATGCTACTCTGGCTCTGTGCCAGTGTTTGCATACTTTGGTGGAATGTGGATAATGGGCCTCATAAATTTGCGCTGAAGAATGCGACTGATTATCGATCATACGTCAGAATTTGTGTCTGAGGTAGGCTTGCATTCTCGGGAGGAATCCACGTTACTTAAGGACTGGCCTAATGAGGTTTTATCAGTGAGTTTGAGTGCTTGGCATTTTTGTGAAAACTACACATGTCATTTACATCGGATTGAACAAATGGCTAGAGTTTGAAAGGAACGCCAAAAAAATGAAAAACCCTATAAAAAACAACAACAATGTTAAAATACTGAAATTCTGTCTGAGAGAGAAAAACAGGTAGGGATAATTTAAAGTTGATTTGTGATAACAGTTTTTATTTTTCTAAATGGTTAATCTTTCAGCTGACTAGATAAAGGGAAAAAATAGAGCTCTTGACATTTGAGTGAGATTCCAGATTAACGGTGAGAGTATCATTCAATCACATTGTAAAAGACAATCCCATATTGAAAAGTCTGATTGTCCCTTTTAGAATTCCTATTCAAAAGCTCTTGTGACTACTTCAAACATTAGAGCAGAAGGCAGGAGGTTTCTCATCAGCTGTGGCTCAATGGGATTCGGATTTTGCATTGATGTGTGAACTGGATGGTCAGACAAGTGGGAGTGGGAGTTATTTCAGCCTTTTCACAAAGACTTGGAATGACTTTCTTGGTGAAAGATTCTGGTATGAAGCAATTGTGCTGAGAGACGTGCCTTGTGATAGAGGAATTACGTAATTACTGTGTATTTAAGTCATTCTAATTCTTAAGCACCTTTCTGGTGAATGAAGGCTGTCATTCAAAGAAATGAAAAATGTATTTATTTTCATGTGTTACTAACATCCAGCTCTGAAACACCTGGAATCAGAATCTGTCAGAGCTGGGAAGTTGAACTGCTCATTATTGGATGACTTATGGCTTGAATTGATGCAGAAACACAGATCTGAACTAATTTATGTGTGGAATTCATCAACAATCAATGTGGCTGTGATGCATAAAGATGTAAATAGCTGTGTTTGTAACCTCCTGTGCCTGTGTGTGAGTGCTTTGATGGTTTGTCACATAATGTTCCTACGAACAGACACCCACATCTTTAAAATAATCCTACATGTAAGAAAGTCAAACTGAACTTTTGAGTTACAGTAAATCAGCCAACAATAACACAACATCTTCTGGTGGCATCATTGACTTCAATGCTCATTTATGTCGGTCGCAAGTCGTCTGATTGAAAACTATGGAATCAGCTTTTAATCTCGATGACACTTATCAGCTTTTTATTAGATCGTGTCCCTTTTAAATCATCTAAAGAGGGCTCGACATGCACTCCATACCACATTAAAGCCTGTGCCTTAACCAAACCTTAGTGCTTTATAAATGCTTTAAAATGAGCTGCAATATAATCCACTAGAATGATTTATCCACCCATTTAACCTGTGTGCATGAACAAGCCTGTTTATAGTTTTATACTCACAACCAGTCCCACAATGATTGGCTAAAGCCCATAAATTATCCTTCTCCCATAAAGTTTCTCAATATAAGACTTACCATGACATAAAATAGATTTACACGTTGTACATCATCAAATAACTGCCAATAAGAGTATATACCCCAAGATGCGAGAAGAGGCAGTATAGCCATGTATGAAGAGCTACTCATAGCTAACAGGAAGTGAAATCCAGAGCATATATTCTGTAACACCATAGTTTCAAGTCATTTTATATGAACGTGTTTGAGTGGCAAGTTTATGGTCAGACTCACCTGTTTATGTGGGAAGCGTTACAACAATTAAAATCGAAGCCCCACCCTCGGCACTAAATGAAAAGCATATTTTAAAAAGTAAAGGACAAAGTAACAGCAGGTCGTAATCTAAACAACTTTAGTTTGAAGAAGTTTTATGGCTTTCATTGCACTGCACAGAAGACTGAAGCAAATTTCACAACGGTAATGCATAAAGCTTTAAAGCTGCAGTAAAAGCTAATAGAAGTGGTCGTGTTGGTTGCATGAAATTTAGCTCTCTCTGGTCACGTGAGCAAAATCATCAATGCAGTAAAGCTTTGCATGCACATATTCTTTATCTACTCTGAAAAGCATTTATACAGAAGATAAATCTGGTAACTGTGCACCAGAGCAGTTTTACTCAGGTTAGCAAGCTTTAATATCTTTGTGTTATTAAAATGACACTTTAACCCCCTGTATAATAAAAGTTGAGAGCAAGTGTATATAAATCTTTGGAGTAGTGTTCTTATTCCTTCACGGCTGTGTCCTTGCACAGAGAAACAAGCCAGGGATAGTTTCCAGCACCATGGTGATTAGTTTCAGCAGGTTTTTTCCTCAGCATACTCTGAGACTATTAAACTTTCACTGCTGACTTTTTTTCAATCATCTTTTCTTTATGCTTCATAAGATGTAGGCCTTTAAAGGATTGAACAAAATGAGTCTCTTCATTTCTAAGATCGCCTCTCTTTGTCATCGATAGATTCTACACATTTACAAAACCTTTAGTCCAACCAAGGTCGTACAATAGTGTGTGCTCACTCCTTACGCTGACAAAGAAACACATTCTTTCTTTGCTCTGAATTGTGAAGAATTCATTTTATTTAAATATTTAAGTCTATTCATGGAGGCAGTGTCGTTGTATTGTGTCTGGTTCAGCCTCTGTAGAACTTTCAAAGAACGGTGTGTACTGGAATACAGGCTTTAGTGTACTTGGAACTCTTTTCGTAAGACAGGGACCGATGACAAGAGGTGTGTAATGGAGACATGGATCCTCTGCCGAGCCCAGCAGTGGAAAGTCTAAATCCAATGTTTATCCCTTGTTTAGCCCTGCTTTCCTTCTCTCAGCTGCTTCATGGGCAGCTTAGCCCCTGACTCCTGCCACCTGAATGGGAGCCCACGACTCTGCACAGTTGGGAGATGGGAAAAGACCAAGGTGGGCCAGAACCAAGAGTAGGCAGGATGCCATCCCTTCCAGCTGGGCCTTTGTGCTGCTGCGATGCCTCCCTGTCCTGAGCCTTCCCCAGCATGGAATCTGCTTAAGCCTGATAAGGAGACGCCAAGACTCACAAGGACACACCTCTGAGTGCTCTGATGCCAGCACCACAGTTGGGGAATTAAACTTTTTAATTAGCAGCATACCCCCACACTGTCAAGAGAGTGAACCGCTTCAGTACAGGCCTTCTCAACGGCCAGCCCCTTTCCACTTGATTAAACCCCCAAGCATAGGGAGAGCATCGAGGTTTCAGTTATTACACGAGCAGTTTTTTTTTATTCTTCTTGTTTGAACATCCTTATAGATGCAGCACAGCAGAACAAGACACATATTATAACCTTCAGCATCTGCTTCATGCCGCACCTAATCAATGAATTGAAGAGTAGGCCTACTGTAGAATCAATATTATGATAAAGTCACCTTCTCTATCATTAAAGTTCTGAAAGAGCCCTCCTCAATGATGATAGACTGTGCAGCTGATTGTCAAGTGTAATGGTGGAGTAGCAGTGAGTGCCTGTGCAATCTCAGAACTAAAACCCCTTTGACTGTATTTTGTACTTCTACTCACTCTGAGAATGATCTTGAATGAGACCGTCTGATGATTGTATCAGGTTACATCAGGCATTTAAGATATGTACCAGTATTTATCCAGTAGAGGTTCATGGTTTGGGATTTCTACTCAGGTCCACATTGATTCCCAAGGCTTTCTTTCATTCTGAAGATTTATGACATTTACCTGTATAATAACTGTTAAGTATTCAACCTCGCTTAAATTTTGGTCATTGTCATACATTCAACATCTTACCTGCAAATTCAGATCATTACAAGCACACTGGTCCCTATTATCTCTTGGGTTCATAAATTCCACTGTAACTCTTGTATGTGCCCAATTTAATGGATGCCAAACTCATTTGCCTATAGCAAAATGGCATTTTGGGGACTATGCTCATTTCTTTCCTGTTGAGTTAGATACCACCGTAATGTCAGCTATTCCATCTACTGTATGTCATAGGTTAATAAAATCCTTTTACTAACACATATTGCAAGTTTATAAATGCCACACTTCTGTGTGCATTAAACAAGTCAAATACACTGGGTTAAATACAGAGCAGCCAATGGGTGGTTTTTCTTCCATTGGCTTTTTGCAGAACAAGGCAGACAGTTTTATCATGTTTGTAACCGTGTTTAGGTAAGAGAGCAAGCATGTGGCTCCAGCAACTATATGAAGCTTACCGACATAGTATTTGTCAGTTAATCTAAATGACTGTATCCAAAAAAACATCAAAAAATACAGTGTTTACAAAAATTCCAAGGACATGACTTTGGCAAGGCTAATGGCTAAATGGATAAAGATGGCATTGGCTGACTGTTACATAAGTAAACATGCTATCACTTGTGATTTTATGTCACTCCTGTCTTTAATATGTAGTATAAATGTAAATTGTGGTCATAATTAGTAGGTAATTTTTTAAATGTACTATATGAATTTAACAAGAACATCCAAGCCAGGATACAGTCATTACAGTGTTGTGATTTAGGTTTTATATTGTCTGCAGCAGATCAACAGATACTGTACAGACCACAGTCCAGGAAAGCTTTCCTTTCACCAGTGTTTTTTTTTCTTTAAAAACTGGATAGAGGTTTCTTTTTCATTCCATTCCAAGATTCCAGACTGGTTTGATCTTATTTGCGCAATTTCTGTTGTAAAATGGTAATTATGAAGGAAGTAATACCGTTCATCCTTTTTACATTTATATAAAAAATGTCTTGAATAGGTAATGGATACGGCCAATTTCATCCTGCGTTGTCCTATTGAGAATTCCTGTGCATGCCTCCTCTTCCTTCCTCATCCATAGTAACCCATTTCTCTTGCTCTTCCTCTGCTTTTGGTTGGACTATAATTGACATTTTTGCCATTCTGCTGCTATGATGTTATGAAGCGGTCATGGGTTATAGTTCACTGTCAGTGTTCACACTTTATTTATTTTGTGTCCATCAAAATAGACAAATGAAATTCCGAGAAGCTTTCTCTTGCACTGTTGCTTGTGTTTTTTGACAAGGCAAGACATGGGCACAAAATAGGTGTTTATGCTTTATATATATATATAAATATATATATATATATATATATATAAATATATATATATATATATATATATATATATATATATATATATTTTTTTTTTTTTTTTTTTTTGCTTACCAAATAACATAAAAGCCGAAGTAATTCCATGTTCATAGGAACTTTGTATCTCCGAAATGCTCATTTAGATGTAACAGAACGCCATAATATGATTCTACTTGAAAGGAAACCATTCTGTTGCGGAAAAACCTAGTTTAGCTTCGTTCTTAAACCCCTGCAAAAATGACTACCTTAGCACGAGCATGTGTGCCAATCATACATGTCAGAATTCCAATTTTCCTTCCACATCTCCTGCAGCATTTGCACCACACATGCTCTTGATTGGCTGGGAGGAATGAAGTCTCATGACACAAGCTGATGCATTTGTTCAGTCAAAGTGAAAACCCTGACAGGAATGGTCATGATGCCAAGATTCAGCGAAGATATGGGGACTGCTGGGAGTATGTTTTAAATGTCTGTCCATGGGCTGATAGCCTCTGTAGTGCTTTGTGCTGACGGATGTGTTGGAATGAAAATAGCGGCCTCTCCCAGGCTGCATCTTCATGCGACCATTGAGCAGTATACATAGACAGCAGTTTACAGCATGTGGCTTATTTTTCAATCAAGACACCCATCTAAAACTGTCTACTAAGAATGGATGAAATTTTAGCCATTGCGAGTAATCTTGCTTCCATTTTCTATAGAGAGAAACTGAAATTTTGGACACATTTTTGATGAAAGTCTTTTATAAACAAAAGTCACTTCATGCGCTGCCCACCATCTACAATTCACCTAACAACCTGACAGACTCGATTCAATTATGTGTGTGTGTGTGTGTGTGTGTGTGTGTGTGTGTGTGTGTGTGTGTGTGTGTGTGTGTGTGTATGTGTGTGTGTCTGTGTGTGTAGATTCCGGAGGTGTGAGCTAATTCTTCTGTTTACACCCTTGAGTCACTGTCACAAACAAAGACAAACGCATTCATTGGCTTCCAGGATCGTGTTTGCTGTGATTGTCCTATTGCCTTTGAAGTTTCTCATCACTTTATGCTGTTTACTTCTTCATGCTCTTTCTTTCCTTCAAATCACCATGGGGTATTCCATTCCCGCTCCAAATCATTTCAGCACAGTATGAGCTGAGTATTAGAGGTGCGAACTGCGCTCAACATGTTTCTTCGGTACGGCACCGGTCTGGATTGAAGGGACACTCTATGAATAATGAAATTTCAAATCAGCAAAATCCTGATATAATAACTCTGTGATGAGCCACCGGCAACTATCAGTGCAATTTGGCTTGTTGGAAATCATCAAGATGTGGCATATGCCAAATTCCATCGAGACTCAAATTAAATGAAAGTCAAAAAGATGCTTTTAGGGACTATGCTCATTGCTAATGGCTGTATCAGGAAGTGTTTGCTTTCCTCGGATAATTTAGATTATTGGCATTGGAGATCTAGAGGAAAGTTAATGTCTTCTGCCTTTCTAATGAGGTTGTTACAATGAACCCAACTCTTGTCTTGCGGAGCCTCTGATATGGGAGATGTATTGTCTTACAGACTTCATGCACTGATGAACCACATATAATAAAATCAGTGATGAATTATGAGTTAGACCAGAAGGACAATGGCTTACAAGTGGAAGATGTGCTTGTGATAGAGCACCATTGTGTTGAGTACAGGATATTAGCTAGAAGCAGTTGGCTGCTAACTCAAAGAAGAAGAAAGTAAAACAAATTCCATGTGCAATATCATAATTATTATTTTAGCCATGTTATTTAGCTGTTTAAAAGAATTCTGCTCATCATCGTCACATGAAAAATGTGTTACATTAAACAGTGACGCTATCATGTGCCATGCCTTATTTGCCCGCGGAATGCTTGCATGCTATTTAAAGTCCCACTATGTTGTTTTTGCTTTGCTCAAATAGCAAAACAAATTTTAAAAAAAGTGCAGAGAAGAGTGTTCATTGCCATGCTGCTGCACAACCTCTACTTTAAAAAGGCCTTTCGAGACTGGCTGTATGCTTTGTAAATCATCTCACATGATATTGCTCAGCCAATGAAAATCTATGCATTTGGATGAGAATTGTGACTCAAGTGTACCCGAGTAAGAAAGATACACACCCAGGGGAGAGATGAGATGAAAGAAGAGTCAAAGAAATAAATGAGTCTGAGAAAATTTATTTCACCTGCCATGCACCATCAAAGAGAAAAACAGACAGAAAATTCAGCTTTTTTTAGAACCCTCCCACCCCCCCTCTCCACACACACACACACACACATACGCCCAGTACAACTCACAGCCGACACTATGGTGATTATTAAAAGCAGCAAGCTGAACTGCTAAAAGGCGACTAGCCAGACATCCGTTGTGTGAACTGAAAATTTTTGCTGACATTACCTAGCCACCAGCATGACAGCGAGCGAGCTAACTTCAACCGTGTTCACATCTGTGAGAAGAGAAATGTGAGATCAGGGAGTTTCCCGTGAACTTTTGAAAGATGTCACCCTATGCAAGGGGCGTCTTCAAGGGTTGGGACAAGAGCAGTGACATTTTCTCATCAGCATGCACAAATGTGATCACATCGTCCTTATCCCTCCCTCAAAGGGACGAAAAGTTGGTGACAGGAAGTGAAAATGAAAATCGGTGTCCCTAAATGAATACTAACTTGGACAGAGACATACTTGTTTCAGTATTCAGTGTTTCCTTGTTCGGTTCAAGCTTTATTAAAAACAAATCTTAATGTTTCCCTAAAAATTTGTAGCTTTTATTTTAGGAGTTTATCAATGGAGAAAATCCTATAGAACATTCCAGTACATGTGGCCTGAAAATGGTAAGTTATCGCATGCATTTTAAGTATTTCCCTGTCTCTCGTCGACCTCTAATTTGTTCCATGTCCACAAGACAGGGGGAGGCAGAATCCTAAGTATGAATTGATTTTTTGATAAGCATACATTTAAACACCTGAAGAACATACTGGAGCTGCACCGTGTAGCAAACAGAGCATCTTGATTGATCTGACTAACAAATACGAATGTGCATTCCACGGTTTGAGTCAAGATTGGGTCCTCTGTTCTTCATGAAGGACCATGAAAGTGAATCTGGGTTGAGGTGAGAAGGTAGCTGCTGTGACTAATGGGTTTATTTAATTCAATTTATTGCTTCGACTGCTGCGCCATACGAGACATGCTGGTCACTGTGAGGCTGAGGTTTCTTTATGAAAGAAAGTGAGATTAACCCCATTTTCGAAAAAGGCCAGAATACCCTCTCATGTCATGCTGGATTTTCCTGTATTGGTAGCTGAATGTATAAATCTGCAGAAGTGAATGAATGTGAGTGAGATAGGGCTCCTCAGTTTATTTTGTACAAGTCTCCTAATCAGCGTCATGCTGCCGCTTCATTTGCCCGGCTGGGAATCTGTAATAAGTCAGAGCTTTGTCAACATGTCCACTGTCAGAAGCAGGAGGCGGCGTCTTTTGATTTTACTGTGTCAGCCAAAAATCACTCTGACTTGAATGTCTCAGCAGACATTTAGCATTGTTGCTATCTTTATCATCTATAATCTATTGAGGGTGGCATTCTGTTTTCACCCTCAGCATATTGCAGTAATTAATTCACCCATAATACTATTATGTCAGCTACATGTCAAACCATATCTGCCTCTTAACACATTGTCTCCCATTAACATTTTCCAAATTTCTGATATGATCTGTGGAATACAAATGAAGCCCTCAGGCGGCTATGGGCTCTGTGTTGTCTCTGCTCGGAGCAAATTGCATTCTCGTTGTTTTGCAACACACCTCCATTCTGAGGGAACGAACACGTGGGTTCTGCATGTTGGGTAAACTCCACAAAGGCTTTGGGGGTTCAAAATTAATGTGCCATGATAATTAGTTAAGCAAAGCCAGAGGAAGGAATTTCACACCTTGGGTTCAATTATAAATGGTGTAATATGCCTGGGTTGTTATGTTTGTATGTTTCTTCATGTTATTTCATGGTCCTGGTAGTATATTGCCAAATCTGAGCAAATGAATCATTGCGTACTGCAACAGTGGCAGCTAATACCTTTCTAACAATGTTATTTATTACTATAATTTAGTTTGCTTCCAATAGTATCTCTCCAGTATACTGTATGTTTTATATAAAGTTTGCACTTGGAACTGCAAGATTTTATACTCTTGTGTATGGACTACATTAGTGCCTTCTAAGAATATCTCTAAAGCAACTCAAAATATGATCATTTGGGTGTTTTAAACCAGTGTCAAATATCCATCCATCCATCCGTGGAGGTAGGCTCCACCAGATCCAACTGGTAACGCTCCACCTCCAACACAAGCTCCAGTTCCATCCCCGCCAGTGAGGTGATATTCCAAATCCCCAAAGCCAGCTTCTACCGCCTGGGTCTGGTCCACCTTGGCCCCCTGTCTTCACCCATATGGCGGCACACCCGACCCCATCAGGGTGGGAAAAATCCACGTTGCCTCTTCGGGCTGAGCCCGGCCAGGCCCCGTGGCAGACCCGGCCACCAGGTGCTCCAGAGGTGGGCCCCCGGCTTCTTCTGGGCAGGGTCACTCGTTTCCCTCCTCTATTTGTCATTGGGTCTTCTGAACCCAAGGCAAACAGGTCTTAGATGATGCCTGACCCATCATCTAAGACCTGTTTGCCTTGGGTGAACCTATCAGGAGTACAAGACTCCCGACAATGTAGCTCTCAGGATACTTAGGGCACACAATCCTCTCCACCACAATACGGTGATAGTTGCTCGGAGACAAGCTTCAAATTTTTTCATACCATTGTTTCAATTTTTGTTACTTCAAGCCAACTCACATGCAGGAGAATCATTGTGACTTCTTCATGAATCAGAGGAGAAATGTACCGGCTCTTTTGTCGGTCCCAGTTTTCACCTAGATTGTCTGGTCATAAGAGATGTTTAAAGATTGTGTGTTATGCTTCTCAATCTTGTTTTGACATTTAGGAGTTTAGTATGAGTCCATCAGTACTGTTGAACATCCAGAGCTCTTCACACCATCCTGCCAGATATCTGATTTTAGATGTTTGCCTTCACTTGGTTTCCTAGGTATAAACCGCTTATTAATGACATGTTCAGAGACACGACTAGCAGTGCAGAGACTTTATTTAGAATTTAGGAATACTTTAAAGTTCTAGTTTCTCCAGCAATTCACCAAATGTGCTTCTTATGAAACAGGGTTCCATATTCTGATCCTTTATAAATGCTGCCAGAACAATAGCATAAAGAAATCAAGATTTTCTGTGACTGCTCCACCTTAGGTTCGCAGAGGAATGTCAGAGGTGCGGCAGAAAAATTATTCAGAGTTATAATGAGGCAGCGGGTAGCACAGACACTTTGACATCAGAGAGGTAATACCCCCTGCCATGGAAATGTGTAAGACCACAGAGTCAGACATGGCCACTTTTATCCATTACTGTGCTTTTTGTTTTGTGAGTCACATTTTTTAGACACCTGAAGGCTTAAAATCTGAAAACCACAATAATGTCCACGTGTTCTGTCAATTTCTGAAAGTTGCCAAAGAAATCATGCGGTGAAAATCAATGTAATCATCAAGCTTCCTATTGTTTCGACACAATTGCAAAAAGGAATGTCAGGTCTTGCAGCTGTGAGCATGTAAAACGGGGGGGGGGGCACTCATACACAAATTTTGTGTAGAATGCCGGTGCATTCATGGACTGGGAAGCCTCAGAAATGAAAGGTTTGCTATAGACTTTATGAACTACACTTTGTTTGATTGTGTGCAATCACTTCAAACAACGTTTACCCTTTTACCTCAGCAGCTAGGGGGAAACATCATTTCTAAACTGATGATTGGTAAAATAAGTTTTCAGTGCATATTTAGTAAAGATGGTTGCAACTCTTTTTAAACTAATGATGCGTTCTTTGTATACGGTTAGTAAGTGAACACATTCATTGAGTATAGGCTTCATGAAATGTTGAGTGTGTAAAGGCGTGTACAAATATTCCACGTTGACAGATCAAGTAGATGTGAGTAGGAGTCAAGAGCCCGCTTGGCAACGCGTGGGCTGCATCTTAGGACCGTTGTTTAGCTACAGCTCTAGGGAAGCACAGGAAGCTACTCGAAGCAAAGAGAGGGAACGTTGTGTAGCAGATGGTTTCTGTATGTCTATGGGTCTGTGCTGCTGTTGGCATGAGACCAAATGATGACAATATCACCATATAATCTTAAAAATTGAAAAGGTAATCCATAGGAATCTTAGTGCAATACTGCAGATGTAGTGAGATTAGTAGGCCTATGATCAAGTTTAGTGAATTTACACAAGTGGTTTGTTTTTTGATTGATTTGATTGGCCAATTTGTTGCAAACAATTGAAGCAGCATTTTAAAGAAAAAATCTTTGCAATGCAGAAATTTCATTTCGTGTAAACTGCTTTGTGTTGAGCTTCGTAATGTTTCTAAGTAAATGCAGCACACACAAAAAAGAAATCATCAGAAGAGCAAATGATGAGTGTGTGTTTTCTACCTTTTATTTTAATTAACTTCAGCTATACACACAGAAGTAATATTATTTAATTCATTAAGCTGTTTAAAGGCCACCAGCAGCTAACAGCAATGCTGAAAGTGGAACATTTTCTTACATGATATGTTACCTTGGGGCCATTTCCATGACAACCATCTCACACAAAAATGGAAAACTGTTGCATTTTGGATATTCTCTTACGCAACAACTGTATTTCAGGAACCTAGAAACGTAAATGTTTGAAAACAGGCTCCGGAGAGGAAACTTTTGAAGGCGCCACCCTACCTTATTGTGTAAGTGGGCAAAATGTGACATCTCTGAAAATGGAAAATCATTAGCCAACTTCAAGCATGCTTCTTACACTTCCTGAAAATCTTTTTCATGGATGCATACAGCAGACAGGACAAAAGGAATTCATTGGACTGCTTCGCTTTTGTTTGCGCTGCAGCAGATGTCCTGAAAGATTACCATGATCTTATTCTGTGGCGTTTCTGTATATCCACAAAGAAACGTTGTGTGAATGCGGAAGGTTTTGAAACTTCCACTCAAAAATCCTGAGCCTCAGAGTTGATATCATGAATCAATCAATGCATCCAAAATGTTTAAAATGGCAAATCTAGCCAGTTGTTTGTATTGACTCTCTTATTTGACTCATCTTTTAGTAATGATTGAATTTCAAGTCCTTGAAAAAATGAATACGGTATATGCAAGGCAATTCTTACACATAAGTAGGCATTGCAGACTTTGCTTTTTGCAGAATTCTGCTTTTTAAAGTGCCTATGAAATTTCAAGGAGTTGTAATGGGGAAATGCAGGGTCTGCTTGCTTTGAAAAAAGAATGAAAAGATTTATTTTAGTCCAGTAATCATGACATGACTCCCACACAGCTGACAAATCTCATGGTGGTGGTATTCTATGTAGTAACTTAATGAGTTTCTGGTGCTTTAGGTCTACTTCAGACTCATTTAAATCTAAGTCATTCATATTGTGCGAGGCTTGAATTGTGACAACTGCAATTATGTCTTCATATTTATTCTTGTACCATCATCAGTTCAAGAGTAAAGATTATACCTGGAAAGCACTGGCAGTGCTCTTGATGATGTTTTGCTCAAAGCACCAATTTGCCTAAGAACACACAGAGCTCTTAGCATGAATGTAGGCACTTTATTTAGCTGAAATAAACACAACTAATATAGAGAACATTAATGTGGTTTTGTACCTGCACACAGTTCGATGAAAGGGTACTTACTTGAAAACAAACTCCCAATAAAGACACATTTCTTCCTTTTAAAATGCTCTAACGGGGTCTTATTGGCACATTTTTTAATCTTAATGATCAGAATAAAGGAAATTGATTTTGTTTTGCATGATGCTACTAACAATATTTGAGAATTAGCAGTTAATGCCACTGTTCTAAGATGTGATGGTGCTGTGGTTTGTTTTGAAGCAGGCTCAGCGAGCTGGCTAGCCTCTTTATTACTGCATTCCCTAATGCCTTGATTTAATGCACTCGTAGAGGTCAGACATTGTGCTGGCAGCCACAGACCACTTCCTTCCACGCCACCCTATTAATAACAGGGAATAAATCACGGCATGTTGAATTTCCTCACTTGCATATTGGAGCTATTTGGGTGTGCTTTGGGGACATCTTTATTGCATCTATGAGGTATATCGCTAAACATCTGTTTGCGTCTCAATCCAAAGTGAAAAATGCTTGCTCAATGTCAGAATTAATTAACGATGCTATTCCCTATGGGCTACTTAGGTTAGCAATGCAGTGGAAATCCTCAGAGGGCTTCAGATTGATTTGTGGGAGTTTTATAAGAACATGTAATGCTCACTCATTTTGCAAACTAAAAAAAAGAAAAAAGTTCTATTAAATTTAGATGACTTCATGAATCAAAGGAGAAAAATGAGCGACTCATATCAGTGCTTTGATACTGTATAGCACTGTTAATGTAGCCCAGTCCACGCTTTTGAGATTTATCATGAACTTGTTTGAAACAAGACAAAGGATAAAATGAGTCTCTCTCGGCGAGGAGAGCGGAACCAGAGATTTAAGTTTGCCGCAGTCTGGTTTCTGCACATAGCATCAAATTTCATTTCATCATCCAATGATACAGATACGATTAGACAGAAGAAATATTATTGTTGTCAGTATGTGTTTATCTGGATTTGGCCATGTACGTTGAGCCTCATTCCCACAAGCACCTTTAGTTTTATTAAACAGCGAATGTGTCGACAAACCCATGTGTGCAACCTTTGAGATTAAAACTTTATATTATACTGAATTTCAACTCTACTAAATAAGTAAACGCACAGAGGTAAAAAAGCAACATACACGGGACAACAGTTCTGTAGTCACGCAAGTCATTTATATTGTTTATGTACCATTAATCTCTCACAGCCTTCTCCCCTTCACTTTTCACATGAGAGCGTAGATTGCTTCGGGCTACTCTCATGCAACAACAGCTCATAATGTCCATGAAAAGCAGGGTTCATATTCACATATCTGCTCCCCAAGGGGAAAAGAATAACTGCAGAGAGTGAGAAAAAACATACAGGACACCATTCTTTATGGTTGGGGGAACTTGATTATACACTATAACGATTTTCAGGATATTTTGCTTAGAATATTAATTAAATCCTCTTCAATTCTGAAGTAATCAAAGACTCATTATTTATACAAATACCGGAAGCTTGTTCATGGTAATACACACCATCAAAGTTACAGAAGAGACCTAATGCCAAAGATGATTGTTGGACAGTAGTTATACTGTGTGTGTGTGTGTGTGTGTGTGTGTGTGTGTGTGTGTGTGTGTGTGTGTGTGTGTGTGTGTGTGTGTGTGTGTGTGTCTGTGTGCGTGTACCGTTTTGAGGACAGTGAGATTGCCCATGATCCTGTGATGATTAATTTCTCATAGAAAACCAAACATGTCAGTGTGCCCAGATGAATAATCAACATCATTAGTCATTCTATTTTTTTCTCCTTCTACTATTAAAAATGAACAAACCCACCATCGCTGACAATCTTGGCTGCAGGGACTTCAATTTGCGAGGCAACCAATGAAATGCCTCAGTAGGAGCATGCATTCTCTCAGATGTTAAGAGGTATAAATTATGCAGAACACACCTAATCCAATATTTATCTCGATGTGATAATCTTTATTGCATGGGGGGAGGGTGATTATATGTCATATTTGGATTTCACAATTAGCCATAGATATTGTTGCACTGAGTTGCGTAAAGAGTCTGGTTGTAGGTCTTATTCATTTCCAGCCATCTCATTATGACCCCAGCAGTCATCTCAAGTGGATGCTGAAAATACGAGTGAGCAACAGTGAATGGATCTTAAGTTTTTACTTTCATGCTCAACTAAATTATGCACTGGAGCATTGTTTATCCAACAAAGCAGGCCATGTTCCAGTCATCCACCCCCAAAAACGGCAGAATTAATCGCTGATGCCAAAGTGGAAGCAGTGCAAACAGACAACTTTCTTTCTCTGTCCACGATGCAAATAACATGCAGAGAAAGTGGAGTGAGCGGTCTTTTATGTGTCGTCCCCTTTGGTTCTCCTGCCAAAACTCTGCTGCTCTGTGGAGTCTTTAACCTCTCCACCCCCCCAGTTCCCCAAGGCTCTGGCAGAAATATACCGAATGAAATGAATGCAATAGAGGGCGGCGATTGAGGAGGTAAATGAAGGATGGTGAATGACGGTCTGAAAATTGTGGTCTGAGGCAGCATCTGTGAAGAGAGACAGGACGAGAGCGTAAGTCGGGCTAACTCAGCAGAAAAAAACCTAATTGAAATAAGCGCTCACATCACCCTTCTACCTTTTGCTCTTATTATAGACTTTTAGTGAGGCTCTAAAATGACTTGCATGGATATATTGCATGAAACCTACCTGTTCTGGAACGTACTCTTCTGCCAGGCTATCAGCAGGCCCTCAGCGGAGAGTGCTGCTCGCGCTCGATGGGGAGGCAAAAAAGGAGGGAGCCGCTAAGTGCTACCTACACCTTGGCGTAAGCCGTGTTTACCCATGAGCACTCAGCACAGTGACACATGCTTTCACTTCGACTAATAAATCATTGAAGGTCTGATGTGCATGAATGGGAAGGCAGTGTCAGTTTTGATACTTGATTAGCATTTCTGTCACTTTGCCTTACGTTTAACATAACTCCAGCTGTGCAACTTAATTCACACTGCCCATGGGCATGTCTATGACGAACCATTCCTCAAACTGACAGCTCGCTGGAGTGGCACATCCGCAAATGTGCTATTTCAGTGAATGTTCGAAACAAATAAGATGCATTGTGATGGGAATGTATATACGACAATTAGGAATCTACTATTCCTCATTCTAATATATGTGGCACTGCCGTTAACTTTTCTGACACCGTCTGTCGTAAGGATTTCGGTATTACGCGTAAGCATCCTGATGGTTTCTGATGTAACGTAAGAGGGTTTTCATGTGGCACACATGAACCTGTTGCATTTTTTGAAGAGTTTAAGAGTTTTATTGCAAGATAAATGTAGCCAATCACCCAATAGATCACCTTTAAAATGGACCATGCAATGACAAAATAAACAAATCCTTAAGAGTAGCTCCATTAATGTGAAAATTTTAGGAATTATTTCCTTAAGTATCAAGCTAATAATGAAACCAACATAATTCAAAATTGTAACAAATAAGATTTAATGGTTAAGGAGTCATACTGTGAGGGTTCATCTGTTATGGGATTGTTGCTTTTTATGTCTGTGCAGTGACATACAGTAATGGCGAAACTGAGCTGCCTCTGCTGTTGAGATATCTTATGTCACAGTGACGAGAAAATGACCTATATTTCACCTTTTCCTCTCCTGTGGTAAGCCATAGGGTGTAAACGGTGAAATTGAGCAGCCAAAACCGCATGAAGAAAGCACTCCATGGATCTATTAAATCATCTTGCTATACTGGTTACATGTTTGTTTAAATTTATCATGCCATTCACAGTTATACACAAAAACTGCAGTGTGCCAAAATCCCTGAAGATCAGCTGCTCCCAAGAGTCTAGTACAAACAGTTTTGACACGTTACAAATTTCAATTACATTTCCTGTTTGTTGTCGCGTTTCGATGAACAGTAGCTGAACCTTTCAACCCAGGCTATATGATTCGCATTTATGCTTTATGTACACACTGAGTGAATCACCATTTAAGGCAAATTGTTTTGCATGCTCAGTAATGTGGAAAGTGTGGTGTGTACGATAATAAATGGCATGCACAACTCCCCTTATGATATTATGCAAGCAGCATACATCTGTACAGATATGGGAATTAGCATCCTGCCTTAGCATATGTTAATCCACGCACTGCACAGTCCTCCCATCTGTCAAACACCACTGTTTAGAACAGTGAGGGGGACAAATCTGTCTGACTGAAACCTCCACTCTCTTCCTGCTACTTTCCGACTGCCGATCTGTCTGTGACTTGCAGCGTTTAGACACACCTTTATCATTATTCTCTAATTTCTAATTGTAGACTTGCCGTCTACAGCCTATGCCACTTGAGCACAGTGATCTCTACTCTCTGATGCACTGAGCATCGTGAATGGATGAATGATGAAAAAACGAAATACGATGAATACCCTCAGTCACATGCAACAACACTCAATTACTTAGCTGATAAAATATCACCCTCACATTGTTGACCCTTGTTTTTCACAGTGACATATTGTACTTTGAAAAGCTGATTTATTTAGACTTTCTGAAGGATCAGTGTTAATGTAGTAGTGACCTTCATATTCAACTGCAGTTTAATTGAGGCAGGTACTCGGGCCGCATTTCTATGCAAACTGTTTATATGGTAATGTGGAATATGTTAATATCCACCTTCATTCTTGTCCTCATGCATCCTGGATGTAGTGACACCTGTCTGTGGTAATGGCTTGCTGCATCCCTCCTGATAGAGGTCCGTCAGCCTCACTGTTAACAGTATCACTGTCAGGACAGGGCCAGAGGTGGGATGCTGTTTCCTCTCTTCTAAATCGTTGCTGTTGTAATAGAAGAAGCACAGATGAACAAATTTATTTGTTTAGGGAATAGCAAACACCCGATCAGTGAGTTGGTTACTGTAGATTGAGTACAAACAAAAAAAGGGATAATAATGTTTAAAGTAGAGTTAAATTGTAAATAAACATGAATTATGTTAATGGCCCCTATCTGTGCGACACATGAAATGCAAACGTACAGTATGCTAGAAAAGTAAAAATAATATTTGAAAACATTAACTGGACCGTTGAAGTAAAAAAAAGCACCTAAAATAAAATGTACTGGTTTCCATCCATTCCATGGGTATACTGGAGTGTTTCTTACCGCTATGAAAGGTCACATTTTTAAAATAGATAAATGTGCTCATCTAAACGGCTCTTGAACTTGTATGTTACAGAAACATAAGCATCAACTCTGACATCATGCAAATCAGCAGACCTGTGCAAATTTCATCCACCTGTCAGCCACCCAAACAAATAATTTCCTCTGACACAGATGCCACACCACACCTCCAGGCATCCTGTCTATTTATAAGAAGCCTAAGTTTGCAGGTGAGATCTGTTTTAGTGTGTTGTAATTATGCTTGAACTCTCCTTTAATGATTTCCTTTATAGCAAATATTGTGAAATGTGTAAGAACCAACACTGCAGTAAATATGTAAGAATGACATGTGTAAGAACAATACTAATGAACTTCACACAAGCGAAGGCGAGACTTTTTCCACTTTGCAATCCGGCTAATCAAAACCTGCTCTAGACACTGCACAACAGATTAACAAAGAAATAAAAAATAAATCCACCCTTGAATCAAGAGAAGTAATGAATCTCAACATTCGTGACATTATTCAGATGAAGGATGTAACACTCTGTGATAGAGGGTAAATAGGGCTGCATATAAATGTCGAGCACCCCAAAAGACTTGAGAATCTCTTCCATTCTACTCAAATGAGCAGATACTGAAAAATTTAAATTACTATGAAGTTGAATAAATTTCTCATACAATAGTGTGAAAGATGTGACATTAACATTTAAGGATCAAACCCAGTAACTGATTGAAGTATGCCTTTCTCATTTAGTCTTTTCTACAGTGGTTTTTGAAAGGACTTCTGTACATAAACTCATTTTTGTTTAAAAGTCTTCAAGTCCTACAAAACATTTCTTCCCAGGTATGTCCAAATAATAATCTAATTGTGATTAATGAAATTTTAACTGTGGTTTGACCGGTCCAGCTATGTTCTGTACAGTTTTGCTTTCATTGCAGAACTGATTTGCACTTAGTTGGGTTTTTTTTTGTTTGTTTTTTAAGTCATCTAACAATGCAGCCAGAGACTGCAACATCCCACAACACCCAAGAATTCAAAATTTTACCCTGATCTACTTCCGTAGATCAAAGCACAAGCTTTAATCTATGGTCTTACTCACACTAGCCTTAAACCTTGTCTTTCTATCTTATCCGGTTCCTGAGTGTAAAAATGTTGAAATTTGACCTTGACCTAGTAATGTGCTTTTTCTTTCATCGTTCTATCTATGACGGTTGTGAAGACATTTGGTGGACGAATGGATGGACTAACACACAAACAATTACAATACATCCGCTTCGCGGGATGTAAAAGCTAAAGAGAAATACGAAAAGCATAGGTTGTCTTAGACAACAGAAATCATGCATGTGTTTTTTTCCTATTGCTAAAGGTGGTAAACTAGAAAAGCACTGGCTTTGGAGGGTTTCTCCTGCTCTGAGTGTTTCTTAGGGAGCCTGACCCGTGCTTTAAGGCTCATGGCCTACATTGTATCGGACAAAGTAAATCTTCTTACTCTTCCCCTCTGCGGTCTGAATCAGAAACATAATAGATACAAAAGAAAAATGTTTTCAGGGATAGAAATGCTCTGGGGTATGATGGTGTCCATTTACAGTAGCCTCTGTGTGCATTATAATGTCGTCCCAGTGTGTCCTTGCTTTGGACGTTGGGATGAATTTATGTGCTAAAACATATCATTTAACTGTAGCTTTACCTGTGAAAAGAAACCTGTGAGGTCAGTCAGCGTGAGATGAAAGCGTGATAGCTGATAGCTTTCAAATCTTCTCATCTTTAGAACAAAGTCGTGCCGCAACATGGGAGTCTGCAATCGTAGTAAATATGAAGCTTTATATTTAACAGCAGCTCAAGCTGTCCAGACTTTATACACATGATTATCACATCATTAATCTGAAACCCTAAAAGGTTCAAAATCACTGGAACAAAGCACATCATTTATTCAAAGTATTTCCAACATTTTCTGTTAAACGACCACAAAATGAAAGACTTCTGTCGACTGGTGAAATCATCCAGGGTTCAATTTAATTGGTTTCTTTTAACACATCAGGTTTATGATGTTTCTGGCTGTACTGCTGTTGACTGTAGCAACAATAATGCATGTTAGAGCTCGGAGCCGTTCATCTGCTCTGCTGCAACGGGCTCAGACAGGTTTTGTGGCACAACTGCATTAAACCAACAGTAAGGGGAAAGAGCTGGGGGTGTCAATCCACCAGTTTTCACAGGATCAGCTACGAATCGGACAAAAGCCCCGCAGTAAAGATCTGGTGAAGACACGTTCCACCGCTGCTGCATGTAAGTCACAGTTGATGTTTACTGCCATTATAATTAATGTGAATCCTTTCATTCTCAGAGTAGCATCTGCTATCAAATCCATTAGAGGAGGCAATAAAAAAATAAAATTAACTCAGACCAGGATTTATGACTCTGGAGTGCAGCACACTTCATCCTTCTCCATGCTGTCATTTTTAAATAAAGTTAAAATATCGACATAACGCATACATGAAACTCTTTGCCGCTATTTATTTCTATTTCACATTCATAGGGCTTTATTTTCAGGAGGAAACTATACTATTTTCATCATTTTTTAAACTTTGATAGTAAATATCTACATCGAAATGTGATAGAATGAAGAAAACTCCATACCTGGCCCACCAAGGTCGGGTTGTTGTGCTGAGTGAGAACAGAGTCAAAGAAAAAAATTCTTCTTCTTCAACTTCACAACCATCCTTTATCATTTTAAAACTGGGGAATTATTTCATTAATGAATAATTTATTTCTAAGGACACCTCAGTCATACAGCTGCGATGCCAAACTGTTCATGGCAGGGAAGGTCATATATTTAGTGTAATTGTTACTCAAAGGCTGTGTAATTATATTGTTGAATATCCAATTAAAATCCTTATTAGACGTTGAGATATTCCTTTATTTACCTTCTTTATGTGGATTTTCATTATGTAAAGGTCTGCAGGAATACACTTCCCTGCATGCACAAACGCCTACGCGCGCACACACACACACACACACACACACACACACACACACACACACACACACACACACACACACACACACACACACACACACAAACACACACCATCACCACCGCTGCAGCCACGTCTACTCTTGTCATGCTGGTTTAATAAGAGATAGCATAGAATTGGAGAAAAAACAATACAGGGTGTTTGCACTCCCCCATACAGGAGTAACGGCCTGGGGAAGCTGATTAAATACCATGGGATCTTCTGTCCAACCAGCTTAATCTGGACAATACAGAATGTGGGTGAACACTATTCCATATAGTGTTCACACCCGCCCATACTGAAAGAATAAAATTAGCCACGCATCCCACAGACTCAAGCCGTTTCTTTTTTTTGACATTTCTGTATTTTACGTATTATCTGTCACACGGCAATTAAATCAATCGTGCAAAGCTTTGTGTTCACACTTTGTGTTATTTAGAGAGGCGCGACCAGACAGAAAGAGTCCTACAATTGCGTCTCCGACAATAGTATCAGCACTAAAAACCCAGTGCCCAGGTGGAACAGTGTGAAAGTGGGAGGAGGGATGTGTGGATCTGAAAATACATAAATCCCCTGGTGAGTTTTTTTTTTAAAAAAAGAAGAAACAAAAAAACTAAACAACTGAGCAAATATGAAGGTTCTTGCTGAACATGAGACTTTTAATGGTTGTTTTTGTCTCTGCTGAATCCAGTGATGATTTAAATTTTTCTAAAGCACACAAGAAGAAGAATTACAACGGTTAAAATTCAGGCAAGGTAGACAGATGTAGAAGTAAAATTCAGCGAATGATCCCAGAAATGAGGTTAAATATGTTTCAGGAAATGCATATTATTATGCATTTACAACCTTTTGGAAGAAGTGCAGCAGTAGATAAGGGTGAAAGAAGGTGATAATGAGTTTCAGGCTTCCATCTGGAAACTTAGATCCAAAAATAAATTGAGAAGATTTTAGTTTTCTGCTTCCTTTCAAACACATTTAAAGATCTATCCTCCCTGAGATTGGGAGGTAGGGCGTTAGATGTGGATACGATCACAGCACTCACCAAGCCAAATAGTGAATAAGTGAGTAAGCAATGAAGCTTAGCTCCTGCCTATTAAGGGCTTTGTATATAAGGAGCAGTACCTACAAATCAATGCTTAATGTTACAGAAAGCCTTTGCAGGGCATCTAAAACTGGATTGATGTGCTCCCTCCTCCTGGCGCTGGTTAATCACGGAACTGCAGAGTTTTGAATAAGCTGAAGTGCCTCAGCATTTTTTATGGAGACCAGTAAAAAAAAAGTGTTTGATAGTAATGGAGTCGTCTGGAAATAATGGTATGATTCTGCTTTTGGGCATTTAAAAAAAATATATTACAGGACATATTTTAGCTGCGTCAGTGCTCAGCAAAGACTTAAACATGTGAGTCATTTAGAGAGCACATAGCACAGTAGTTAATAAGATAATGCAGCTCCACAACCTGTTTTCAAACAAAAGCGATCAGATACTGAACATTTTTATTTTACAGAGATGTATGACTTCATAAATGAGCTGTGATATTGAGTTCCATGGTATTTAAAGCCCAGCCCTGTCCGCTCCGGTTACTTTTAAAGGTACGCTATTTGCCTGCCTTCCGTCACCCACACCCTTTAGATGGGGGGTGGGGGGATTCTCCCAAAGATGTCACACTGGCATGGTTGGTGATTCTATTGGAAAATCTAAAAAGCTGTTGCTGATCCACTCGCGTTTTGGTGCACTCAGTCCCATAATGCCTTGAGTGCTTGCCTGGGCTACACGGCATCACTCAGCTCAGCCACTCTCCGATTGTGCTTTCTTCTACGATATCCAGGGTAACAAGAAGAGAATGACTGGAAGGAAAGATAGGTGGAATAAAGGTTTTGGCAGAGGGGGAGGAAGCCGGCAAAAATTTGCCTGCGGGAAAACACACGAGAGAGCTCTCTGTGGCACACACTAATCCGGCCTCCCACTAGCTGTGACCTATGTATTCTATGTGTGAGCAGCATACTCCAGGACAAGCCCACCCTTCCATCACTGTCACAGGCTGCACTAATGAGTGCCAGAGGCCACCGGGTCAATGACTAAGCTGATTTGCCTGCTGATAAGTGATTGCCAGGAGGTTCTGCGTCGAAGAAACTAAAAAGAGGCCTTTCCTCAATTTTCTGAGCCATTGTTCTGTGTCCCTTTCCTTAAATTAAAATAAAAAGTAGATGGTGGAAATTATTACCCACCTTCATTTTGAGATGTCCAGGGAAATAAACTAAACAAGTTACCAAATCTCCGCCACTATTACATTTTCATTATTTAGAGAACATGATGTCAGCATCGGCGTAATCGCACCCCAGATGTTATTTCATCCTTAAGAGGTGTTTAGTACATTAAAAACCCAACTCTTTATCATTTTCAGTACATGTCTTTGTTATTCCTAATGGCAGAATAAGTGATTTGAGGGTAAAATTGTCCCTTGGTGACTTGAATATGCCATTCATAGGTGATAACAGCCCACCCCCAAAACTAATTTACATGTGATTATGCAGCTGTTACTGTCGAAAAGAGAGCATAGCTGTGATTGTGTAAAACTTTTAGGACGTAATTACATGGCAATTTGCTTTTTGTAATCTGAGATGATACAGCAAGAGTTTGTGCGGCAGAATTAATTAAAGAGGTGTGTTTTGTCGACACACAACAATGTTCTTTGTTCCCCAGATTATTAAGTATGTTTTTTTTAATCATATCCGATTTGCACCTTTTTATATATAGCCATGGGAGTTATGTTTGAGGTATATATTCTAGCTTTTCTCTTCTAATCCACTGGACAGTGTATCCTGTCAGCGTTTGATGCCTCAGCAGATGAAAAGATGGTGAAAAAAAACTGTAGAGTAATTATCCTATACCTTCTTTCTGCATTCTATGTATAGCGCCTAGTTCTAGTTTTTCATCTCCCTTTTAATGTCACCAAAAGCGGCGTCAGGCTGTCGATGACTCTTCAAAATGAGGCACAAATTCAAGAGGAGGACCGGTTTGGGGATGTGCAGAATTTCAGGCTATAGTGTGGACGATTTTGCTGATCATTCTGTGATTGTAGATACGTGTTTGATGCCTTAATGTTTTAGTGAGGCACTGGATATCGGCAGGTCTTGGGATGAATGGCAGTAGAGGTAATTGATCAGGTCATCCGGTGTCAGAAAGAGACGGCCGGGCCTGGAGGCCAACTGTCCATCACCAGGCAGAAGAACGCTATAGCTACTGTACATTATACAGATCCATGCATGCATGATGGTAGGGTTGTTTTAATTAATTGGCACCTCCTTGACAGAGCATTTATGTCATTAGAACATGGTTCAATAATGCAGCAGGTGTGCAGAGGGGAGTCGGATTTGTGCTCCCACACAGAGGAGTCTCAAGTAAAGATTGAACAGTTCTACTCCGAAGCGATTACCTCGGAATGATTCCAGCCTTCAACCTTCACAAACATCAGTTTTAGTAGTTAACTGTTAATGAAGTTGGGGGGGGGGGTGTTCTGGTCAGACGGGTGCTATTTAAGAGAAGTAATCGAGTGAGGTCTGGTTTAAATTGTAAATGGCACACAAAGAGAAAGTATCCAGTGGTTAGTCCCACAACATCCTAATTATCCTGCAATTGTTGGTTGACCCGACTGAACAGCGCAGTAATATGTATGTATTCATTCTACATTTACATCATTGCACTTGCTATTTTTGACCAAAAGAGCCAGGGATAGCATAGTTTTGCATAATTTGCAGGTGGTTTGTTGTGAATCTACCCAATAGCAATTAAACTAAATTGTTGGTGCCGTCACACAAACATCTCGCTATTAGAAAACAAAAGTTTTTTTCTTGTTGTTGCTTTGTTTTGTTATGTTGGTTTTTTTTGTTGTTTTTTTTCTTTTTCGCTTGCAGGTTTTATCTCTGTTGTATTGGAACAGTTTTCAAGGTGTTTTATTTCCAAATCCAAAAAGACAAATTAGACAATGGATATATTATTATTATTGTTATTATTTTTTAAGCACCTTATTTTATCCCAAACTCACGTAAATTTCATGATTATCAAATAGTTAATGTAGAAACTACTCTCTAATACATTCACCACAACTTCACCTGGTTAGTTTTTTTTTAAGTTAGGAAAATATTTTTTAAATTAATCATGAAAATTTTTGTTTGACTCTTAAAGATGTTTTCAACAAATTTCCTCTCCACTTGGTTCCTGAAATTGCTTTGGTTTAGGAATTGCACCCATACTGGGGTCCAGGACAGACTGAAATTACAAGGCTTCAAGTCAAAAATAACAATTATTCTTTAAAAAAAAAAAACCAAAAAAAAAAAACTGTCATGTTGGTAAATAATTTTAATGTTTAGTGAACACATATTTGTCCTTTCAGAGCTTGCATTAATGTTGCTGTTTTCCTGGAATTATTTTCAGACAAGGTTTGTTGTTGCCAACCGTTGAATGATGCATGCGGAGCTGCGGGGGCTTTTAAATAGCAACCCTTCCTTGCCTAGGTGGGAAAAAGTGGCAGCCTGTAACCGTGTTGACATTTTGGAGCGGATGATCCACAACCAATGTCCATAAATGGTGCGCTGTGCTTCATGTATTCTGATGTGTTCTTCCAGCCTGGCGCAGGTCATCGTGTCCATGCTAGCAGAGGTGCTGCTTCATCAAGCTGAACAAATCTCCTTTCACTCTAAATGAAAGACATTATTCTAAAAATTGTTTCCAGTTGATAAGTGACTTCTTCCCATGATGGGAAAACAATTACTTCCACCTCTATGAGCAACAACCATATGGTCACAGTCTCATACTGTCATAATGCTGAATTAATGCTCTGGTTATGCAAAGTCTACACTGCACGTCCCACCTGCAGAGTATTTGGCAATCGGTGCTGAGGACGAGAGGAATGGGAGCCATTAAACAGAGTTTATTAGTTATGAAACGGTTTTGGTCTCCCTCTCCCTCCAGAAAAAGACGGTTATTGTGGATTAAACCTTAAGAATTAGTGTTGTAGTGTTGCCTCCTGAGTCACACTGCTTACAGGAAGTTGTTCCTCAGAAGCATCCTCACTCATGAAGTCAAAAAGCTCCACAGTGATTGATAAATTGAGAGAACTGAGGTGAAAATTTGGATTGTCAGTCAAAAATACTGTACTTTCCGTCCTGGCCCGTGCTTACATGATAGGATAAAGCAGATTGATCAGAATTTTCAATTCACAAATCGAACGATTCTCGATGTTGCTATGGCATTTTCCCATGTGTCCCCCAGGACCTGTATTTGATAGGATTTTGGACTGTTGGCAAGATGAAAATGACACTTCTGCTCAGGGAAAGCATCACAAGGACTTTCAATACTGAGTGATACCTTACAAACAAAAGGATTGCTGACAATAATGAAAATTACAATCAGTTCCACCATCACGATTGTGAGGCAACATCTGAATCTCTGTACGCCCCTTTTTTCTCTATCTTTTAAGCGGATGAATGGATTTTCACACTCAGTGAACACTGGAGATACTGCTACGCCTATAAGGTGTAAGCCGATCCCATGATTATGCGTATCATGTCTGTGTATTCATATTTGACTGAGTTATGATTCTGACAAAAAATATTACCTATTTCATGTGCCCCCCATATGCACTGAAGCATGAGGCAAATTGCCTGCAATGCTTATACCACAAACGACTACTGGGTCCTCGAGACGAGACACCCCATGAATATAAAAATCCTACCTTCTCGATTATACATAATTCGTGTCATTTATTCTGGTGGAGGAGGGATTGTATTTTCTTGAAGAGCTTCAGATAAATGATAAGAAGAATAATGCCAGCATACTGGAACAACATGCAATAGTATTCCTTTTCAAGGATTCAGGCACAATGAGGCTCACAGAAGACTACTTCCCCGCACTACGGCCATTATCACGCAAAACTGTTGACAGATTATTAACTTTAATGGCATGAAATGATGAGCATTTTTCCGACTGTAATTTCTGCTTGTTAATTTGTTAACATGTTTAGGAGGCAGGATGAAGTAAAGCTCCAGGTAGCAGCTTGCCGTGTCTGGCCTGTGTTATCTCGCCGTGTGAATAGAATTTTTATATTCTCTGCTTTCATGCATACAAGTAAAAGCAATATGGAACATTATCCTGCCAAATGTCCAAAATACTAATTACCTGATGTTTACTGGGCTTTGTGCACCCCACCTTTCTTGGGACAATCAATAATTACACACAAAAGCCAGGGGAATGAAATCACCCTGATAACCATTAGCATGAAACTGGAGGAAGTTCATTAGCGATTCTGCAGGCATAGTGTGTAATATCCAATATCGGAGACAACTAGCTCTGTTATCCCTTTGTCTTTTGTTCTCATCCTGTGTGGAAAGCACGCAAGTTGGTATTCTGTGACAATTCATTACAGCATGCAGTCTAATATATTGTCTCATAAGATCAACATAAGCTGCTTTAGGTACATTTTTACGCGATTTGCATGTGCTCTCTGTCGCGCACACATCTTATTCTCAGCTGCCATTGTGATGCTGCAGTGTCTGCAGCCTTGTAGCACATGAAGTCTTAAGAATTGGAGTAAAATGCCAAATGAAGAAGTGATTAATGTGAGAAAACACAATAACGATGCTGTGATTGCACTAACACGAGGCTGCTTGTTATTGTTTGCAAAAAGCGCCTTGTGTTTATTAGTTCTCTCTTGTCATTACGATGAGACATATTCCAAGAATTACCAACAATTAAAAGCCTTTTCCATCAGTCAGACCCCCTTCACAAACATTTGGAGTCATTCCTGATTTACTAAGCAGGTACATTTCACATAAGTACAAATTATGGAAGGAATAGAGCTGAAAATGGGCTTTTAGCCTGATTTAACTAATAGTTTAATAGTTCTGGGCATCTGTTGTGTGGTTAGAAAAATGAAAGTGCCTATTTAAATGTGTTAAACCAGAACTTCTTTGTGTCAGCATGGATGCATCGTCCTTTCTTTCACATATGGATGCACTTGCAGCATTTTACTAACATTACGCTGCATAAGTGATTCCCTGTGGAAGAGCATAAAGGAGCCCCTTTCATGCAGAGATGGATGACACAAAGGAAGCATGCATGTAGAGAATCAAAATATAAAGAGTCGTGTTAAAAATTTACAGTTGCTTCTTTCCCCACTTCAAATGACCAAGCTACAGCTAACTTAAAGGAAGTAGGCTGGCGCTCCGGGCTGTTGTTTAGTTGATGAAGGTGAACAATATGATTCAGCCAAGACACCTTCAGAAATTAACTTCATGAAAATGAAGCTTCTGCATTAAATGTCATTTAACCGGCTTGTAAAGGTACGGCTATATTTCCTGAACTTTGTATTATTGAAGTTATTATTGTTGTTTTATCCACATATTGCTCATAAATTCAAGTAAACTTAGATATGAAAGTGATTTAAGAGAGCAATTAAAGCAAAACAGAATCTATGAGTCTTCATAATGACTAACATGGTAACGTAAAAATTACAAGTAAAATTAGTCAGCGAACTCCACTGAAGGTAGAGAGTACTTGTGCAGGTAAATGTTCCCTGTGATTGATATTTAATCATATTTGACAGGCTTTGTTAATCTTAATACATCATTGGGAAGGCAGCGTTTTATAGCCGTATCTAATGAAGCCTTTTTTTAACTACTTTTATACAGAATTCAGTGCAGTGATTTGTGGTGGCAGCCCAAACTTGAGGGGTCGTGAGACAACTAACTGAAAAGAAAAGACTTGATGTGTTTTCTGTAAAGGATTTTAGATCATCATTTCAATGAAGTGAAATCTGTGGTGTCATTAAAGCGGGTGAGGAAAAGAAAAGTGAAGGTCAAGGATTTGGCTTCCTTGGCATATTTACGCTGCTTAATGTGACACTATGACGTTTGTCTAGTTTTCTTTTCTTTGACTCTCTCTTTGTAAATATCTCAACACCTGCTGAACCTGTTCTCTCCTGTGGAAATGAAGCTAAAAGTGAAGTCAAAAATGTACAAAAGCTTTGCTACACAATCATGTGTCAGTAGTATCTATCTATCTATCTATCTATCTATCTATCTATCTATCTATCTATCTATCTATCTATCTATCTATCTATCTATCTATCTATCTATCTATCTATCTATCTATCTATCTATCTATCTATCTATCTATCTATCTATCTATCTATCTATCTATCTATCTATCTATCTATCTATCTATCTATCTATCTATCTATCTATCTATCTATCTATCAGCTGCTGAGCAGATATTTAAGAACTGGTACTATATAACAAGAAATATCAGGAGCACATAAATCTTTCTCATTGGTAATAAATGCTGCCTTTATGCCCAGCATTTCTTGGACAAGATAAAGTCTCTAACGTTGCTCAATTTATCCTATTAAAGCCGTTCAGACCTAATTAGTAACCAGGCCCTTTAAATGCTCTGCATAGAAATTATAAGTAACAACATTTGCACACAAACCGCTCAGTGCACCATTAAGTCACAGACCCTCTACGAAAGGGCTTCTTTCTGCATCTAATGACAGACCTGTGGAAAATAGTAAAAAGCTTCTCAACATGCTAAATGTCACAACAAAGTACGGAAAAGGAGTAGAAATTGAAAAGTATAGTTGGAAATACTGAGAATATATTTGAGTCACAGCAGAAGGTAACATCTTGTGATAAACATTACTGGAGTTGAATGCGAGCTAAATAGCAAGACCTACGAGATAATCAGTAATTGTAGTGTTTTACTTAAGATATTTTCTCTTGAAAATAAAAACCTTTCCCCTATAAAACCATATTTGATGAGTTTCTGCAAGAATTTGAGAGACAGGCAGTACGTATAAAAATAGGGACAATCATCCCACATGTAAACGTATACGATCATTTTCTCCTGAAATAATATCACTCTTAACAGATGTCCATCTTTCCCCCCAAAGGATGTTTTCGTAGTTCTAGCCGTGCTTCTAACTTTCAAAGTGAAAAACATAATTTAGAATGTGCCGGGGGAAGCCTTGCTTCACTCTAGTAAACCTGTGTCTTTCAAGTTTT
Source organism: Antennarius maculatus (assembly GCA_013358685.1). Taxonomy (NCBI): domain Eukaryota; kingdom Metazoa; phylum Chordata; class Actinopteri; order Lophiiformes; family Antennariidae; genus Antennarius; species Antennarius maculatus. Next base: position 4,836,653 of record CM023620.1, on the reverse strand, counting down.
CATCTCCGCAGTCTCTGCAGTAAATCAAATGAGCATACTTTTCTTTTTCTCCTCTCCTGAGACGTGTTTTGTTTCAGTTTTTCCGAAAATCACACAGTTTAGTCAGGGTTTGTGGGTGCTGTTTACTGCTGTACCGAATGTGACTCCGGAGGAAATCTGTTAGGAGACAAATACACACTTTAAACCGAATTTCAAAACTAAATGGGTTCACATTTTTGCTTTTGTGTTTTGCAAGAACGCAGCTGTCGGACCGGGGCTGTGGGTGTAGAATCATAGTGCTGAGTCTTATCATTAATGGTGGATTGTGATGACCACAGATAACCTTTGGGCATGCTTCTCCGTGTCTGGTTTGGTACTTGACCAGAAACAATGAGCGTCTCAAGAACAGAAGGGATGTTAAAGTGTTCGGTGTACCCTTCTACTGACACTATCTCAAGTGAGACTTACTACAAGTGGACAAGAACACAGAGTAGAAAATATTGAAGAAAAGGGGGAGATAACGTTGATCAAAGAGAACAATAGGACACTTCCTTGGAGTAATACGTCATCTTGCTGTGCTTCTTAAAATCCAGATGGCTCCGAATGAAATAATACTGACTATTGTTTGGAATACCAGTGTTTGAAACCATCTTTTTCCATGAAACTAGAATAATTAAATGATTTTATCTGTTTTTTTTTTTTTGTTTCTCCAGCACAACAGTAATCAGAATAAATGAGACACAATTGGGGTACTTTGTGCAGGAATTCTGTCTCCTGCAGAAACATGGAATTGCGAAGCAACCTTGAATCTTTGTTACCTGCCTTACACCCACTTCCCATGATTCCCACCAGTATCTGCGATGTGTCATCAAATAAAGGACGAAAGAAAATCCCAGATGAAACCCATTGTGTTGCTGAGATGAAATCTCAGACAACTCCAAAACACTGCTATGCTAGATAGTTTCTCTCAATACTCAGAGTGACAAGTGATGACCTTTAAATGGAGTCCTTAAAATCTTGCCCATCTTTAAAGGAAAAGATGTCGCCAGTTGTTGTGCCCCCCCACCATAAAAAAAAAATCTATCCATTCTTCTACCTGCTCTTCTCTTTGCAGGGGGTGGGGGGGGTGGGGGTTGGCATGTCGTCATTTCTTCACAGACAAGCAAACCTTCAAGCTCACATTTACACCTGCAGGCAATTTACAGTCACCTGTGGAAAGAAGCTGGAGGGACCCCTCACCTGCACCCATGCTGTGAGGGGACAACGTGAACCTTCACCTGCCAATAAAAAAATAAATCTGGCAGATGTTGTTTTTGTTGGGGTTTTTTTTTTTTGTTGGTTTTTTTTGTAAACCTTTTGTGCTTTGTTTTATCTGATTTTAGCGGTATCTAAAGATTAATGCTGACATCAATTCATAACAAGTCAGAACAAGTCAGTCATCAGACTTTTAATGCAAATATCCACACTCAAGTTTTCACATTTAAAAAACATAATGTGGTCAGAAGAATTTAGCAGTTTTAGAAAATATTTCTATCTTTTAACCAACCATTGACATCATAGGAAGTAAAAAGTCACCTCTTTATTTGCTATCTCAAAAACTAACACTTCAAATAGGAAAAAACAAAACAAAATTCATCTCATTCCTCTGACCTCATTAATTACTGGACCTCATAACAGTAGAGATACTCTAGCATTACCAACACAAGCATAAAGAAAACACCCGTCCCAACCCTAAGTGTTTCCATTCCATTAAGCAAACTGTGGACCAGAGAGAGGAGCTTTTAGTGCCTTTTTGCCCCGGGCATTACTTACCATGACATAACCCACTATTTCTGTTTTAGTCCCAGTCTTATTCAGGTGATATTTTCAAGCAGTCTGAGAGGAAGTCCTGCTCCCTGATCTAAAGTTCTACAGTAAATAACATCACATGGTTTTACAGTTTAACCCACAATCTGAAGTAAAGCTGCTGTGGTACCTCCTCCCTTTGGAGGTGTGACAGTTAAGGAGCAATTCCTTTACGGGGGATGTTTGCTTTAAGACGTGCTTTTGATTAGCAGCTCAAATTGTTTGCTTGCTCAGTTCCATTCAGTGTTTATTCATTCAGTCTCCTTCTCCCATCCGGATTAGCTGGAAATCTATGTGCCAGTTTAGAAAGGGGTTAGCCCTACTTGACAGTCTTTCCTATCTCTCTAAAATGACAAATTCCATCAAAGAATCTGGAGGCTACAGTAATACTGTTTGGCTTGCAGTTTCCAAGGTAATTAAAAAGGGAGGGCAGCTACCTCCCTAATGTCAGTGGGATTTCGTTATCGGCTTTGCAAGGTGCTATGAAATGAGTCTCTGCATGCTACAGTCTTTACCGTTCATATCTCCCTACTCAGACTCTGCCTTGAGTAGCAGTTTTAGACAAGGTTGCCATCCCGTGCCCAGGACTCGATCATTAGAAGGTCAGAGGCACACAAAAAAAAGGCCGATTGTGCAGCCACCTCTCAACAGGACTCGTCTCATCTCATTTACGGCACAGCGGGTTACTTTCACAGTGCTATGCCCAGAAATGTGACATGGCTAACACTGACAACTTGAAATGCACATAAAACGCAGCAAGAGCCCGTGTTCTGTCCTGCCCGGCAGAAGGAAATGTTTTGAGATGCAAATTGTTTCGCTAATCACAGTCATGCCTCACATTTTTGACAGCATTGTCACATGGCTGAGCACTGCTCCCTAAGCTTTCAGCCTAATGATTTCACCGTTGATGAAGCAGAGTGTGATGACACACTATTTAAAGTCCACCGAATGCAAGCAGTCCCTATGAAATTCATGCAATATGCAGAGAAATGGTACGAACACTGTCAAACGCTTCTCAACATGCATTTCCTCGAAACCTACCACATTTTCAACTAGAGTCAGAATTGCTCAGTAAGAACAAAGTTATTGTTAAATAATTCTGCATATAATATCAGATTACTAAAATTATGTTTTCTACTGTGTTCTACTGCAATCATGCACATAGTTTCAGTTTGTCAGCACTGTCCAATGGAATTTTACCGATGGTGATTGAGGCATTAAAATATTCCAACTACAGACTGGTATTAAAACTGAAATTGAAATGCTGAGTCGAGCCTTCAAATCCAATGCAGGTTTAAGGAGGGCATGACATCCTTGAAGAACTTCAAATGCGCACTTGACACGGTAGTCGGTGATGCTGGACGCCATGTCGAGTGCACTGGAGGAACGAACTGTAATGTCACACAGCGGGACAATAGTTTTGGTGCAGCAAATTTCCACGGCTGTCTGACATCCCGGTTTGATTCTTCATCAAAATACAATCAGGAATTGATCTGAAGAGGTAACGCTCTTTTATGGGAGTCAATTTACAACTCATTCACACTCTAATTCAAACTCATCTTTTGACTCTTACTTAGTCTTTGTAGACTTTTATTCAGACTCTTTAGATCAGGGTTGTCAAACTCATTTTCACCGAGGGCCACATCTGCATCATGGCTGTCCTCAACTGGCCAGATGTAACTAATAATGTAACTAGATAATGTAAAATAAATTTAACTACTCCTTAATGTTAAAACTCTGAATTTACCTATTCAAGTTACAAACATTACAGTTGCACACGAAAAATATGTATGGTTGTTACTCTGTTATAAATCCATTTAATTGTTCTGGTTAGGAAACCCACAAAACTCCATCACTGAACTATCAAATAAAGACAAACTAGAACCAAGGCAGTCAGAGACTGCAACCTTCGCGGGATGTAATACCATCAAACACAAAGACATTAACTTTGTTCAAAGCGTTTTTGTCCAAGTTAAAATGGGCTTGATTACTGCATCGTGGGAAATGTAGTTTTTGTTCAAAGCAAACTTTTGACCTATTTGAAATGATGCGGCCACATTTGGCCCCCGGGCCTTGAGTTTGACACATGTGCTTTAGATTCCTATTCAGACTCTTATTTTTACTCTTTCGACTCTAACTAAGACTTAGTAAGACAAATCCCGTCTCTTGTTCACTCTAATTCAGACTCCTATTTAATTTAGACTAATAATGTAGACTTTGATTTAGACTATTTAAAAATCCAATGTATCCTCTAATTTAGACTCTTATTGAGACTCTTGTTTGGATTGTAATTCTACCTGTTTTTCAGTCTCTAATTGAGGTTCTAGTTTAGACTCTAAGGCAAACTCTTATTCAGTCTCATTCTATGTATTGCTTTCCCAAATCAGAGGCACTTCATTGCACACATGCTGCTCACTACTAAGAATATCCCAGCACTTAGTGGTAACTTTTAATATCTCTAGTAATGAGTTCATCACCTGACCAACTTTACACTGCAAGATTTAGGATTAATCAGCAGTGACTCTCTGTATGAAACACACAACGCTACTATTTCATGTGTATTATGGGAACAATTAAATCTGTTGCGTATGAATATAAATAATTATATTAGTATATTAGGTCACTGCTCCTTCTCATTGAGTCTTTATTTGAAATTAAGTTAATATTTGGATGTTTTTATTATTGTTCCATTATTTGTTCTCTATCACTTTTCATCCTTTTGTCCTGCAGTTGGCTTTTAACTGTGGTTGGGAATTAGGAACCTTTTTTACATCAGAGCACGCAAACTGACTGAAAAATGGGCGAAATATTTTAAAGGCCCACTTGACATTTCAGGAATAAGCTGTTTTAGAGGTATGGTTGAGGAAGTGAATAAAAATGACCATTTCTTCTCTATCCAGTTTTTATTCCCCAAACTCTGCTTTTTCTTCCCTTGATCTTCTCTGCCTCTCTCTAATAGTTTTTTCTCCCTTGCTTTTAGTTTCATATGACAAGCCCGTCTCCTGCCTCTCAGTCTCTCCTCCATTTATAAAGCTTTTAAACATTGATAGCGCCTGGTGAGGGCAACAGGGCCCACGTGGGAGGAGAGTTGGCGATCTCAGGTGATTTTGAGCACCTGGCTCTCAGCGGAGACACTCTATGATACAGACCCACTTTATCCCGACTGTTGATGAATTCTTTTTCTTCTCCCCTGCCCGGTGTGTGCCTTTGATCACTGTGACTATTTTTACTGTCTTTCATTGTCACCAAGAGGTAAAAATAATGAAACATAAAGAGATCCTTATTTTACTGTATGGAAATCTGTGGAAGTGTATGTCATGCTTATCTGAAGTGTTTGAAATCATCCTGTAAATTAGTGACAATGTTGTCAACCATGTCTTTCAGCACTTATTGGAATCTCAACAGATGACATGTTAGCGAAGTGAAAAAGACAGCACATTTTGAAAATCACAGGCTCATTTTTTTGGCGCACACTTTTTGAAAACAAAAACACCCGCTGCAGTTTCTCGCAAGAGTGCAACGGGTTTTTTGTTTTCCAAAAACCATAAAGCAGCTTTTTGTTTCCAAGGAATAATTTTGTTATATCTTCCTTGATTCAAGGACATTCAACACCCTCAATTAGTGGATCTGCTTTCGCTGTCATTCATGTCAGTAATGATCACTGTCTACTTCATTCTCAGACAAAATAATTATAGCTTTCACGATACAATCATCCCGCAATCCAAAGCTTGTGTTTGATCCTTCCACCCAGACTGTTTTCTGAAAAGGCTGGTAGCTGCACATTACGACTGACTGTTTCCCCACTTATAGCCTGACAAACAGTGATTTAGATGTCAAAACTGGCTCCTTTCACTACACTCTGTGCAAAAGCAGTACAGGCATATCAGATTGGTCAAGCGTGGCATTAGTTTCTCAAATTCCCTGAATTTGTTGGGTTTTAAAGGATTACCAGGGAGTACACAGCTCAGCACTGCTCTAAAATTTACAGATTTGTAATGATTGATATTTACAACCTCTTCCAAAACGGTGGCTGCTTAAAAAAAAAAAAAAAAAAAAAAGAGAGAAAAAGAAGACGGAAATCTCCAAAGCTGTCAGCAGGGCCCTGAAAATAAAACCTGTGCTCATCATAGACACCTTGCTGAAAGTGAGAGAAGGAAAGTCAGTGCCAGCAATGCTATCTGTCTTGGCAAAAATAACATTTATATAAATAATAAAAGACTCCTAGTTAGCAGTGGTTTCGGCAGAAAAGGATAAGCCATCATTTCATGACTCAGCTGCACGACACATCCTCATTAACAATGGTAATTATAAACTCAAGAAGGTTTATAATTAAGCAACAATCCACTGAATGTGTTCTCTAAGCAATTCCTTATTTATAGTTGCTGAAAAATTCATGGTGTTAGCATTTAAGCAGCAGTTAGCAATTAAAGGTGATGTAGGGACAAATTAGCCAGAGACATAAATGCTATGATATGTGGCTACGGTCTAATCAATTAATATTATATGTTTACATGTTGTAACAAATGTAAAAAAGTCATTTAGTATGATATCAACAGAAATAAATGGGTATGTTTATACTTTATTTTGCTACATTTAAATGTTATGTACACAAAGGAGTTTTATTAGATGACTTTAAACTTGCCAAAAGAGGCAATTTTTATTTGTTGTTGTTTTTTTTGTTCTTCTAATGAATCTCATTGTTTGAAAATTGTTCCGATTTAATTGTGTCTCATCTTTCTTAGGTACGGTGGGTTGTTACTGGCAACTTTATTACAGAGTATGAAACCGTAGTTCTTTTCCCCCAACAGCTGTTAATAAGATGATCACTTGTGTATTTGCATTAGTTATTAAATCACTGTTTCCTTTTGATTAGCCATTTGCAAGTGAGAAGGTACTGATTGCACAGTGATGCATGCTGCAGTAAAACCTACACTTCCTGCAGCTTTCCTCTCTTCATGCGCCCATCACTGCTATCCCAATGGAGTTCATGCTTTTCAGATTAACCTTCATGCAATGGTCAACTTCACACTTTTTATATTGTGAGGTATCGCTCTACCCTTGAGTGGATAGTAAATGCTCCAGTATTGATAAATATTTATTATAAAGATGCATTTATAAGAAAGTCCAAGGCTTAAAATATTCCTGATTATTTATTTTTAGATAATTAAAACTTTTTATCCCTACATCTGAATTTTTCATAGAGATAAAAGCACATTCATGTGTATTTTTCATTCTTTCTCTTCCTGCTCTTTCTTTTTTCTCCAATAAACAGATGGCCCTGGTATGAGCTTTTCTTATTGTTACCATGGTAACAACACGGTGCATTTGCAAACTTATCCCTCAACCTGCTCTTGGTGGATACGAGGCTTGAACGGATTTATATAAATCTACGGGATGTACAAAATATACATTACTCCCTTTATTTTAGTGGGCCAGCCTCTCTTGTCAGCAGATGTGTCATTGTGGTGATTTCACATGCCTTTTATCGGGGCTCCCTGTCATTATCCTGTACGTTTTTTCATCAATGCCATGCCATCAAATTTGTCTTTCCCCAAATGAAGTGGTAGGAGTTAAAAAAGTGTTTTTGCTCACAGACGATGGTCGAGAGGACTATGTCAACACTGCTGCTTTACACACATGGATCTCAAAGTTAAATCGAACCAAGGTTGAATCTTTTTTGGAGATAAAAGAAGATGTGCTACTACTGTCATGGTCCCAATTCCAGTTTTCCCTCCTGTCCTTTGTATTCTGAATTCATCCAGTCTTTCCTGTCACCTGTGTTGCCACCTGCTTCCCTTCTCCAATCAGGCTCCAACCTACTGACACTCCACTCAGATCTCAGTTTGTGGCCTGATTGTCACTGACTCATCCTACTCTTTAGGCTTTTAGACTTCCTTGTAATTTTGCTTGTTTGCATTTGAGTCCGAACTATGTGACAGCTACATAGGAGTTGTTCATGAGACCATTAGGTTGATAATTATGTTGAGACAGGAGAAAAAAAAATTCTATTAATTAATTATAAAAAAAGTTCTATTAAGAGACTAAGTGAGAGGCCGAATAGATCATCTGAGTTTCATATTAAATTGCAACAAGAAAGACAAATATCAAACCTCATTAGCAAGAAAGATGATTGCAGAAATATCCATATTGATTTCACAGACTTGCCATCCCAGTGGTCTCACACTTTACTAAAATCACCCTAAGTGAACCGTGGGAAGTTCTGACACTAATGCAGGGGGTTATAAATTAGCAGCCCATTTTCAAAATATATTTTACGTCTCCTCATGAATGCTCCGTCATTTGTATTTTTCAATCTGCAGGTCTGGCAGAGATATTACATGTTTAGTGTTGTCGCTCTAACTGAAAAATCAATAGGTTCACATTTATTAGCAACAGCCGTGCCATGGATTATTCACTTATACCAATTAGAGTACCGAGAGGAAAATGGAAGAGCCCCTTCAGACAATCACAAAACAACATCAGTCGGTCAATCACAATAAAAATGTTACGACATAAGCGTGTTGGAGCGAGTGGGTGCGTGTGCAGTTTTCCTAAATACTCCCGCTAAAGCATCATCCCACGGCTGAGCACTAACCGCAACGTTAAAGATATTTTTCATTGCGATCATATCCTCTCAAAGGGAATATCATTTTGCTTGAATTGCAAAGCCTATTTGTCTCAATCGCAATGTGAACAATCCATTACTTGGTCAAATGCATTGTTTTGGAAGAGAATAGAAGTATTCATATTTAATGATATTGTTTGTTCCTCTTTTTCTCCAGAGTGCCCGCTTGTTGGTGTGCCATATAGCAGAGCAGCTCATCCAAATTTTAAGTGTTTTATTTTTTTGTTACTTGTTTTTTTCTTTTACACAACTACCTGTGGAAATACGGCCTGGAAATGCGGCCGTGGATCGGAGTGGCAGCCCTCTAACAAAAAGAATCAATAATTCAACACGTGGTGTTGTGAGCGCTATGGCCTGCAGATTAATGTTGTGCTCTTTGTTTCGTTGTAGCTACTACAGTACACAAACTCCGATGATGTGCAGCAAGTATCGGGTTTCATAACAAAGTAACCTCTGGAGCATCCGCGCCTATATTGTATGGATTATGCAGGAGCTGATGAAAGTGCAATCATGCACAAAGCATTTAAAACCTACACAACAAGAGATGAGGGCAGAGGGTAAGACAATGAAGCCATCAGGGACAGGAACTATAGTGGAATCTTAGCATCTATTCAATCAATAAGAGCACTTCATTTAGATATCCATCTCTTCCTATGTGATCAATCAAGGGTTACTTCTTTTATTCCCTTTTATTCTTCCATCCATGCATGTGGTACTTACTATCTAATCGGTTTCAATCTCGACAAGGAAGCATCGTCTGAGTTTAAATCATTCACTCAGTTTAGCTTCGGCTGCGACAAAATAGTTATTATTTCCGTCAGCTGTTTGTTGTCATTATTCCAGTTGGTGTTTTCATGCGCCTCCCCAGAATTATTGCGCTCAAGTCCAGTTTAAACTGATTCTGCTCAAATGTTTTGATTTAAAGACTCTTCTTTTTAAGACTCTTCTGATAAATTAAGACCGCTTTTCACTAATGTGCACACGCGCACACACACACACACACTCTCTCACACACAAAGAGTCTATAGACATGCAAATAATGGAGCAATGGTGGAGTGTTGGGCAGCACCCTGAGAGCAGTGCTTAGGATGTGAATTAACACCTCTCCAGCTTCCGGTTCACACTCCATACTTTGGTCCACACTGGCCTTGAAACGGCCACCCCCCAGTCCCTTGGATAAGTCTTTGTAAAAGTCCTGAACTACTGCTGCCCCTTTTACAACACGAAGTCCCTGAAGTCCCAGCAAGAGGTTTTCATCATAAATAATTGCCCTTCTCCCCTGCAGAGATTCCTTTTCAGACACTTATAACTGGGTGCTAATAATAACAAAAAACGTTTTATATAACAATACTTTCTCCCATGTGTGAACCTGGTAAAGTGAAATCTTGCCAAAGCCTGTAATGAAAAAAGTTAATAATAAGCCTAATAATAGATCCATGCTGTTTTTCCCACTTTGCCACCTGGATGGAAGTCTCTCGGGGTCACACAAACCGCAAATTGGTGACCCATGATCAAGGGCATCAACGAACAAGGAGTAAAAAGTGGCCCCGAGGTCACAGGAGCTGCCCTCACAGTGATGGGTACATGCGACAGTTATAGGAAGCACTTTACAAAAAACTGAGCAATCTTTGAGGAGGCAAAGGTCAGAGACTTTGATTGGAGCTAAGTGATGTCACAGGTCAGGTGTACAGAGCTGCTCACACTGTGCTGACAAGCCGGACCTTCAGAATGGCTGTGACTCTACAGCAGGCTAATTGCCATGTAATTGAAGTGGTCTGGTAACCTAACATCTCTTGCATTGGTTCATGACATTTATCTTTAATTGGTTACAATGAAGTTTTGGATGACATTTACCTGCTTTGACAGATATATTGTGTTTTTATCCATGCTGTGCTGTCCGGGCAGGTACTGAAACACTTCTGCCTCTGTGGGCAACATCTTCACCGTCTCCATTTCTACAGCCTTTGAAATCACTCCAGTGGATGACTGTCAGTGGTTTATTCTAATGTTAGCAGCACAAGCATTTCATGCAAGAGAATAATCATTAAAACAGAGACAGAAAAGTCAGACTATTGCTCATATTATAATAATGTGATTATCCTGGGACATATTAGAGAGGCAGAATAGTAAATGCTTAAACATCTTTACAAAGAAAAATCATTAACATGATTTTTTTTTCTTTCTCGCAATGTCTTGACAGATTTAAAAATACTTGGTATTTATCTGTTTATGTAAAGGACTGTTATTCCCCACAGACATCTTGAGTTTGTTGATCTCTTTCTGCTGACTAAAGATGAAAACATGTGGAGTAAACTGACATTGAAAACTAGATATAGGCAGAAAAGCAATTTGCAGTATGCCAAACTATGGCACAGCAAGCATCGCTTACTCATAATGACAGTGAGAGCTGATAAAACAACCTGATGGTGGTGAAACGGGCAAAAAGGATGAAGTCCAAAACCAGACACTCTACCTGTCATCACAGGAGTGACTGTAAATACTAGAAGTTAACTTTTCTGCTTCAGGCTAGATAAGAATATTCATGTCTTCACAATATCAATCTGAATTTGTTAGCTTAGCTTAAAGACTGGAAATAGAGCAAAAGCTCACACGTCTGCCACGACCATTGTCTCTAAAACCTTCACATCTGGATAACACTTTCCAAGTGGTAGATGTCAATGATGGTTCTATTTAATTTGCAACCTCTACATCTGCTGCATAGAACCAAAACTCTGATATGTGAAACCAGGAACTGGTTTTAAAGGTACTGAACGACTTCATTACCGGCAGTTGTTACATTATTGATGTCAGACATAATGATGCATTTGTAATATTGTGGCCATGAGACATTCTGACTGTCTGACGGCTCTAATGTTTATGCAGGTGTTGAGGGTGGTGGATAGAGGTGGTGTGTGTGTGTGTGTGTGTGTGTGTGTGTGTGTGTGTGTGTGTGTGTGTGTGTGTGTGTGTGTGTGTGTGTGTGTGTGTGTGTGTGCGTGCATGCGTGTGTGTTTGCTTCCCAAATCCAAACAGAATATAATCAAACAATCAATATATATTTATCTTTAGTTTATGCTTGTTTTTGGAGCACATCTCTCACAAATCATGACATGTATGTATAATCTCATGTAGCTTTAAAAAGAAAAAAAAAAAAATTTACTTCCTAAAATGTGGAGCAGATTCTAAGGTTCTAGTTTAGATGTTTGGGAGAAACTGCTTCATCACGTCCCGCTGGTGCTCGTCTCACTAATAACAGGCACAAACTCCACGAAGTCAAGTTACTTATCTACAAATGGTGTACGCCACTTCCAAATGTTTTCAATTTCCTGTTTGTTGTTGGAGGCAATGACACAGCTAAATGATTTTGACACAGATAATGAAACCCATGAAACACGGCAGATTTCAGCGGCGTCGGGGCCGTTAATTATTTTGTTCTCCAAGGCGTTGCCCCAGGGAAGGGATTGAGGAAGATTAGTGCTCAGCATATTTAGGACAGTTTATGTCATTTCAAACAAGAAAAGTGACAACTAGCTTAAGGCTGCTTTAATGCCAAAGCTGGTTTTGTTGGGTGTCTGGGCAAACTAAGTATTCTTCCACTCAATTTGTGGTTTGTGGTCAGAAGAACAATTTATTGGTTTTAAAGTTAACTTTACTTAGAGTGAATTCCAATCAGAAATGGTTTGTTAAATCGTTAGATACCAGGGATGTTAGAGAGAACATTACTCTATTGAATTTGGTGATATGGATCTGTTTACATGAGGATGATTGATATTCCTATATGGAAAAAAAAAATTCTATCAGCAGATGAATATGCTAACTGCGGGGCAGGAGGCTCCTTCTGGGCTTTTTTAGTTTCTACTGTGTTTTCTGTGTTGCTATTTCACTTAAAATTGCCAAAAGGAACACAGTGATATGTCTTGACAACTATTCAGAGCATCCTCAAACTTGCCTCTATTACAGATCGTAACTTTAGCTTTCAAGGTCTGAGCAGAGCTCATTCCAGCTGAGATGGAGTGTCAATATCATAGGCAGATTTGGCGTAGAGGAATACATATGCAGCCTGTAGTCATGTACTTCTCTGTCACGGTCAAGACAGATGACAGCCAGACGGGACACTCTGTCAGTCAGCTTGCTGCAGAGGTGGAAATTGTCTGGGCCCAATAAATATACACTTGAAAATGCAGAAAGAGACAATGTCACGTCAACAAAACGTCAAAAGACATTTCTACTGCAAATAAAAGTGGTATTTTTAAAGCACAAGAAGCCCCTGTGGAAACATCTAAATATGAGCAGGGAAACTTTAGTCTTTATAACTTTGATACTGATTAAGTGTTAGTATGTCAAGCAAACGTTCTAACTAAGAAATACCCATCTGCTTTTGTTTAGCTAATTTTTCGGTAGACTTACGGTGGCACTGGCTTCAATATGATTTTAAATTTTCTTGGTCAAGGTACTGGTTGGCATTAAAACAAAGGAATACTTACTAAAAGTAGTAAAGAAAAGGAGAGAAAGAAGAGAACATCAACCTGCCTAAATATTTTTTTGAGTGGTGCTGTAGTTTAACACACCTCATTCAATTAGCCTACTTTTTTTATTTGCATTTTTTTGAACAACTTAAATTTAATTATACCCAGTGTATTTGAATATTTAATCTGTAAATATGTGGCGCATATATAATGGCTCCTTAATGTTTGTTTGAACCGCCTGTGGTGCTCCATCAGATTGCTGTGAACATCTGTTCTGAGAATAACAGGGAAATACCGTGGGTACACTATGCTGCTAAAGACTAATCAAATCAACATAATAAGTGACGGATTTGATTACTAGTATCTCAAGGACATCACAAAGCACAGCCCAGATAAAATTACCTTCAAGGTACGCAAATACTGTTGACGTTCAAATCATCCGGGAGCAATAAGAGACTGTCATATATTGGGAAGTTGACCCATATTCTCCCTCCATCCCTTTTTAAAGACCTTGTAGCAGTGCAATAGCGAACTGGTGAGAGACAGATTTGAAATGAAACAAAAACAAATGAACAAGGTAATATTTCTGTTCATAATGTAGACTTGAATATGAAGGCATAAAAAGTTCTGGTGAGGTTGAATGCATCTTTAGCAAGCCGTACATGAAGTCCCCGTGAATGCAGCTGATGTGTCAATGAGATTTATCTGAATGACTACAGGAAAGACAATAATTAGATTAAGAAATGCAATGTGTCAAAGATGTCAAAATGATCGCCTCGTAGCTGTCCCTCATTTTCAGTCAAGTAAACAAAATATTAACAAGGGAGTAAACAAAATGCGTGCATGAGGCTTATCTGGACTCCCTCTAACAGACCTGAGGATGGTCACTTCGGGGCTTTTGTTTGCGATGTCACTATCCTTAGCTATGAGAAATAATGAATCCAGAAGGAGAATAAAGCATCGTTTAATAGCCGTCAGCCTCGCTAAGGTTAAAGTCAATGTGGAGCACATTTATAATGAGGCAATCATCAGGTGTACCTCGTGATAATATTGTTTCTCATAATCTGCCCTGAAATTCTCACAGCTCGCCAACCCCACCCCCAGACAACCAGTAGAAGCTTTCCTAAGCTGGATGCCACTAGAAAAACCCACCAACATATGACGTGCTTCCACAGCGCCTGGAATATTAACATGCCACGCATATCACTGATGGTCTAGCTTACTGTTGGACTTGCAAAGATTAGTGGTGCCTGTTGACTTGATAAAGTACGTTTGAAACATGATCATGAGAAAAACTAAGCACAGGATTAATTGAGGAGGAAATTCTTTCTGCCAGGCTTTTAACTGCTACACTCAGATATAAAAACTACCCATTAAAAGCATTAAGAACCCATCTGAGATTATACCAGTTGAAACCACTCATAGTTCCATAACTTCTTAAAGAAGTGGTAGGAGAGGCCGACAGTTTGAAATCTTCAGCTTAAACCGGGAAGCACAGCAAAAATGTGGGAATGATTATGGTGGCGTTTGACATTAATTCCAGTAACATCTGCTCAGGATGCAGGAAGTGGGAAAAAAAAGAAATGCACTGTTAACAATCTGTAGCCATCATAAAATATACCTGAAATATTGATGTCTTTAAAGATACATGGGCAAAAGTATAGAGACATATGCCCAAACAACAAGCAATCATCTTACTATGGTCTATCATGATAAAAAATTTAATATTAATATCTTAAAGTAATACCAATAAAAAATAATTATTATTGTAAGATAGGATTTTGTTTATTTCCAATTCTCTGACAGCCTATCCTCATGAATTCTTGCGTACGATTCCTGACGCTCACGCCTACTTCCACCCCACTCTTGTTTTGAGTGGATAAAAGATGTCAAAAAGATATTGTAAGAAAATCACTACTGTGAATTCTTTAATAATGAAAATCGTGCAGTGAAAATATATTATGACCAGATCTTCAGAAGGTTGACCGCAGACAGTGTAACGAGAACTGACTCACATTGTCTAAAAAACTGTAATTATAATGATTTTAAATGCCCTGTCTAAGATATATGGCCCCCTTACTATTATTAGTGACTGCCTTTCATTAAAGGTTGGAACTTAATCTCTCAATTCTACTACTGCATATCTCATATTGTGATTATTTCTGACAAAAAATCTGCTGGGGCTCTTTTCTGTCTTTATTGCCTTAAACTGTGAAACTTCTCCACTCTGATCATAGATTTTAAAAAAAAATTGACACCACGCATTGAACAGATATTTGATTTTAAAAAAGCTTTTGTGGATGGAGGTTAAATACGAAATAAATACATGTACGATTGCAGCAATTCTTTTTTTCCAGACAACAGTTCAGGAAAAGAAATGCTGAAACAACACTTTAACATTATGTGAAATGTTTCATTCCAGTGTGTCACTTACCAAAAGTTTCCTGAAGACAATCATACATGCGTCACTAGAGGAAACTCTGTTTTCCTTCAATACTCATCCAGCGTTTAAATGAATTTTTTTGGAAAGCATACCTTCTGCATTTATCACCCAAACAGATCCTTACAGAAGAAACAAAGTTACATTGTGTTGAGAGGAACACCTGAGAGCTCTAACAACACTCCGTGTCTGCTAACAGGGAGCTACAACTGGCCTTTGTTCACTGCGTTTGTGAACTCTCCAGTTGAGCATACGCTTTGTCTTCAATCATTGTTATCATGAACACATTGCTTGTATGTTCTAGAGTCATTAGACAATTATAGACAATTAGAATAACTCTCCATAACCTGGTGTCGATTCCATTTAAGAGAGTGGATTGATATTACAATTTTAGTCTTCAAATGGTCAGAGTGTTTCAAACAAATAGGAAGAGGTTCCAGATCCACTGCAGCGTTATGTGGAGAGTTAAAAAATTAATCAGCTTAGTTGCTTTATTCTTGGATGAAGAATCAGTAAAGAGTTCACAGTGGTTAATGACGTAGAGTAAGACCAGAACACAGCTTCACTAGAGGAAACAAGAGCACTACAAATAAGAATAAAAAGAGTTTTAGGTTTTCTTCTGTTTGCATATTTGTTTGCATCAATGGCTGAATTTATTATGTAGTAACTTAAATTGTAAAGTATCTGCATAATGGCCACATTCATAAGAAAAGATGGAATCAAAAATTCTCTCCTAAGATGGGAACAACACCAAAAAACCACAATGCAGGAAGTTCTGCCAAATCATCTGATCACGGAGCTTAATTGAACGCTGATGTGAGATCCTAAAAGCGGAGCTGCTTCCACAAGTAATTAAATCGTGCTACTCCATATGGATAATTTGCTTGAACTCATTTATCAGCATTGACTGTGTGCATCATTTAAGTGTTGCTTGTTGATAAAGGATTTTTGAGGTCAGTAATATTTTGGCATCTTGAGAAGTAATACATGCCAGTCAACATACAGTATAGGATGCTAAAGTTATTATTCAACTTTAACATCTATCAGGTTTTAATGAGGTTGTTTCTTTGAATTGCCTTTTCCATTAGAAATATTAACATTCATTCTCAGTGCTTTGTCTATAATTTTTCACAGCAGTGATGTCGTTGCAGCGACGTCCATGAGGATGACAGTACGAGTAAAGTTAGTTACAATTTAAATGTATTTAGAAGCACACAGACATTTATGTAGTGCAACTAAGGCTTGAATATGACAAATGTCAACTTAGTTAGGGTCCCATCCAGACGGCCAGCGTTCCCTTCCAGATCCTTCAGTTGCTCCTCTCACCCCTTCCATCTCTCGGTACCACTGCACCCTCTCCGTCCTGTCCACTCTCCTTTTTTCCTCTCTTTCTGGAACCCTCTTTTCTCTGTACCACACGTTACCACTTCTTTTGCATATTTTTTTTCTCCATTCTGCATCATTAGCACGTTGAAATCCAAAAGAAACATCTCATTAGTGATTAGCCTGCCCCCCTAATTACCATTACTGATCTCAGCTCTTCCATTGTAGCCATTCTCTTTTTTCTTCTTAACCTCTTAAACAGAATTATAAATTAACTCTGTAGATGTATGTGTACTGGTCAAATTTACGTTTAGTTTTAGCTTGTACCTGACCTTCACTACCATGTAAGAGACAGAGTAAAATCCTTACGTCGAGGTCAAGTAGCTCATGTAACTCTGTGAAGCGTACTAGTTAAGTGGATCTTAACTGGGCATGCGGGTAGTAATAACAAGCAGCTAATTAACCTGACTTCCTGTGAAAGTGGCTAATACTACATAGCAACCACACTGTTAGGACATGTGTGCCAGGACTAGCATCCTTGGAGAAATAACACAACTTTTTTTGTTGTCGTGAGAATCTTTGGCACTTTAACTTTTTGTCCGTGTACTCTGCTCACATTCTCCACTTCACCCTCACTTTTTTGCCGTTCACTTGTTACTCACTGGGAGTACTACTCAAGGGAGCCATGCAGCTCTCACTTTACCTTTTACATAGACATCCTTTCAAAGAGGGGGAGAGGTTTCAGGAGATTTGATGTACAAGTCTGTGACTCAAAATATATCTATGATAACAGTGGGTGTTAGCAGGGACGCTAATAATCTAGCGATTTATTCGTGGATATAAGTGAAACACTGAATCTACCGCCATGTGTTTGGTGTAGCAGCTGAAAAATCCAATATAAACGTTAACACGGTGGAAAAACTGACAAACATGGGCAACAAGAATTTGGGTTTAATGCGCCACAAAGTCTACACACAGCTTCACTCATGTGCATTAACTAGTTATTGTGTACATACATTGGGGTTGGATCAGGACACAGTATGTCTGTCAGCATGTTATCCAGTCAGCAAGTTTTCTTTGGCAAACAGGGTGAATAAGCAGCCAAGCTCTGGTACTGATATGGAGGGGAGGCATGTTTGCATCCAAGTTGAATTGCAACACCTGTTTGGAAACAACCTTGTAGCTTACTCTTGCTTTTATTCAGCCAGGGAAAGTGATCAGAATTGTTTAGAAGCAGGTACAGCAGGTATTGGACTGGTACTACCTCCCATATATTGCGCATCCCATTTGGTCCAGTTCTGCTTTACTTGATGGTGTCCAATGCCCCTGACTCAAAGTATGGTGAAGAATGCATGCTGTTGACAAAAATGCATTTGACAGTTTGTGATCTTTGTCATTTTTCTGACAAAACATTGCTTTAGCTTTATTCGTCTAACGTACTGTCACAGCAAATCAGACTTCTTGATAGCTCAGAGTAGTTTGTGGGGCCGATGGAGTGTGACTGCTCTGGCTGATGAGTTAATCATTGGTATTATTTTGAAATCCCTGCTCCTCCAACACTGTCTGCAAAGATGTCCATGCAGAATGCCAATGGGATGGGACGGGATGGATGGATATTGAATCCTATTCAGACATGGTCAGCATTTTGAAATGATAATTACCAAAAGAACATATTTTAGTGTTCTTTTTTAATGTAAATCACTTCACTCATGTCTCATTGACACAGCAGTGAAATGGCTGCAAGTGTGTGTTTGACCTGCAGGTGTGGTTCCATCCATAACACCCTTGTTTTCTGAGTTTATTGACATTTTGTGTCATTTTGTCTAACTGCAGTTATATAACTGTTGGCATTTTTTCAAAGAAAAATTATCTGTTGTTTTGATCAGAACTTTATTATTTAATTTACTTAGTAAATATAATCAAATTGTAAGTGATATTTGTTCACACTCTCCCAAGAATAGAGGCAATAATGTCAGGACTTTGGTAGAGATAGAAATAAAGCCTTTGGAGATTAAAGTTTTATATTTGGTTATATTCTATCTTTAAACATTTGACACATTTCTTTTTAATCTCTCCCTTTGGCAGCCTGGATTACACGAGTTATCTCCAAAACATTATCTTGCATTTGCGATGTGTTTTTATGACAGATTCACATTCTGTGTCAAACTACCTCTGCTGGGGAGATTAAGGGTGTGTGCTTGGGTTTACTGGAAGTCCTGGAGCAAGCTGCTCAATGGGCTGAGAGGCTGAGATCCATTCAAGGATTACATCTTTATATCTGCCATCTTCAGTATTAAAAACAAGCAAGATGTTCAATGATTTGTAACAGCAGAGGAGTTTGTCTCTCCAATTCTTCAATGATAAAGAATATCTCTGTTGGTTTGGGGCTGTAACTAACAGAGAAAGTGTGTAGCAACCTTAATAAACAGGTTTGAGATAATGCAACGGCTTCCAGCACCATGGACACGGGCATCCTGCAGATAGGAAGACATTTTCATTGTGGCGTCTAATCCCTCCAGTTTTACACAGGTATGAAACTCCAGGAGGAGAAATGGCTATTGAGAATGGGGTGTGAGGTTAAATTTAACGCTAATTAAATATCTAATCAATTTATAACTGTATCTGCAGAGCCAATTTTGAGCTGCTGATATTACCTCCAGGCATACCAGGAATAAAACCGCAAATCTCATGGCCATCGTATGCACAGTTTTTGTTTGTTCTTCTAAGTAAACATAGCAAGTCCTTCATAACTAACTTTTCTCCTGTCTGCAGCTATAAATACAGCCATCACTCAGCACATTTGAGTATGACTGAGGCTGTTAAGCTTGTGTCGAATGAAAGCAAGCTTAAGGCACTCTCAACTGGTCATAGATGGCATTTATGCGCTAGATAAATAGAATTCCCATCATGAAAATGAGCTCTTGTAAATGCAGAGAAAACATAGTTGTCTTATTTTCTGTGTGTACGATACCGATAGATAAACATCCTATAAAGGACGGAGGTAAACCACGTCTTTTTTTCTGTCCCAGCAGACTGTCTGAATTGAGCAATCACTGTCAGTTGAAGCATAATTTGGATTAGCACAAACCCACATGATAGGTCAGCTTAGTCCATAATAGAGCAGCGTAGACCTTGTCTGCATGATTCCTAAATTCCTAGCAACCTATTTTGTTGCCTCCAGTTGTTAGCGCATAAACATACTCGCTTGCCTTAAAGCTCAGTGCACATTTCAATCACTGTAACACAAAGTGACGTACTAAAATAACTCACCACAGAACATGTGCGTTGACAAGAAGCCTAATTATAGCAGTGCTGCTCTTTCTAAAGCTAAAATATCTTTTTGTAGGTTTGAAAGAATTTTAAAACAACAGTTAGTTCTCACTTTTTTTTTGATGGATAGGATTTATTATAAAATTTATCTGCCAAATATAAGCGTAGATAAATGCACATATCAGCAACACCAGCTGTGACACTTAAGTGTTTTGTTCCATGCTAGATCTTCCCACCAGTTCCAATGGAGAACATACTCTGGGTGGTAAACTAACTCGTCCCCTTTGTCACAGGGAGAGGAACATATGAAAGTATTTAAAACCGGGTTCACTTACCTACACCAAGGATTCAAGGATGCTGTTTATAATAATCAGCCTGATCAATAAACAGGTACAACAGGCCGAGACAAGGTTAAAAGGTTTACCAGTTAATAAGTGGTGTTGTCAATGATGGAAATTAATTGAGGAAGAGATTAGCAGAAAAATCTATAGTTTTTTCTAATGACAATCCAAACGTTAGTATGCTGCAATGCAGTGTGGTCTTTTTCAATGTGTAGTCTGGCTTGAAAAGTCTCAGAAACCAAACATATCACTCTGAGGACCTTTCCCTTATCAGCAAAGACACTATTATTGTTTATCCATCGAGATTATTTTAGTGCAGGCTGGCGAGTTTTGGAGCTAAGCCACGGAGATTTCTGCTTTCTCTCGAATATAATGGAACCAGAAGTCACTTCAGTCGCACTTCTCAAAGGACCAATAAAATGTTTTTCGAAAAACTCAGCAGCAATCTCTTTTTCCACCAATCATGCCGTGGGTACTCGTGACCTCGCTGTGAGCCGTCTGACATAGGAACTATTTTCTTTCTGTATCGCTGTGCAAGGGTTGGATTGGGAAGCGTGCCTCTTCTCACAGATCAGATGGATGAGAACCCCGAGTTTCATTACTGTATATTTAAAAGAAGGCCGATATCTCTGAAGCAGATATCTTCCAGGTGGTTTAGATGGATGAGTTGCATCCACAAGTCGGAGGAAACGATCAGATTTTGATCTGGAGGTAAACAGTCAAAAACAAAAAAAAACCCATCTTGTATTGCTTTTCTTCACCGACTTGTGTTTGCATTAGTGAGCAAATTAACACTTTTCATTCGTGAGGTAATTTATGACAAAAACCTACTGTTGCTGTATTTACAGGCAGCAGAAACACAAAAGAGGCTACAACACATTTCTAGCAGATTCCTGTTGGGCAGCTTGCAACTTCATAACAAACAGAATAAATGACATTATGATTAAGTGCCATGCAATCGCTTCTTTTCCTAGAATGTTACAAATAGTCTTGTGTTTTTGCAGTTACTTCTACGGTTAATAACTGATCATGATTTTAGCTGTTTTACCAGTTTAAGTAAAACCTTATTACGGTTTGATCTCATCAGAAATACATTTTAACAAAGCATTTTTCTAAAAGGTTAGGCCCTTAAATTTGTTCTCAAACTGAGTAGTGGCACAAAGAAGAATGAGACTAATCTAGACTGGGCTAGGCATGTTATTTTCTTAGTGGGAAAATAATTGAGAAGGAGTTCATGATCTCATTCTCACAGCTAAGACGCATCGCTGTCTGCAGCTTAAACGCTTGAATGCTTAATGTTGTCTCGGATGAGTTTCGTGTCGAGCTAATTTAACAAAATAAGAAACAATGAGGGATCCTGTTTTCAACAAGCTCCTGGGGATTTTAGGATTGGCACCCATATCCAGTCTCGGCACATTTTAGCTTTTCTTCATATCCACTGAGGGCCCATTTCCATCCTTTGCTCTGCTCCATGCAGCCTGCATCAATATTTTACAGTACGCCGACCTGCTCAGATGACCTGACACAGCTGATGAAAAGAATTTTACTTGTTCTGCGGTGTTTGATTGGTATTTAAGGTGCCTTTGAAGCACGCTACACGCCATTGCATGTGTATTAAGCATACGTGAAAGATCCATTGGTGAAGAAATAGGCGTTTGATTTATTTCTCCTCGTTTTTCTTAATGTTTTCTTCTCAATGCAGATTCTTCAGTGTGACACATTTTTCCCAAGCACATTTATCAGCATTGAGCTACATACAGTATAAAATACTTGGAGCTTACATACTATTTAAAAAAGCTTTTAACAAATACTTGCTGTGCTCAGCGAGAATAACAGGCTGATATTTTTTCTGACGGTATCAACATCCTGTGCTGCTACTTATCACACATGATTCACGTGTTTAAAATTAGATGCATACTTTACAATGGGCTATTGACACAGGATCATAAATATGACTGTGGATCCATATTAACCCCCCATAATGGATTCACTCTCCTGGCAAAACAGACAACCATTGTGGTTGGACAAGCTGCTTGCTGAATGGCTTCGGGTTCATTTATTAAAATAGCTTAGTTTAAATTCATTTTAAGGCCCTTCAAGTTGTGCTGCCATTTGAATAACAGGATCAATACACACTCCAAAGATATTCAATATTGCCTAGCTGCCGCAGGTGTGAGTTATGACTAGGGGTCAAACAGGAGTCAAGGTTTGTTCGTAGAACCTACGGCGATGGAAGTCACTGAAGGGGGGGGCAAGTTAGAATCTAATTCAATCACAGTCAATTATTATTTTTAATTAAATCTCCTCAATGGCTGCGTTAGGACTATGAATGTAAAAGGACAGGAATGCATACTGTAGATATGGGTCTGCAGTGATGATGAGCTCAAGGGGCACAGCGAAGGACTTAACAAACATGACGTTACAGGACTGCAGAGACTTTTGCCTTTCATTTCCATGGCCACGCTAGCATTTCACACATCTGGCGCATCCGATCCCCATCCGACTGCTCACACCAGAGGCAGTTCCTTTCTCTGTTTAGGCTGGACATTTAACAGCAGCACCACCAGCCCTCTGTGGAATCCACACAGAAAAGTCAAGGTTGGAGCATGTTGCTGCTGATCATTACATGAATATTTAAGAGGTGTGGATGGAATTTCTCTTTGTGTTTGTTTGCTTATTCATTTTAATTCATGGCATAGCACAAAACCCAAGCACCAATTATCCCAAGCAAATTCCTGCTGAGTTTATAAATTGTATGTAGTGAGAAGATAAAGGCAGCAAAACTAATATTTTTTTTATGTTAAAAGTACAACTCCATGAAATTCTTCATTTGAACTTTGGTTAAAATTGTGTCATTTTAATTACATTTTTAACTTAAGTTTTTAATTGTTTTTAAAATTAAAAAAATAAAGTAAACAAAAAATGCATCAAATTTAATTTTCAAAGTACAGAGAATGATCACTCACACACAAATTTTCACTAAACAACACTACTTAGTGTTTAAATTCATGTTCCTCTAACTGTTAACTGTGTTAAATGAGAGACTAACAAGCACAAATAATGACCAGAACTATATTCTGTAAATTGTAAACACCTAAAGACAAATGAAACATTCTTGAATTGCAGGTTCTGAGACCAAAAAATTGACCTTTGTCCCAGCCGCTTGATGAAACACGTTACCAATCTTTGTGAAGAGAATTGTGGAAGAAGTGAAACATTTGCCTGTCATCATTTCACCCTCCCACCTTATGATTTTACTTATTTTCTACTAAAGGAGAAAAATTCTGTCAAGTTGTCTTTATTGCTGGATCCATGCCTCTAATGTCTCTGGAGATAGTTTGTGCTGCTCCTCTTTTGTGGTGTCACACTGACCTACAGCTCTAATTTAAAAAGAGAGGAAAAACTGTGATAGGTAATTTCTTGAAAAGGTTCATGTTCGGGTGTTTCACTGATGCACTGCCAAAAAAATATCCTCTTGCTCTCTTTATAACAGACCCAGCATCCCTCAAGACAGCATAGATGAAGTTTGCATGGTATCGGCAGATCTTTTTCCAAATTAAACCTTTTTTTTTTCTCGCCCAGTTGCAGAAAATGAAATCAGACACAGATGCTGTTTAATTTGCCATTGATGCTGTTGCTGATGACCTGAATTTAATTTCCCTCTATCTTCAGCCATATGGATTTGCTGTGTAGAACAGTTTATACAGTATCTTCTGTACCCACTTGTTTATCTGCACAGCAATTCATGCCCTTCAATTTTGTCAGATGCTGTTACTTTCGGCACGGTGCACAGGGCGTAATTGGAAATGAAAAATGCCAAATGCCAGGAATGTTCTCATTTTCAAAATTACATCCAATAATTTTACAAGTACTTCAATTACCCCATATCAACCCAAGCTTTCTAATTTCTCATGAATATGTCATGTAAAGAACGAGCATGAATGAGCAATGAGTTCACGTTAAATGTTGCTTTGCATGTTGAAGCCAGACATTGCATTTTGATAGTGCGCAGTCAATTTCGGCGATATGATGGGAGCTTTAAGAGCCGACCAAGAAAATCCATCGTGTTCAACTGTCATGTTAATTGGCTCTGCTTCACTGAGCAGGATCTGCTACATTTATAGCATGTACATTTTAGCACTTGACATTGATGTATTCAGGTGTGACTTCCAATTACAGTTGATGATTTTGTGCTTCTTTGAGCTGATATGCATTTTATGAGTGTTTTTCATACTCAGCGAAAAAATAGTTGGAAAATGAAAAGATTGTTGTGCATAAAACTTAAACCTATAATTTGAACTGAAACAGAACGACAGGATATTTGGATTAGGTGTAATTTGCCTATTAACTGGCCTGTTACAGCCCGAAATAGTTCATTAGAAATCCAATGCAAATTGTTTTTGAAGGAGTTTAGTTTAGCCTTTCCAATATATTTTTGATGATACTTTTGATGCACCTCCAAGCTCAGGAAAACTGGGAGCTGGTAAGTTGATGCAGGGCCAAAAAGACAAGATATGACCTAAATTTGGAATTAATATTCCCGATTAATATAAATCAACAGTGACAATATTTTTAAGCTTTCTAGAAATCCTGTGTCCATTGTCGAATTATCTAACGTCCTGTTAGATAGCAGTCCTAAACTGAACACAGTATTTTTTGTTTGATTATTTGTGAAAATTTCATGCTGTTGTCTAAACATTCACTGAGTCAGAGTGTGCATTTAATGGGTAATCCTTTACATAGCCTGCCTAATGCATGAAAATCCAGAGCCGTATGAAGCTGCAGGTATTTAATGGTGGCTGATATGCTGTATGTAGCTTTAAATCTGTCTGTTCCTCCAGATTTATCAGTAAATGACACTGACAGGGGCAAACACTCTTTTTTTTTTTTCTATTTTGTGCTGCCGCTACAGAGCTTGAACCTGCATGTCGTGTTTTTGCATTGGCAACATTAATAACAGACTACTGAGGGCAATTGTGATCAATTGAATGAGAGCGGTCTGAAGTGCTCTCATCGGCTCATTCAAAGGCAAATAAACAAAGAAGCGACGTAAAAATAAAAGAAGCAAACCCTCTCCCACCGAAGTGGCAGACTTGTTGTTTTACTAGAGAATGTGAGGAATTATATAACAATTTTATTTTTGGTTTGCATTTGGACATTTATTTTCAGGTTTGTGAGGGGATATCATCCCTTTTTATGATCAATTATGTTAAACTAGACCATGAAGATGAAAAAAAAAAAAAACTCTTTTGAAGCTGATTTGTGATAAGATTGCTTCCATTTTCTCCCTGGGTGTTAATGCATTTAAAATAGTGATTTTCTCGTTATTTTTTGCTGTTACTGATGAGTAGTTCCAGACAAGCTCAATCTGTAGTTTCACTTGCTACCACACGGTATTCGACGATGTTTTATATCCAAAGGGCATCTAGACATAGCTTTAGATCTGAGTGCTGCACACTAGTCTTGTGGGGAGTGAAGATCCTGGCTTGCCCACTGTTGGAAGAAGAATGGTCTTCAGGGGATCTCAGGAAAAGAGTGAGGAATAAGGTTTTGATCAGTACCAGCTGTCACTTCTGTCCAAAACTATTCTGCTGAAGTTTACAGTACCGCAGAATTACAAGTAAAGGCTTTTTTTTTTTTTGGGACTGGGGAGGCTGTGTTGTGTTTTAATTATCTTCACTGTTTTTGTTCTTCTCGCCATTCGACGGACATTATTCAGAATTCGCCACAATAACGTACTCACGAGACAGCACCAAAACCTAGGAAGACACTCAAGAGAGCTCAAACCTCCTCAAAGGCGTGTGTACCATCAAAGACACTTCTAATAACGTTAAGAGAGAGTGGAAAAAAGTTCAGTGGCTCCTTCATCATAGTAACTCCCACTCTTCCACCCAGTCTAACTTTGCTCAGTCAAGCTGTTTAAACCTAATTAGCAAAAACAGGCAAAAAATGTTGCAATGCTGTTTTTGACTCCACCCCTTATGTCCAATGCTTCCACAAAGTTTGATAAAAACCTGTCCAGTATTTCATGTGTATACCTGTTAAAAGACAAATGTTTGACATGGAATGATGGAAATGATTATCACTTTTTAATTATCGCCCATTACCTGGCTCATAAATGTCACATTCATTACTGACACATCTGTAGGTGAGGCTGGGTGGGTGAGTTCATGAACCCAAAGACACAGTATGTATTCTGTGATCATCCATCATTGCTGTCTATAGACAGTAGAGGCAAAACATAGATGCTCCAATTGAGTTTATTCAATACACATTTAAAATGACTAAATAATCAGAGGACAAAAAAAAAAAAAAAAAACACATCCAGAATTAGTTTTATACATCAGTGTCATAGCAGTTTGAGGTCTGTGTCAATATAATGACGGGTAGCAGAGGGTTAGTTTGGAAAATGGTTCAGTATAATCCAAAAATTGGATTGTTTGGGAATAGTTTAATGGAGAATATGTAGCATCAGAGTTAGAACAAGAATACTTATTATCAAGGAAATGTCTTTATTCTTCTGTTTTCACCAGGGGTTTCATCACAGGTGCAGAACATGAATGGAACATAACCCAAATGCAAACTGAAGAAATTAAAAGGGAGTTTTACATGAAGTTGAAATGACAAACGGTACGCTAGAAAAACAGAACGAGCAGGGCAAGCTGAAATTTAAAAAAAAAATAGAAACATTGAAAAGTAAATTAGCTGAAACCAGTGAACCTCAGGACAGTCCGGGGACAAACTCAAGTCCCAACACAGGAGGCACAAATGAACTGAACACACAGGTGGCTCATTATTGCCAGGTGAAACTAATTGGGGTGAAAATGGTGTGGAAAATTAACTAAGACAGGAAGTAACAAGAGAAACATGAGAGCTGACTGGAGGGATTTCAAAATAAAACAGGACATGACCCAATCAAACAAATTGAAGGAGATTTGATGAAAGACTATTATTATTATTATTATTATTATTATTATTATTATTATTATTATTATTATTATGATAATAATAATAATTCTTATTATTGACATCGTTTGGTATTTGTGTGTAGCAGGAGGTGGGGCCAAACTGGTGGGCGGAGCCTCATCTCCACACCTGTTCTTCATCTCCACACCTGTACAGGATCAAGCTGCTTAGCCTGAGGCTTCTTAAGGTGGTTTGTACTTTGGCTTGGTGTCAGATTGTTTGGTACCCTTGCCTATATCTCTAGTTTGTTGGCCGTCTTGTGTTTCCTTGATTTTTGCCTTTTTCTGATTAAACTATGACCGAAAGCCACATGTGTCCTGCATGTGGGTCCTAACCTTGCAATTCATGACAATATCAACTTGCAGCATCAAAACTAAAGCAAAATATTAAAGTACAAAAAGCAAGCTTTAACCCACAATGGGTTTATGTATCACCTCTGGCTCACCAGAGCCTTCTTCTTCTCTCAGGTGTGAGGTGGGATTCAGAAAAACAACAAACAAACCAAACTCCCCATCATTACTCGAGCCTGATCTGATGACTGGGAATGGCAGCGCACTCTGTTTGTTTTCCTCTTGAAAGTTGCACCTTAACCGTGACAAAACAATACCTCCCACTCCATAACAAACCCACTAAGACCCTTCGCTGTGGCCTGTGGGCTTGTCTTTTGTGTGCCAAACATGTACGCATCCACCGTTTGAGAGCCAAGTGAAGAATGGCTCATTTGACCGATCGTTTTTTTTTTTCTCTCCACTTCACAGTAAACCAATGTATTTCTTCTTTCTGCTGCTGTAATCACAAAAATGTCACTCAGGGTGCAATAATGGGATTATTCATCGAAATCTCTCACTTCAAATGTCCTGACTGACTGTTGTTGATGAATAGCCGCTTACACCCTGATATTTGCAATCAACCACAGAGCAGCACCTCGGCACAATTAGTTTTTTTTTTTAATACTTTCTATTGTCTGCCCGCACTGACAATTGACGTTGATTCTAACAGAACAGCCCCAAATGCTTCAAATAAATTATGAATTTTGTCCTACAATTCATGGATGAGTTCTGTCACTGGATCAACAAAGACAGAAGAAAAGTAGCTATATTCAAATTGCTACCTCTAAACCAAATTTCTTTTTCTTTTTTCTTTTTTAGGAATTATCTTGAGGATTAAAAGGAGTCTGCCCACATCACCGCTACCGTCTTAAAAATGTGCTCTCCACGGAATCAGGAGCTTATTATGAGCTGACTCCTTTAGAATAATTGATTGCATTTGACATGACATGGAAGAAGCTCTTTGAATTGATACTCTGCAGGCAGAGCCATGATCAATACAAATGAGAGACTGGCTGAGCTCTTATTTCTCTGCCAGAGTTTATTAGAAAGAACTTTCAAGAGAAACACCACTCCAGATTCTGCTCGGATCTATCACACTCTTGAAATGAACCCTTAACGTGATCCCCCATCCCATCGAAAATATCCCCTGCAGACAAATTTGACGGAATGTAATGAAACATAGAGTTGAATGCTAATGCGTGTTCCAAAACCTTCGAGGTGTCCATTTAGGCAAGCAGAGTTGTGATTATCTGTCGAGCTTAGTTTGGGTCTTTGTAAAGATTTGCTGTGATCTGGTATTCTGCACAGTGTAAGTGATGAATCAACATTTGGAGACATCCGGCCACGCTCTGGCTCTAAATTTCACATGAAGTGGGTGTGAAATGGACTTCCTTCCAAATTTACAGCACACAGCCTCAATACCAGACAGTCTCTTTTTTTATTATTATGTATTCATCTAACTGAGAATATTTTAGATATATCTGAAAGATCCTGTCTCACATGATATTTATTTGTTTTTATTTGATTATTCTATTCAGATGCTTTCCTGGAAAACTTATTAAAAGGTGGTATTTTCATTTTCATGTTGGCTTGCCCCAGAGGTCACTAAAAGCAAGTCCTTTTCTTCAAGAGCGAGGGAAACTTCTGTTTCATATGTAAATAAAGATGTGGACATGTGTTGTAATGAGAAAAAATAAATGTTATGTGCTATGTCCTCAGCCTGTGGAAGTAAACAGCAGATGGTTCGCACGGCCTCTTTAGCACTATGGATTTCAATTGCCTACCCACCTGAATGACCTGCACTGAGCTGTGCAGCTGATGCGGAGAGAAAAAGAGAAACCAGAATTAAGAGTTTGCTCTTGTTTACTTCAGTTCCACTAGATTGCAAGGCCAGAGGAGTCATTTTCCATGCACAGAAGAACTGGTTTGCTTATCAGCGTTTTGATTTCCGTCCCGCCTCACCGTCCCATTGACATTTTAGGTGTACATGATCCATGACTGATTCCCAATCAGAATGGAGCCTTTGCAACGCAATAACTTATTTGGCTTTGTTGAGGTTTTGATTGTTCTATAATTAAATGTGTGATGATTAGCGTTGAGCCCAGTGAGGACAATAAGTTGTTATGTGTAAACCTTCATTAAAGTAACCTTGAACATTGTACATCTGTCCTGCCGATTGGATATGCTCCAAAGATGCATGACACATTACCACGAGAGAGATACTGCAGCTTATGCCCATACAGTAGGAGACTGGTTGTTTCAAGGTGATTTCCTGTGGCATATTAGGGTTTTTTTATTACCATAAATAGTGACGCCGCACCCTCGGACCACCTTCTGCACTTAGGAGTGGAGTTAAGTGGCAGACAGAGCCGAAGTCCTTGAAAGGTTACAAAAATCTTTACTGTGTGAAAAATAATGAAAACTAATACTCTTTCTAGTCACTATGCTATCTGTAGATGTGGCTAATATCACATCACAGCACAAGAAGTATCCATAGTTTCGTTCTGTCGAGAGACAAACATAATCCAGAGGGAAATTACCCATCAGGAAGGCAATACTGTTACTGAGATGCAATTACCAGGCCACTTGTGAGACTTTCAGCCGATGTATCCATTGGTTGCATGTGTGTGTGTGAGGATGGTCGATATGTGTAGAACAGCTCTTATGTTTTGCAGAGTAAATTGGATTCTTTGCCGGAGAACAGTTAATTTAGAATATGTCCAAGATGCAAATGATTGATGTGACTATATCGTAACAACTGTAGGTTTGAGGAGCAGGGCAGCCTAATGGAAAAAATATTGCAGGGGAAAGGAAATAGCTTTTATCCCACAATTTATGGGGGAATTTTCTGCTCTAACTCTGTGACTTTTCAATACGGATGATTTGTATTTCCAGTTTCTTTCATGTGAATTAATTTCCAAGTGAATATTAGCTAATTCAAGAACGCAGAGAAACGTTAAAAAAACAAACTAAAAATAAAATAAAAAAACGGTGTGCATGCATGGATTCTGTTTCACTCTGAGAATATTTTGTGGAGCTCCTGAGCTCGTATTTGTTAGCAGTTAAATAAACAGTGTGTCTCACAGAGGATTTAATGTACCAATTTAGCACTGAATCACATAGCCTACAAACAAAGAAAACAGCATGGATTGAAATGAACATCAGTGTAAACATTTGATAAGGATTTGCTTGAGGCAAGTGCTATGCTTTATTATTGATACAAAAATAGAAACTCCTCCTGTGTGAGTATGATATTCTTCCCCTCTGCGCAGTTGTGTTCCACAACTCGTTCCCACAGATCAGTCAGTTCAACGTAATATTTGTGGGCTAAGGCAAATATCTTCCTCTTTTATTTTGGGGTTTGTTTCCCCCGGAATGATTTGTCATGCTGGAGACGTTTCTATCATACAACAAATTATCACCTTGAATCATATGATTAATCACCATTGCCGTCAATGAATGCCCCGCGACCTTTAACATACAGAAAGGAGAAGAAAAGCGTTGCCTGATTCTACTGCATTGGAGGTGCACGTGCATTCGAAATAGACGCCTGCACAGAGTGCGAGTCGTGCATGCATAATAAATATGACAAAACAATACCCAAGGCACCCTGGTATTAATGATATGCAACAAACTCATTATTAAAGTTCCAAAACAGCTCCTGGAGTAACACAGATGGAGTCAATTAAGCAATGAGCATACTTGCTTGCCTGCCGTTTCATCTTCCTTCTTTTATCTCGTGTGTATTACTGCACAGCTGTAATTAGATATATGTTACTCTTCACAACATAATGTCCAGTGATATTAAAAGCTATTTTTTGCATGTAATTTAAAATAATGCACAGTTTAATAAAAGTGTCACATTCACTTGTCCGTTGTTCTCGGGTGTTTCATTTGCGCTGCAAGAGGTACTGAAGATAATACTGTGCTAAGCTGCTTTCTCCCTTTGTCCTGTTTGTGTTCCCAGAGACCTGATGCCTTCGACGCTAGAGGGGCAGATCACCATGGAGAAGACGCCCAGCTACTTTGTGACTAACCATGCCCCAAAGCGTATCCACTCCATGGCCAGGGACATTAAGCTTATTATTGTGGTGCGTAATCCTGTCACTAGAGCCATTTCAGACTACACACAGACTTTGTCCAAGAAACCTGAGATCCCTACCTTTGAGGTTCTGGCTTTTAAGAACAGGACACTGGGTCTTATAGATGCCTCATGGAGTGCATTGCGCATAGGGATATATGCGCTTCACTTGGAGAGCTGGATGCAGTATTTCCCTCTTTCCCAAATGCACTTTGTCAGCGGGGAGAGGCTCATCGTGGATCCTGCCGGAGAGATGGCCAAAGTGCAGGATTTCTTGGGACTCAAACGCATCGTGACTGACAAACACTTTTACTTCAATAAAACAAAAGGGTTTCCATGTCTGAAGAAGCCGGAAGACAGCAGCACCCCCAGATGCCTCGGCAAATCTAAAGGGAGAACTCATCCTAAAATTGACCCGGATGTGATTCGGCGGCTGCACAAGTTCTACAAACCCTTTAACATGATGTTTTACCAAATGACTGGTCATAACTTTGAATGGGAGCTTGAGGAGGACAGCGAATCTCGTAGCTCTCAGGACTAGCGGACTGCGGCATCGGGGCGCGACACAGCCACACCACCAGCCTTCTCAATAAAACTATTATTGTTTCGCTTCATCTTCGGAGAGGATGTAAGAGCACGCCAATCAATCACGGCTTTTGCGGTGTCTGTATCCATTAACAAGATTTGACTGACATGCTTTCTCTCTCTCTCTCTCTCTCTCTCTCTGTCCCTTAAATACTAATGTTGTTGATGATAGCAAATCATTATTGTACATACTAAACATAAAATATATTTATATTTGTGAAAAGGAGACGATTTATTCATTTTGTTTTTAAAACATGGAGCAGTTATGAAAAGATAAAATCATGTTGACTATGGCAATGCATGCGATAAGTTAAGTGTCCTTACCTCATGAGCCTGAAGGGTGAGCTTTGCCCGGTATTTCTCCCTGTCCTTCAGTTTGTTGTCCTCACGCCCCCTCACCAGCACCACGTACAAAAGATTTTCTCTTTCAGTGTCTGAGGCCATGAAGTGCTTTGTATTTTGTCTTTTCATGCCGTCCTGCTGCTTTAGACAAAACAGAAAAATAGTAGACACTTGGCACAATAATCCTTTGACAGGTTCTCAGCCATTTCTTTGTTCATATTACCTGGAGACAATCCTTACTCTTTTACTCAGTGTTGGTGTTATGGTTGCCCTGTACTCATTAATTGCACATATATACAACAAGGAAACTGATGCGCATTGGCCATCGTTCAATACTGAATTCCTAAACCGCAAACCTGAACATTAGCATATTGATGAGCAGAATCTTTGCCGTAATTTGACAAATGGATCCATGTCCGATTAATATAAAGGGTTAGCTGCGGCTCATACGATTCAGCATCTTGACAAAAACAATTTCCTGTCGGCAAAGTGTACCCGAAATCCCAGCTAACTGTTGTAATCCTCGACGGTCTGCCTCGTGACCCTCCTCTTGTCAAAGTAATACATGTCAATGAGGGTGAAGAACAACAGCGGAAGGACCGAGCAGAAGTTTAACAAACATCTGCTGCGGCGTGGTCTTCTGTCGTTAGAGATTAATGGCGTGTTAAATAAACTGCTGCTGCTGGAACAATGTCAATGTCAGAGAGAATTTGCTGTCAAGGAAAAGCAACACACATGCCCAGGTAAATTACCAAGCCATTGCTGTGTGTACCTAACGTGAACGAGATGATGTCTGCCTGGGAAATGTGCTGTAACCAGAGGTTTACTACCGGGACTGACTGAGCAGACGCTTGTGTTGAACAAAGCAAGGTATTGCTGTGAAATGCTCCAAACGTGACCTATCACCTTTCTTTGTTTTTCCATTTTGCCAAACTCGTGTGTCTGTGTTGTCTCTGGACTTTTTCATAAATTGAGACAATCAATACAGTCAATGAGTCAATAAATACAGTCTGCTACACATCACTGGTTGCTGCAGCTATGATGCATTGCTCTGTTAATCCTCCCTGCTCTCCAGCCATGGATGGCTGGATTGGCTCACTCTCTGCAGACCTCTCCGTCACCCCGGGGAGGCCGACACCACCAGTGACTTATACAGAGCAATTGATTCCATCAAAGTGAGCGCCATACTGCCCTTGTGTAGTGATAAGTCTTAACACTTACCTCTGATTTTCCCTGTCCCAATCGCAAGTTCCACGGGTGTTTCCCCTGCATTTCCTCACCTGGTATCCTTCACTTTACGAGCCAATGTGGTGCAAAGTGTTTTCGCGAAGGTGCAGCACTCTAAATAAAGATAAGTGCAAGCAAGATGCGATAATCACAGATGTAACAGAAGCCTTTATCATGATTTATTTATTTGCATATTTTCCTCCTCAGCTGTAGAGCTTGTATAATCCACCTCTTAACCTAGACAGCCCCTCCTACTCAGTGTAGAGACATTCAAAGAAATTCACAGAAGGCACCCCACAGTGTTATTAGGACAGCTGAGGACTCCATTTTCCATCTATGAATATGCACTCACTGTCATTTGCATTTCCAGGATCACACGCATGAGGGAATTCCTCCTCTGCAGAATGGAAGCTTGGATCCAGCCGATTATTAAATGAAACGCACACACTGCATGTTGTACCTCTTGCTTGTTTTAGGTACAGAAAGAGAACTGTGACACATCCTGTGAGAGTTACGGTACATTGAAGACATGCTAAGCTACCCTTTATGTTCCTCCTGGTGGGGGTCGCGCCGTGTTCATCTTCATCTCTATCCTCGATTTAAGGAGACTGCGGTGATGAACGAGCATCACCTGCTCATCAAACCTTTCACTGCTTTAGTCACTTCAAAATAAAATTTCATTTGGCACTCATTACTGACAATTTGGCGAAGAGATGAAACAGGAATTCACAGGATGAAAAAGCAACCTTGAAAATGATTTGCAGCATTCTGCTCGTGTTTATTTTTGGTTCAAAGGGTATAATCTGTATGAGTGGCGCTTTAAAACATTGCATTCATTTTTCTTTGTGATCTATAATTACATACAGCTGAGAGGTGTAATGAAAAGGTGCAGCAAGCTCATGCTGAACTAGGCCCATGTGAATACTTTGAGCTGCAGAGAAACACATCTTTACAAAACCTTCGGTGAAGTCTTTGCTCCACTGTTAAGTTTTTAATATCAGTTTAATAATGGTTACTTGCTGAATAAATAGACCCAGTGAACGTTTACAACTCTTTCACTGTTAATTAGTCTGAGTGTCTGCTAGCGTCAAAATTCTTCAACAGACGCATGTTGTGCCGTTTTGACAGAGGTTTTAACATGCATTAAGAAAAGTAATACGGTATTGGTCTATTAACACACAGTCAATGTTTTCTAACCACCGTAAATGGCAAAAAAATCTATGAGATACTGATTTAAAATGAGGTGCTCTTCTGCACTCACCAAAGCGCTTTGTATCAATGACAGAACATTTATTTGTCTATGCTGCGATTCCATTATTCTTACACGACATGGAAATCTTCTCCTAGCTTTTTTAGGTCTGGTTTCGATGGTCTTCATTGCATTTCCAATTTTTGACATGATCACCACATACAAGGATCCACAAAACCATCAGAAAATGTTGTGGTATGCATGCCAGGCCACTACTTGGCAGTGCACCATTTCAAAGTTAATATACAATAAGAGCAAAGCAATTATACAGCTAATCCACATTAATAATCTTAGCAGTGTTATTATTATAATAATAATTGTTATTATTGTTATTATTATTATCATTAGTAATTATTATTACTATTAGTGTTCAGGACAAACAAATTCAGACAGTTATGTTGTTTAGGTTTTCAGTTATTTTGTCTGCTGTCCACATTACCAAATAAAACTGGATCCGTAATAGGTATGGGCAAAGCTAGGTTGTGACATCATCGTTTGGCCCACTTACTCTATATGATGAGTGTACTGTGGTGTTTTGAGAAGATTACACTCTGGGAGTTGTTTTTTGACAGTTTGTATTTTCAAACCCAGGAACTGCAGTCATGTAGACAGACGGCGAAAAATCAACAACAACAACAACAACAAAAAAGAACCTTTTAGGGTGAAACAATTGTCACCAAATTAAGAAACAGCATAATGCCACAATTTGCACATACAGGAAATGTCGCACTTCATTCTCACAGCACTTCTTGACTTCAGGTGTGTGGAGAGCTGATGGGGTGTCAGAGAATTGAACAACTACATGTGTTTGTTGCCAACAACAGCTTTTAAATTAATGAATAATCATACTGACATTCACCGACCAAACATAAAATGATCCACCTGTTTCTTCTCCTTATCTTTAATACTTGCTGCGAATAACAACAACAACAATAATAATAACAATAAGCATCATCATATTCATCTAAGATAGAAGACTCATCTCACTTGGTGAAGTATAAATGATGTCCTGCCCCATTTCAGAGCTGAAACTAAAAATAATGCTCTGAAAATGCTGCACTAATTACCGTTAGCAACAGGACTGCAATTATTAAAAGGTCTCCAATCACAGATTACAACACCCTCGGATCAACAATTCCAAACCACACATGGTGTCAGGAGTAATCATTTCATCTACAGTTGCTTCCTGAATCAGGAACTTCCTCTTTAACCACCTCAGGAGAGGGAAAGTACCGTCTTGTGAATCTTGACTCAAAATCTCGTGTCTCTTCTGTGTGGGGAAGATGATTTCTTGCTCTACCACATACTATCCTGCTTCTTTTCAGGTAAGGAGATTTTATTCAATCATAATCTGAAATTGGTCTGAGAATTATTATTAATTTTCCAAAAAAAAAATGATGAAAATGCCAATGCGAGGATTTGAATTATAAT
Source organism: Antennarius maculatus (assembly GCA_013358685.1). Taxonomy (NCBI): domain Eukaryota; kingdom Metazoa; phylum Chordata; class Actinopteri; order Lophiiformes; family Antennariidae; genus Antennarius; species Antennarius maculatus. The sequence goes on along the minus strand of CM023620.1, from coordinate 4,800,154 downwards.
ATAATAATTAAGTCCAGCATTGTACTCTTTTTACCCTCCTGGTTATTTAGTATATTGATTCTCTTTTCTGTGCTGTCTTCATTGATTTTATCAAAGGTTTTTCTGAGCAAAGATCATTCCCAAAAAAAAAGAGCATCAGCACTCACAGTTATGCTCTTATCACCAATTACAGAGTGATCAGTGAAAGATAAACCTGTTGATAATGTAGTCCAATAAATTGTGCATGCATAATTAATGTACATTTAATGAAATGAGCACAAAATTGCATTGTCTGCAGAAAATGCCGTGTGATAATGTGTCGTAATCCAGTCGCAAATACAAAATGTTATCTGCCAATGCTCCCCTATCCTACCCCACCCCCCAACATCCACTATTAATACCCCAGCAACAACAACTGTAACAAACAGAGGAACCAGTTAAGTTGCTTTGGATTCCACAGTCTTTAAGATAATTCTCATGCATGACTAGTTAAAGGTGACACATTCACTTCCAGTGCCAAGGATCCAACTGGTTTCTGCTGTAATCAGGGAGAACCAGGCGACTGCAATTAAGCGGCCAGTTGGGTGTAAAACTTTTGTGGTCTTCAAAACACTCCTCATTTATTTCTTATCATTTATGCATAGTTTTGTTTGCTGAATGTAAAAATAGGCAGAAATATTCTGATGGTTTTTTTTTTTTGTCTCTTGCCCCAGAATCTTAAATGTGGTCTTCCAGAACCAGTGTCAAATAGATGTTTGATCCTGCCCACATGGACCCTGGTGGCCTTGCTTGGCGCAGCATATTAAATCTTGGAGGATCAGAGGGAAGACCAAGAAACTCAAGGACACAAAGTCTTAAGAAGCAGAATTAAGGCTAGAGGTCAAAAAAGGGCTTTTCCTCTAGATTTCTGAAAAGCTCCTCTCAGGTTGTTCCCTTTCACCTTGGATACAGGGTTTTCATACAGTAGAATAGAAACATAATAGCAGCAGTCTAAAGTGACACCTGTGGAGAATTATACATATGCGAGCTGTTTGTTCCACGTCCTTACCTCAGCTTTGTTATTTTGTACTTTACACAACTGATCCATTAAATGCTTCAATAATAATAGTAATAATAATTCATGAGGGTTCGTTGTTGTACATAGGCCAGAATGACAACATACAACTACAAGAGTTTGAAGAGGAAATCCTTGAGGCTGGTGAGTGTAAGTATATTTTGATGACTCTTAAAAATCTCAATTGCGGGGTAAAGATAGATGGTGGGAGGAATGGAATACCAATGTAGCCGTGGCCAAAAGATAGAACGAGAATGGCACATTTCTTCCTCTTAAGTCTTGTTGAACAAGACCTTTAAGTCTGTTTTCGACAGGGATGCCAAAATTCCACTATTTGAATTAGTATGGGAAAAATTTCCATCATTTGAATGGGTATGGGAAAAATTTGAATTAGTATGGGAAAAAAATACAACTGGTAGTGGTCGGACACACCTAGGTCGACAACAGAGGACACACTGATGAATAGGCCATGGTTATGACCAGGTTCAGAATGTGTCCTGGGGAACATGAGTCGGTATTGGATGTAGAGCTGTCATAATTTTAAAATATCATTTACATACAAATTGGGAAAAAATGATAACTTTTAATTGTTTTCCTTATTTACTTTCATTTTGGTAATGGTGATTTCTCTTCAAGAAGCAGGATTAAATCCATAAGGAGATGGTCAAGAAAATAGGCAGTGTGATGTCGTTCACAAACATAATCAGACATATCAGACATGATATAATTATATTACAAAAACAATCAGCTCATACTTTGAAGCTGCACGTGGTAAAAGGAGCCCAGATTCTGCATCAGCAGTAGGAAACTTTGTAGATGGTCACGTATAATCTATGCAAATTAAAACATATCTGCTAACCATCCATAGACACTTTTATTATGATTGAATCAGGTTCCAGACGCACATGATAATGCAGAGGTCTATAATCAAACTATTTACGGTACAATTCAGCTAATGTTTGGGACCAATATGAAATTTCACTTTTGTTGCTGATTCAGTTTGACTAGTTAACTTTGAAATGCTGTTCAAATGAAGAATTGATATACAAATCAACCCATCTCTAGAGCCCTCCTTAAATGCTGTCAGACTCCTTGCCAATTAATAACTGAGTGCAGTTTTCTGCAGAGGAATATTTCATGTGTGTGAATTTTCAGTAGGGACTTGCTGATAGTTTCCGCTATTGAAATCACAGAAACGGGCCAGCTCCAGGAAAAACAGCATGTCTTTTCAGTGAGTCAGAAACTTCCATCAGGTGTAAGCAGTGAAACAATGGAAAATAACAGCATCCTTTTCAATGACCCCCCCTCCCAACTTCTTTTTAAAAATGGATTTGTGTTTAATTGGTCAAGACTTCTAAGAACAAATGTTGCATCTATACAAGAACCAACATAGACAAGGTGGAGGTGTTTCAGGAATTTCATGCCCAATTAAATGAACAAACTAAAATAACTGGAAAATAAAAAACATTCATCTTCAACTGGGGTTATCTTGATTAATGACATTTCCTGATTCTTGCCATTCCCCTTAATCAAGCCACCATCATCTCTGGTAAAACTTACTGAGTTAATCCACTCTGAGGTGATTTGATTGAGGAGGAGAAGGAGGAGGAAGAGGTGGGAGAGAATAAGAAATTGTTGGAGTGATGGCCAAGAATATGGGTGCACCTTCCTGATTTGAAACAGATTATAATGGAAATAGAATAGATACAATATGATACAATACCATAGAGGTTCACCACAACCGTTTTAAGTGGAGAAGACACCCATCTGGAGAGACCTATTGGTTAATATTTAAAAAACGCTCCTCAAAGAAACCAGAAAACATTTTTAACAGTGATGATGGAATTGGATCTAGAAGGCAGGTTGTTGTGTTTACTTGGGTTTACTTGCAAGCGTCCTTGCATCAACCAGGGCAAAACTCTCAAGTTTTTCCTCAAGCAAGGGCAACTGTTCAAGTATGTCGCAGGTAATACTTTCTTGGGTAACAAGCCAGATCTGATGTCCTTGATTTTAGTTCTGAGGTTTTCACAAAGCTTACCTATTGGTGTCGTAAGAACTTAAACTTCAGTGACTTTTAAAACTGAAAGAACTTAAAAGCAGTGCCTCTTAAAATATTACATGTTGGAGAGCAGTTTTGGGGGTAAAGGAGTCCAGCCGTAAGCACCCTTCCACCCGTGGACAACCACTTCAGTCCAGGGGGTTCCCCTGTCTGGAGTGGAGCAGGTGGACTCCTGATAAGAGGACGGGTCCCACAGGACTGCTTACCCGGTTGGTGTTCTGCCAAGCTGACTCACCAGTCCGTGAGGTCTCTGGCCAGATGGACAGCGATGGTAAGTGGGACCTGAGGGTGATCAGCAGTGACTCCTTTTTCTCAAGCCCGCTCAACATCCACTTAATGTCATTGAGAAGGTTACCAATCTTCTCGTACACTTTGTCCAGCATATGTTTCAATTTTGAAGGTGAATCCGCAAATCGAATGCAAGTGGTTGCATCCACGTACCTAAGTGCCATGGCTGTCATTTTGCCACTCTTGAAAGACATTTCATTCCATTTCTACGGAATGAAATGTTTGATAATTCGGGACCAACAGCCATCAGAATCCCCACCCCACCCCCCTGGGATAGGGCTTCACCAACAGATGCATTATTTTTCAAATCGATACCTCTTCATCCCAGAAACTCTTTCAATGAGAACTAATTTCATTATCAATCCATGCAGGTAATGATCTCATTAATTCACTGTTGATTCATTTTCAGCTGAGTGGATATTAACCTTTTGCCAGTAATCATTAATTTTCTGTGGGAGAGGTGTGATATGTTGTGATTGGAAACAAAACAATTAATAGGCTCCCAACAGTACAGACCAGCTGACGTCTCTCACTCAAAAGATCGATTTATTGACACTCCGGTGCACACAGTTGTAACCAGCAGCAATCCCTCACTTCACGCAGCATATTTTGCCCTAGAACTGACATGATGGATTATTTGTGTAGTTTTGTGTAGTCATGCATGTATTCAGAGGACAATTATCATGCTCTGAATGCTCACCATGTTCAAGCATTACTGTCCAACACTCAACCACTTCTTTCCAGTTTGCCTCAGGCTAAATCTGCAGATATCGAGCGCACCATTATCGATCAATTAAAAGTTGTGTTTCGATTGATTGTCGCATTGTTTCAGGAATACAAACTCGATCTATACAGTATGAATGGGGAAATCTCTTGCCTTCGGGCAGAAAGGTTAATATTGGTTGTCGGTTGTTTTATTTCATGTTTTTTTATCAGAAGTATTAATTGGAGCAATCTTTCAGTCATTGTCTTCCAGTGAAACGTCCATATCAACGTCTCTATGCTGAAACTTGACAAGTTTTAACAGAATTGCAGATTCCTTACAAGAATTCATGGTTGATCGATAACATATATCTCTTAACACAACAATATTTGTGTTTATCTGAATGTTTCCGCAAGAGGTCATCCAATAAATTCTCCTTAACTCTTGAATTTAAAATGTAGTTTTTTTAAGGGATGGAAATTACAGCCCGAGTCAAGATGAGGTGTCTCTACTGTCCCGCATCAGCTCCTCAAGCCTCTGCCTGACAACCCAGTTCACTCTATAATGTTGAAATATTCATGCCAACAAGCTTGTTCTGTGCATCTTCCCTCATGAACCAATCTGCATGTGAATATTGGGTAATACACAACGTAATTCTGTGATTTACTTTCACTTCTATGCTTTCGGTCTCCTCACAGGAACCTCTCTTCAGTTTATGGTCCTCCACACCAGACCATCACTCTCATTCATTTTTAATGACGGCTCTGGTAGACACAAAACAAGAGTCCAGTAAATCCTCCACCAAACTGAGAATTTTATAGAAACAAGACAACTGGAAAAAAATGCGTGCAAAGTGCTGGAGAATGCCATGTGTAAATGAAACAAAAAATGAGATGTTCATTGTTAGCATAAATGAATTAAAAACAGCTCAAAAGAGAAAAAAATATACAATAAGTCTCCCTTTGAATGAGAATAAGGAGCAGATGACAGCACTCTGGTGTAGGAGGCGTCCTCTGCGTAGGTAGAGGAAAGAACTGAAGGGGTTTTTTTTACAGCAAGACAAAAGAGAGGCAGAAAACTTTTACACTTCAGGAAATCAATGCTTAGTGGCCCATTGTCTAGCGTTAATGAGGGCATTTTGTGTGGGAATAGGATGTCAAAAGGGAATGAATTTTTGACACTTATTATTTTATAATGAAGGAATGCAACTTCTTGAATATTTACACATTCAATGGTAATATTAATGAAGCAAATAGTTACATGTTGAAGCTGGAATTGCAAACATTCATACACATCCTCATCATGGCTGGGAAAAAATTATATTTATTACGCTTAAACCAGCACCCCACTAAGCTTTGTAGAAAATGGTGGTTTATGTTTAATCAATGTTCAACACACACACACACACACACACACACACACACACACACACACACACACACACACACACACACACGCACACACAAAATTAATCCTACATCCACACCAAAATGTAGCAGGTTCTGTGGCTCACGTTCGAGATTTCCTCCAATTTTGTTGAAAATCTTTCAAGCCATTTTTAAATCCTGATGACAAAAATTGAGAGCTAACAAATAAGACGCAGGTGAAAATTTTAAATCATGGCCTGAGGTGGTTTTCGTCTGGACTCAAAAAAATGTTATCGACCTATCTCAACATTTCAGGAGTGTAAAATTAAATACTGAAATAATCTTTGAGTGTATAACATAGTCTGACATTATTCAAAAAATGATATTGTTATTTTCCTCATGCTTTAGTCTGAGCTGGCGAGGAACACTGACAGCTGCATCTTTCCTCTATGTTTGATTGCTCACTTTTCCAGCTGGTCATGACAACGGTTTACATTTCCTATCAAAATAAATGTACCTTAAAATGTTACCAAATGATGTACTATCCTCTTCTGCACCAGCACTGCCTCTGTCAGCCCACAGATAAAGTTTGACGGAGTGCTCTTGACCCTACATGTGGCAGGCATAAATCTCTAGAAGATGAAAAGCGTCTCGTTCCTGAATGTAAATAAGACCAGAATCATGATTTTGGGCCACGAGAGACACAGAAACTCCACATCTGACATGTAGTATTTTTCACACCAGATGGCTGCAGTGATGTCTGAAGATTGGATTTATTCCTTTGTCTGAAACTAGGGCGTATTACATTTTCTGTCATTTATACTGTTATTGCTTTTGTTAAATCAAGACTTAATATTCTGGTCTCAACTAGTCGGTGGTCAGCCATGTGATGTATTGAACTTGACAGTAATTTATGCCACATTTTGTAATCCTGATCATCTCCACACTTGTTTCATCAAAAGAATAGGCGGTATATTTCCTAACTTATGTGTTATGTATGGTTTTACATAAATAGCATATTTAAAAACCTTTCAAGCTGCTTGAATTTACAGTAACTTCCAACTATGATGCTTATCCCTCTGATGATTGTACAATATCTATTTAGACTTTAAAGATTAAGCTTGATAACAAACATTTCACATATGACCAATAGGTTTCGGACTGTTGCTTAAACTGACAACTTGAAGTAATTTCACATGAAAAAACCCTCCTTGGTTAGATTAAGAAAAGATAAAATGCTATTAAAGATCATTGGATCTGTTACTTAAAAACAGGACGACATTTAGTTACATGAACACTTCTCTTTAAAGAAAGAGGAAAGTCCTGCGTTTGACCGATCCTACCAACCCAGTGATCTGGAGCATCTCTAGCATCTCTACAGGTGTGATCACCACAGGTGGTTCTGTCAAAAGGCCTAAGATGCTAATAGTGTATGTGATGCTAAATTACAAGCAAATATTTTTAAAATCATGTGCAATATGACAACAGTTTTTTTTTATGATGTTGCAGCCACTGAAAGACAAATATTGAAGTATCACACTCAGTTTGAGTTCTTAGCCATTTTTTCTTTTGTATGTCACTTCAGGCAACATTGGAGAGGGGATTACAGTTCAAGTAGCTATTATCAGTACATGCCATACCATAACCTTTAATTTAATCCTTTTCTTAACTCTAGTTGTAGGTTCAACCCTTCAGCAATGCCCTAACTGCAGAAAGGCCTTTTGAAGAACCAGTTGCCTAAACTTGCAGCCCAAATGTCAGCCGCATACACAAGATGCAAGGACACATGCACAGATGTATTTACGTGTATGTTTACATAATGTCCCAGAAATGTATGTTTTTGTGTGAGGATGTTTTTGCTGTATGCGTTTTTTTGTTTGCTTGTTTGTTCGTTTGTTTGTTTGTTTGTTTTTATTCCACCTCCATGCTTTCAAAATTTCTACTTCGAATATAAATGTGATTATTCTAATCCTTTGATGGACTTTTGCATGAAATTCACTTTAAATACCATTTGGATTAATTTCCATTGCAATGACAAGGTACAAACAATTGCTCTGATTTAATCTTTTATTGGAGGCAACATGTCAATATGTTTGTTCACTGGACTGAGTGTGTTGCAACCGTTGAATCCTAATGCTGACGATGCATAAATGATGCAGGACGTTGTTGTTTTTTCGCCTCAAGCAATCCAACTCCTAAGCAAAACAATCCAGACCGATGCTGAGGTGAAATATGGTTAGTGCACTAAAACATCATCTCATACAGACAGCCAGGACTCCATCTGGAGTGAATGTTGGGTTATACTCTCAAGGTATTGTTTTCAGTCTATGGCGTTATATGTTTCAGTGCAGATGCGAAGTGAATTACAATGTGAGAAAGCCGGCATAATATGCAGTCAAAAAAACAGGAAAAACTCCATAGAAATAAAGACAACACAACTTCAAATGCTGAGCAGTTGTGGGCTCATGCATCTACGTGCCTTCTTTGACATTCCCACTTGGGAATTTGGTTTGAGCTGGGTTTAGTGTAATGAACCTTTCTGGGATTATGCTGCCGTATGCAGGTATTCCCAGCCTGCTACCCATGCTGTCAAACAACCAGCAATATGTTAATGTTTTCAACACATAAGACAATCTCCCTTCTGCTGGAAATGCCAATTTGTCTGGCAGAAAGAGGAATGTGAAGACCCGGTTTCTAATCAAGAAAAGAAGAAGTGGAATCACTTCACCAAAGGTGCACTCGGATTCTGCAAACATATTGATCTTTTACTTGAAAGGACATAAATGGCATAAAGCTTTTTACAGGTGGGAGCAACAAAGAAATCTTTTGGGGTTTAAAGGTAAATCTTTTTTTTTCTATTATTATTATTGTTGTAGTAGAAGAACCTCATGTTCTGGAAATTGTTTGGACACTCTACCTGCATTTGAATAAGGGGGAAAAAAGGCTTATCATTTAATTGAATTGGAAATTGTCAGCATATGAAATAACGGCAGATAGTAAGATGAGGAAGGGTGTGTGAAAACACAAAACTGCCACATCCCAAAGAGATATAATGGGAAAAGACCATGTGGGGACTCTTTGTGGAAAAGTTATGTTTTATCCACTACAAAAGGCAATCCTGGTTGAAATGGTGATTTTTTTTGTGACAGAAAAATGTGGACAACTGGACAAGGATTTCACAACATCACTGCAGTTTGATTACCCCCCAATTAAAGTGTAGATGTATAGCTTTCAGTGTGAGTCACTGATCTGTTTCAGGAAGAGATGTACAGACTGCCAGGCTGAGCATAAGCATCCCTTTGTTGCAATGATATGCAAACCACATATGCGGCAATCCCTTCAATTGAGACAGAATTTGTTTTGAGAAAATAAATCTTTGTAAACTGAATATAGCTTGCCGCTATGACCAAACGTCCAAAGGCATTCACAGTGTTTTGTCTAGAATCAAATGAAAGCCTGGGGCCATTCACGGACAAACCAAAACATTTTGAAAACCTTTTCAGCTCCTCTAAAAAGGACAGCTCTTCAAAATCAGACAACTCTGTCTGAACTATTTTTGGAAATAACAAAACAATCCAATGACCGTGGCTACCTGGACACAAGGACAGCAGAATTACATACACGTACACAATGTACATATCAAGCAAAATAACCCGTTTATGTATTCGTTCATCCTGCTGGGCACAGTAATTATAATTACAGCTCTTTGTGGTTTGATGCAGAAACAGTGACTAGTTATGTGTTTGCAAAGGTTCACAAACTCCCTTCCCCAAACGCAGCATCAGATCAACATTTCACCTTTTTGTTTTAACGCTGACTCACAGGCTGCGGCTTCTAATTTTAAGCATTTGATTTGGCTGAGAATCAAATCCCCATGCATCCTCCTCCAGACGTCAACATCCTGTTGTCTCGCCCTACATATTTTTACTGGAGTCATCCTCTTTAATAATTACACTCCTAAACAACTACTCATGCAAAAATGATTTCTCGTTAACCCCTGTCTCGCCTCATACTCATGATGCTATGGCCTAAAATTACAAAGGAAGACAAAACGTTTACGCTTGGGCTGTGCTTTCTTTCTTGTGCTATTTTGCTATTCACACCTCTTGTGCATGCTAAGTCTTATTTTCCAGCATCATATCAACTTTTGTCATTAGCCAGACATATCCATCCCATTGCACAGCCTTCAGTGTTGGCCTATCACCTGGTTGCTGTCTGATCTTCACAGGTTCACCAACTTGCATTCAATTTATATGAAACACTAAGCATCTGAATTTTGGACTTCCTCAATGGACCCCAGAGAGTTCAGTCACACATCTTTCACTCTGCTGTGAAGTTTGTGGATGACGAACACCATCAGCTGCATTTCAAACAAAGACGAGAATTCAAATCAGGAGGAAATCGAGTGAACAGAGAACAAGCTGCTCAAGAAGAGCCAAAGACCTGATAGTTGAAAAAATAGATGAAGTCACACATCTCTGTATCAGTGGAGCTGATCGGAGCATGACAATAAAACCTGAAACAATCAGAAATCACAATGCATCCATCCACCAAGGCGCAGCATTCCAGACATATGCTCCATCACAAAGTAAATGCAAAGAAGAGACAGAATAATATTGAAAAAATGGCTGAAGAAACCATTACTGAAGGTGGCAATTGAAAAATAAATTGTTGTTTACTCGGTGTTTCACTTGATAAATGCATTTATACACCGCTTGACACGACATGACATTGTTGTTTAAGAGTTGTCTCATGGCCATTCTCAGAGGTTGACTCAGCAACAACTTCTGAGCTGATTTCTTTTTTTAGGTTTGTAGACATGTCCAACTCTCATCCAAAATGCTTCTTCAGCTCTAACTGACAGATGGTGAGTCTGAGGTATTTGAGATCCTGTGAGGTTGTTAACACATTGAGATTTGAAACTGAAAATTATGGTAATGAGTCACATGATGCTCTAGCAGGCTAACAAACCACTTGTGTCCTCAATGACTTTAATGACCCATAATGGTATTTTAATGGTGTGACCTCACAGGATTTTCGCTACCTTGACATCGACTCTCATCAGTTAGTTAAAGGGGAAGATTGAGATATGTTCAGGAATTCTGTTAAAAATATATTTCTTGTTGATGGGTCTATATTGTTGCTCAAGCAGAGCATTCTCTTCTATAAAGCCACCACCCTTGGAAGTGTCTATCAGTTTACATGAATGTTGAATCAAATGCTTGTGCTTGAAGCCCAAACAATTTGTCTGTTGTTTAAGAAGCTTAGAGATGTAAGTGTTGAGCCTTTCAAGGCTCTGCACATACTGGAATATATTTATTCTGTTACCAAGTAATATTTGTTGTCAAGGCAGAGGATTTATCTGCCTTACAAATCAAGGTTATATTGAGGGACGGAGGATAACCCATTCAATTTCTGAGAAAGAAGTGCTCATATCATACTTTGGATGACCAAAAAAAAAAAAAAAAGAACCCCAAAATTAACTCTGCAGACTGCATCATTATCCGGATGGCGAGGTCTGAAGGAAATGGCAGTTGAGTCTTAATTTAAAGTCACTGGTGGTACGACCCAAATTCAGGCTGTCCTCTCATTTCTTTACTGACAAAGAATCATTACATTAGATGTCAGAGTGGATCAATATTCTGACGGGGTGATGCTCCCTCATTCCCATCTCCCTTTCCAAACCTGTGCATTGACTGCAAACCTTAAGCAACAAGAAGGATGAGGTCAAAGATTTGTTCAAATCAGCACCTCCATCCCCGCAGCTAAGACAGGGGGAATCACTCTTCGTTTGTTGAGGCAGACTGTACCAGCGAGGCATCATTAAATTTCTTCTCACTGCTTATTGTGCATAATTCATATTCAGCCGTTGAAATATGAATGTTGCTGTGTTGCAGAAACTAAACTAGACCAAGACTAGGGCCAGAGTCAAATCTCGCGTGGGACTAAAGGCTGAAGGATGGATTTGTGTGAGGATACTTCTGGTTCACCTGCAGAAAAATTAATTTTAAACGCTCTCCAGAGACACGTAGGAAACAGCAAAACATTGTTGCCCACTTAATTGGTCATTATTTGAAACATTTTCTTTATCAGGTTATGCTGTGCAGAAGATTCAAGGTGATGACACCAAGCACTATTGAGATTTTAAAGTCACAGCAGTGCTTCATTAAAATGCATTGAAAGGTGAAAGGATAATTTTCTTTTTGCCGAGGCTTACTGATGAGTATCCTGCTGTTATCTGGACCAACAGACTCTGTGTCTATACTTTCTACAGTCTCTCATACAAAAAACTTCAGTATTATTTCTAAAATTAAGAAAAAATGTTCAAATTATGTTTCAAAATTTGCAAAAAGGAAACCAAATGCATGGCCTGGAAAATATAGCACCAAATATAGTTGCATGTGTAATTACGAAATTGAAGGAGGACACGAATGGGTGCGGATGTTCTTGTGTCTCCTAGATGTTTAAATACGTAACTTTTTGCTAACACTGCTAATGTGTTAGCATGGAGTTTGATAGGAGAATTTAGTTCCAGATAAAGTAAATGTATCACATGCATTTTCAGTGGTTCTTCACTTTGTCTAATTGGACCCTCAGTACATTGTTGTGTTGCATCTCTGTCAGGTCATTCCTGATGCTTGGTTCACTGCAGGGATCACATGCGGATCAATACAACGTGGATGTGTTCTTGCTTTTTGCACAGGGATCTAGCTCTCCCAGCTTTGCTTGCATTAAAGTGAGTTGCTTCTATTGTGCAGTGATCCCTGCAGAGTAATTCACTGTCCCATCTCTGCGCTACATCCTTCCAAATCCTTCTAAGTTGGCCTGCTTTCAACCCCCTGAAACATTATCAGTCAGCAAGCGCTGCGTTCTCCATCAGGCGTGAAGCATCATTTACGGAAACATTACATTTTCCAGCTGTTGGTGCTTTCTTGCACGAAAAATGAAAAACTTCCAGAAATGAAAAGCCACTTGCAACGACAATGATGGTCTGAAATGTTATCTGCACAGCGCAGTGAAAACATATCAGAGATCTGTTTTAATCACACTATTGGGAAAAAAATATGCGATTCCAGACTGTCAAGGCTTGCAGTGTGTGTTTGTGTGTGTGTGTGTGTGTGTGTGTGTGTGTGTGTGTGTGTGTGTGTGTGTGTGTGTGTGTGTGTACGTGTGTGTGTGTGTGTGTGTGTGTGTGAGCGGTCACTTAGCAGTGGCCTTGAGAACAGGTTACTACCCAGCTGTAGCGCAGTATTAATGATGTGAGAGCAGTTGATCCCGTCCATGATGCTCATTCATGTTACCTTTCCTGTCACAGCGCTGTGTGGAGAATTCATATAATGAATAATATTGCAGAAGAGAAGCAGCAGTGTAATTACAGGATAAAGAATTCACCAGTATTTTGCCCAGTAACATGTTGCAGAGTTTTGGCTCTTATAGGGCCGACCTGGTCGTATTTTCAATTTTTCATACAATCAAATTGAGCCGCTGCACCATTCTTCAGTTTGCTGCTATACCACTGTTATTTGCAATGATATATTGGTTTTGTAAACATTTTGCAGCTTTATGAAAAATCAATTTATGTTGCTGCATTTATGTATTGATGAATGGTTTGCAAAAGGGTGACCAGGACTTACACCACAGACCCAGAGCAATATAAGGAGGAACAATACAGTAAAAGTGTATCGACAAAGATGTTTAGTTTTATTTAAGTGCCGTGTCCTCTGGGTGTTCAGGTCACTGGACTTAATAGTTGTCGAAAATCCATACATCACTGCTCTCATGCCCGACATAAACATGCACCCAACATTAATCCAAGTCCTGAACACTCGCCGGTCTTAAATTATTACCTGACACACGTTAGTAAAAGCTGCAGAGCAAACTCCCAATGAATAGGTAATATAGACTTTATTATCATTTGTCTTGGTCATATTTATAGTATCCAGCGGTCATTTTTCTCACCTTGGAATCCCACAATGAATACAGAATTGCTTAATCACGTTTCTTCTGCTGTGAAAGGAAGTTAAAGGAAGATGTCAGACAGGCTGCTTGTTTTAGTGCTCAAGTGCAAATCTTTCACAAGAATATATCAGACAAATGCTTTAACTGTCAAAAACTTTCAAGTTCGTATTAGTTATTAGTGGATGGGAATGAGTGTGTGAGTGTGTGTGCACACGCAAGTATCTGAAAATATCCATTTTCCAAATCCACTTTCTGCCGTCTATACATTGTGATACAATAAAATACAACAACAGGGTCGCGGCATGAAAACCGATAATCCAACAGTTTGACAGAGTTAGCCTCATCGCTGTGGGTTTTCAAATCCATACAGCGACATCATTATAGGATGTTGACGAGTGGACGCTGTGGCCTTCTGTAAACATTTTCAGTCAATTTTGCAGGAATAGATCTGCATATAGATCATGCAGAGAAAAAAAAAAAAACGTCACCTTTGTTCTGTTTATTAGACTGAAAGGCAGTATCATTACCCCCTGAGTACAGCCGCTGCTCCATACAGGCCACGTCAATCCACTAATGACAAATTGAGTGTTTTGCTTTGTGCTGGAGGCATACCGTGCTATTCATGTCTAAAGTGCCAACGATTTCAACCGAGTCAATGAAAAGCGGTTTGTTTTTTCAGTCCCTGCTTTCTTATTCCCTAATATACCATCACAGTTAATGCATATTCAAAAATTCAAGAAGATTGACAGGCCTGGTTTGTGTTTCACTGTAGGAATAAAATTAATTCCCTCAATAAGAAAAGCTCATATGCTTTTATTCTCTTTTGTGCCCTTATGTCATGCTGTTCCTTGAACCATGTCATAATAATCTTTTTGGAAAATGTAGATATTCTTTTTTTTTTTTAATAATTGTTGCTCTTTCAAATCTTTGTTGACAAGTGTTATTGTGGATATGTAGTAGAAATACTTTCTCAGTACGTTCTTCCTCATCTTCCCTTCTTCACTTTCAGTCGACACATTTATTCACTAATTCACCAAACACTAGCATGAAACAAATGGTGTCATTGTGTATTTGTTTACACAAGGACACCTGAGCTTGCATGAAAGCATGACTCTCGGCTGGGGTACGCGTCTGACTTTGACTCACCTGTACTGTCGTACCTCGACCTACTATGGCTGTAGGCACTTAGTCCTGTTTACGTGTAAACACCGCAAAACACTTCAGACACAATCTCATAGAATGTGTGTGTGTGTGTGTGTGTGTAACACTTAGTGAGACCTTTTGTAGCACTATTGAGTTTTGCAAGGTTTCCAGTAAATAGTCATGAGTTTTGTTGCATTCGACTGTATGCTGAAATAGTACACTTCTTTTCTTTTGAGAAATCTGATGTTTAAAAAAATGTCTGAGCGGGAACACAGTGGGGTTTCCTGCCTGTGAGCAGAGAGAGTCAGCAAAATAATAGGAGAGAGGGGTAATGAAATAAGGCATTTTCACATCCGCAGTGCAGTTTCATATTTTTCTCGAGAGATCTTTTGTCAAATATAATCCACTGTAGGCGCATGTTGATGTTGGTGTAATTCTAATGTAGGTGTTTAAAATGAAGACATACCCATAAGTCACATCCTATAGTATTATCATCCTTGTGCCCTTCACAATGCTGGAAACTGTGGTGTTTATTCAGATCATTTAAAATGAGTTAAAAGTCAGAAAAGTGGTTTAAAAACAACATTTTAAAACAAATTATTAAAGTTTTTTAGAGCTAAAAAATCTCATCTGTGTTCACTATTTCAGATGAATTATCTACTTCACTAAAAACTTTAGTGACAATCCTTTTGTTAAGTAATGTCAGTGATTAAATGAACACATCAGATGGTTTGAGCCTCCTTTGCTCTTTCCGGCCCCCTTCTGATCACCTGGAAGTTGCTGGGCTGCAGTGAACAAGGACTGACCTTGTCCGGGACAATCTTTCAAAGTTATTGAGCCGGGGTGGCGATGACAGTTGAGAAATGCTGCGCTATACTGCTGAGGATATATCATTGGCTAAAATTGTCTTCATATTGACCTCCTTGAAAAGAACGAACTCATTCTCACAGTGGCCAGGGCGGAGATCCTGAGAGGTGAAATAATGTGTGTGTGTGTGTGGGGGGGGGGGTTATGTAATTGGGCTCCTGAAATCTAGAATACATAAAGACCTGAATACCTGAGACCAGTGCTGATGATCAATTAAAAAATCGAATTGAATTAATTACCATACGTACCTGCATGTGTGCTGTGTGTTCAATGTTATTTACCTCAATCTAGAAGCTTTAACACACTCCCCTACCTCTGGTCGGCTAGTAATTTTTGCCATGCTGGGTTCGAGTTGCTGGGATGAAACCAAGCCAATCAGAAGGAGAGTATGACAGGTCATGCATCAGCATAGTAACGGTCTCCACGGTCACCCCGCTCTGGAGTAATAAGCAGAAATTACGGTCAAACGTGTCAAAGATATTAATTTGTCTTCAAAATAATCATAAAGATACAATGTTTCCAATACACTGAGGTAATAATATTGACATCCCATACATTAAGTCATTACAACATTTATTCAAACTGCAGAAAGTGGCAGAAATGGTGTGTTTAAGCAACAGCAGCCAGTAGTCCCAAGTACTGAACTGTGGCATTGGGTGTTATCATTTAATGTGGTTTGTTAAGAGTCTCTCAGGTCACACAGATTCTCTTGTTGACTGTTGGCATTTGAAAGTGTTTTTAGTGCTCTGATGATTTCCGGAATGTGTAGTGAACAGCATGACATTTATTTGACCTCTCCTCACGACCAGGAGAGGATCCATACAACCAAACCGTAAAGAAATCCAGCCGAGGTTTCATCATGTAATATGCTTGTTTGTTTCCGAACATCTATCTGAATAATTTAATTATTGCAAGAACAGCCGCTTATATACAACAAGAAGTCAGAATCCTTAAGAAGAAGAAGAAGAAGAAGCCCCAGCAAAAGTTGTTTGGTCACATGTTTTGCCTTACAGTTTGTTTGTCATTAGAAGTTGTTAAATGTGGATCTTGGGCTGATGAAGACTCAGTGATCTGTGTATGGATGCTGATTCTGAATCACATTTTCATTTTATTCATCACTACAGGATTAGGCCTTTATTAAACTTCTGCCAATATCATGCAAAATAATACAAACTCATTTCCAAATGAAGTTGCAACACTCTTTAAAACTGTAAAATGTGAACAGAACAGGATGATTTGTGAAAATACCATATTTAATTGAAAGTAGCAGCATTTTTCTTTGTTAGAATTAATTTTCAAGCTCGTGGAATGAGGAGGCATCAAATAAAGTGATGCCATCGTGATGACATCATTGCAGTGTGTCGCAATGATACAACAATCGATTTGTTCTTTGAGGTGTCTGCAGATAGACACTTATGAAAGGATTTTGTTTTTGGAAACAATTTTCCAATAGTTCCAGTTGTTGTGACAATTTCATTGAGGTACGAGCTCTCTGAGCTTCCAAACTCTTTAAAGCAATGAAAAGTAATCAAGAGTAGAATGGAGAAAGGAGACTGTATTGTTTCTTCCCTTTTGTCACTTCAGAAGCAGTGAATTCATCAGTTGAGTAAAATCCTATATGATGTTGTGCCAAGCAGTCACACTGAGGAAGAGACAGGCTTTGATGCTATATAGGGAGCTACATGAGAAATTAATAAGCTCTCCCTCTGCTGCAAAGGCAAACAAACAGGAATCCTTGCCTAGCAACACACGTGTACGAACAGGAAGGAAAGGATTGTTTTGATTATGGTTTAAGTGTTTTGTGTGTGTTAGTGTGTTCACACATAATAGATCTGAAATAGCGCAATGACTATTTGAAAACGGAGAGTAGAAGAAACGTAGTATTTCAATGTAAAGTCTGGGTGAGACAAAGTTGATGGAAAATATTATGTGAAGCTTCAGGTTGAAATTTTACTCTTATTTTCTGCTCCTGTTATTTCTCACTCTGTTTGTATCTCTGTTAAATAAAATGTCCTGATTCTCTGATGGAATCCTTCCTTTTTCTGTGCTTTGTTACAAATCTCACATCCATGTTGAATTGAGAGACAGCAGAACACAAAGTATGAATAGTTGTATGGATCCGGACCAAAGCAGATGCTGCTATGCATCATAAATAAATGGTTACGTCACTTTGACAATTTAAAGATGGGCTTATCGTTTCGGCTTCTTTGTGACGCTGCAAACGTCGCACACACATAAGAGCTGGTTTGTGATGTTGAAGCTGCTGACTGAAACCATGCAAGATGAGATTTTTGTTGTCTTTTGTCATTTTCATTGTGGACTGATATTTGTCCAGGAGACAACTCCCTGTAAAAGTAACTCCACTGATCTTATAAAAACTACAGTATACTGCACGTATATTGATCTTGTGACAGCTATTTCAGCAGCATCTGTCGCCTGTACTGTGTGTCATATTCTCACCCTTCCTCTTGCACTCTATGACCACATCTTGGCGAGCCATCAGCAAAAAATGTCCCCTTGAATCAGAACCACTCAACTATCTATTAGACGTTCTGAAAGTGATTTATGACATGAACAGGAGCAAACGAGACCTTTTCAGCCTTTTATGTTTGATGCACTTCAGTTTATCAGGATCAAAATCAACACAATTTGCATTAACTCATTTCTCAGTATTTTATCAAAGAAAAATAAATCAAACAAAATAAGTTATGTAGTCATATAAAAACCTGGAAACCTTGAAATGTTCCTTTATGTTTGATTATAATGATTCAACTATAGAATGGGAATGAGCAGTTTGAACAGATACAGGATTTGACAGTGTGTTTTGTTGTTCAATGAGTGCATGATCTTGGAAGTGTTTAAAATGTGTTCAAAACACACACAAACACACACACACACACACACACACACATACACACACAAAGTCTGCCTGCTCAGACTGTTCTGCCAAAGAAAGTTTCTTGCGTTTTATGCTAATACTTTGCTATTTTGATCACTATTTTAGTATCACTGAGGCCAGTACTTCCTTTTTCTCCTGCCCTGTGGATCTGCCTCACTGCTCTGCTGATGGCAGGGCAATGGGTGAAGACTTTCAGTCGTGATTCCCTGAAGTACAGCAGGGATGTTGTTTCTCCACATCGCTCCGCACTGCTGATCTTTATTTAATAAAAGTTGAGGATACTCGACGGAAGGGCACAATAGCAAGAGATAAAAAGCCATTCCTTACAGAATGAGTGAGTAACTGTTTGATGTTAAACTGGAATGTGCATACAGAAAGAAATTAAAGGTTAAGTAAAATAGGATTTGCCAAAGTGTTTTGTACAAGAGCACCAAAGAAGAAAGGTAAATTAAATATTTGAGGTTTGCTTTTTATCTCTGGGATTATTGTTTCACGACAGACGGTAGGTAATAGTGAAGATAAGTGGTTTTACTGGAGAATGTGTGTAAATGAACAGAGGAATATGGGGTTTGACACTGAGATTTCTCCTCTCTAATTAAGAGAAACTGTGCACAAAGATTCTCAGTCTAAAATACCCTCTGTCTGAAGGCAGAGGATTTTTTACAAATGATTGAATGGATCCATCAAAGAATGATGAGCATGTGACCCTTCATGCATTAGATAGTCTTCATACATTTTGCAGTTTTAAGGAAACAGATTAGTTTTGACAATCAGTACAGATTTCTGTGGACGATCTAGCAAAGTGACCTGCAAAACTGCATTAGTGTGCGACAATTTGAAATTGAAAAATAAGCTACCACAGGAAAGCCAAGTTGTATATTTTTTACTGACATATGATGACTAAGATAGCACAAATAAAGTGATCTGTGCAAACAAATGTTGAAAGCACAGTTCATAGCAGCATTCACAAGAGAGGGAAAGGAAGAAACACATAAAAGATGCCTGGGGTGAAAAACAAAAATGAAAGAAGATAGTGAGGGGGATGGAGATGTTGAAAAATCTTTTCCTCTGTTCCTATTTCTCTAAAATAATGGAAAGCTAAAAGATTCATTTTTAACTCTACCTATTGAAAGGGATTTATCTGCCATCTGCTAACATTTAGGTCAATGGAGTTATTTTCAAGGAGGATTTCAAGCAATTTCACAGCATTTATCCAATTAGAAATCAGATTTGCTGTGCAGGACATGCCAATGCTAGATGCTGACCTCATCTCTTCCTGTATGCACTGCTTTAAAAAGCATGTTCAGCTGCTTGAGTCGATACAGGCTGCCGTATAAAATCCACTGTAAATCCAGAAACAATGCACCAAAGGGACTCACTTCCAAGATTTGCTCGTGATAAAACCAAGTTCTGATCATGAACTTAAAGTTAAAGTTCAGTTTCTGTAGTTCCACACATTTTTGACATTTCTGTCCAAAATGTACCTTTCAGGGATTTCATTGAATTAGTTGAAATGTATAAAAATGTAGATTACCAAATCCAAATTACAACAAAAAATGACATGAATCAAACAAAGAAAAGAAAACAAGGCCATGTCGCTTACGTTATGTCAGCATCGCTTCACAGACGATGAATGAAGGTAATTTCCTGATCACTGTCAGAAGGTGTCACCCTGCTGCTCACTGATAGGTGTGTTAGGTTACAACGGCCATAACCATAAAAAGCTTGTCTTGATTGGCCAATAACAGTATTACACTAGGTGTGAAGCGCAATAAATCTCATGAAAGGCATTCACCTCTTCTCACTGTAATTGCGCTGCGATGAATAACCTTCTTGACTTTTCTATTGAATTAGTAAAGGGGTAGGTTTGTAGAGGAAGAAACGTCACGTTGTTTTTTACATTAACATTGGGTTGAAATACGCACCTTTGATGAATAAGTAAATCTAATTGGCTATTTCACTTTGATAATGTCGAGCCAGTTCATTTTTTGACAAAGTTGAAATTGAAGAGTTGACCAAATTGTTAACATATTGGAAAAAGTTATAATATTGAGAAATGGTGTCAGAAAATCAAAAAAATTGTAAGATGAAATGGGTTTCAACTACTTTTTTTTTTTTAAACTTTTTTTTTCTTTTTTGACCAAATTTGAAACAAATATTTTCTCTACCTTGAAAAGTTGTGAATCCATATGGAAAGCAGGTCAGTGATTTTTCTCAACATACAAGATTCACTCACTCATTGTAGTTTTAATTCTAAAACTTCCTTTTAGAAGGAGGTCGGGTTAAAATCAAAATCTTTAAAGATGTCACATCTGAGGTTAGTATCTGGTTAGTATTTTAACATCTTAATCCCTTGAGTCTACATTGTTATGTAGGTATAATTCTTTAAATATGCTCACCTGATTTCTGCTTATTATGACGCCCTTCATGAATGCAGTATTCTATCATTGAAAACAAATGAGGCTAGCTTCGGTTAATTCTTCGCAATTAGTGTCTCTGCTTGACTTGAAGAGCAGTGCTCCATGTTAGCTTATGTGGTGGCAAATTAACAGCGGCCACCAGACAAATCAAACGCCGTTAGAATAGATCTTTGGCAGTGAAAAGAAAATCCGTCAACTCCGTGAGACACGCTGGAAGGAAGCCAGCCATCATTTCCATGTTGCTTTCACCTTTTGAAAGAAATTGTGAAGGAGGAGTGTGTGTGCTTTTTTCCCATGCCAACGAGAATTAAATTACAGTGTATTTAGAAGAAAAGCGTGGAGCCAATCTGACTCAAGGCATATTAGTTTACAAGTAGAGGGCTTGCAGTCGGGACCCTGAACATACAGCCAGATGAAGGCATTTGATCTTTGGCTTGCACTTTAAGAGGACATTCAGTCTTATTGCTATGATTTTAATAACATGATTCAACATCTTATTTTTGATTCAAAGCTTCATGGCCATGGTAACTCCAAGTGGTTAGCCATGAACAAATAAGACTCTATACAACCATTAAGAGAACTGTAATGAATTTTTCTTCAACTGAATAACCAATAAACTAAACTGATGATAATCATGTTGCGTGTCCTTGGACTTTATGCTCTTCCATCATGTGCAGCTCCACCACTATGAGAGTATATTTGCCACTTTCAAAAAATAATAATCTTTCTGGAACCTCCTGTTCACACCAATAAATGGTAACACTTCTTGTAGTCTTAGGTGTTTCATTAAAGCAGTAAATATGTACAAAGCTTCTTTAAACTGTTCACAGTCAAGGGAAACACTGTTCCAAAGGTTTGGAGCACAGATGGCAAATGCACAACCTTGTTTCTGAGACAACCAGACCCTGTGAGAGAATCGTTGAGAAATTAAATGCTTGCAGGTGCTTGAATTTTTCATCCCTGGAGTTAATTTCAATCACTAATCTTCACCTTTAGATCTGCCACATTTGGTTTGTGTAATAAAAACCTTCTTATGGTAAAATTATGAGATGAAAATAGTCCAGTAAATATTTTGGGGGGCGTTTAATTAGGATTTTGTTAATCTAAAATGTTTGCTGGAAACAATGTGGACAAAATAACTGCAAATACTTTCTTATGCTTCTGAAGGCTTTAAAAGCTTTTTTGATGTGATACGAGAAGTGAAGGGAGTAGTGAAAGGATAAGTTTGTTTATTTGTATGTTTGTTTGCTTGTTTGATTTTATTTGGGCAAGAATCAAACTAGATGGGAATGAAGAGCAGAGCTTTATCAGTAGCTTCATACAACACGTCCTGGTTAGACTTTCTCCTTATCGATCACTTGGTTGGGTCTCAGTTAACAAATTACAAGCTACAAGGTATTAGACGAAGATAAATGTGATCGAGAAACTTTGTGACAATGCCATAAATATTTTAAATAAAAACATGTAAATAATTATTCAGAATGCAAACACTGTATAAATATATGAATGCACTTTCATTAGATTGACTAAACTATTTAAATTAATTTCACTGGTAAACTTAACATCTGTCAGCTTTGTTTCAGCGTGACTCCCAGAGATGACGAGGAGCTGAAACGTCCACGGAGAGCTCCTTTGGCTTTAAAGGGAGTCAGTTAAGGTGGATTGGGCCTCTGATCAGGAAGCCTCCTGGGTGACTTCCTGTGGAAGCGCATCGGACTGGTGGGAGACCCTGGGGTAAAACAGAACACACTGGAGTGATTATGCATCTGCCCCAGGAGAAGTTGTAGAATGTTGCAGTTGAGACGGATGTCTAGACCACCTTACTCAGCCTGCTGCCAGCACAACCTGGTCAATGTTCACAGTATGGTTGGATGGATGGAAGGACAGACGGACGGATGGATGGAATCATACCAACCCATCCAACGTAGCAAGAAAACTTTTTCATAAATGTATTTTTACTCTTTTTTTCTGGATTATTTAGAATGAAAATAAGTAATGTCATTTGTTTGTTGATTGGTAACTTTAAAATAAACAAAAAATAATCCACATGGCTATGGATAAACTCTAATATCTGCATGTATGCACAGATTTACAGCGATACTGCAGTACTGTAGTGTAATTGCAGTCTTGGATTATTTGCACTGTTTGTTGTCTTTACCTACAGATTAATAATGAGAAACACACTTACAGCTGCAATTAAACACTTTTGTCGTATGGATTCAGTAACCTGCCAACTATCTTCCACCCATTTAGAATTGAATGTTCTCAGAAGCCATATAAAATGAACGAATCAATTCAAAATTGGAACATTGCACACACATTGGCATTCATTTAGGAAATAAAGAGGGAGATCCCTTTTTCATACTTCAGCAAATCACAAAAAAAAATCACAAGAAAAATATCTGAATAAAAAATTTGAATCTGCGATGCTCACCAACAGTCATATTCTACTTAATATGATGAGAAATATCCAATAGTCTGAAAGGCAACAGTTTTGTTCCCATATTTCTCCAACTAAAAGTCTGAAGAAATCTGAAACAGACAGCTGTTAAAGTCCAGGTCTTGAGAGGTGTCATGTTATTCTGTGTGGCAAGCTAAATCTGATTTGTTGTCATGATCGATGAAGCGGCAGGGCGAGCTGAGTTAAATATTTTACTTTGACTCATTGGGTTGAAACATGATCCCTGAGCTGTAGGCCATCATGCACCATATTCCTCTGCAGCAGAAGATCTCATAATGAAGAGAATTGAGTGGTGTGGTTTTTTTTTATTACATTTCATTTTGGGTGACGGCCAATTGCACTGCCTTGCATGTTGTTTTATGACCGTGAGGTGAGGTATTATAATTGAGGTATTGCGGCTGATGCTGCAACAAAAAGTAAAATTACTGAGATGAACTTTTATCAAAGTCGGCCTTTAGCTGCTAGCGCCACATTTTTGGATGGGAGACATACTTGTGGATGCGAAACCCGCCACACTCCCTGTAATCACTCCACCATTTAGAACACCACTTTGTTATGCAAATTCACAGCCAGATGGCTTAAGATCTTTTAACGTTTGCGTCCTGCATGACAGCAATATTAAACTGATGGAACAGGGTCTGAATGAATGATCATCGAAAGAAGGTATTTTTGTATTTACGAGCGCTGGCGGAGGAGTTTACTTAGTTTGGAGTCGCTGTACATTCCCCACATATTATTTCTGTAATCAGATGTTGCAAAGACGATGTCAAAGCTGTTGGGATTCTTGTTAATTAGCTTTGGCGTTATGTTGTGAAACATTTTTGTGAAAAAAAGTGAAAGTGATGGCCATTATGTGACCTCTCTAAAACAAAGTGCCAGCTGTTTGTAGCTGAGATTTTTAAAGCAGGGATGAGGTGTGAGAGACGAATGCAAAACAGTCTGAAACTGTTAAGGGTGGTTACTTAACATATTGAACTTCTTTGGTGAAATGAGATATTGTGAGAGATAAACTGAAAAGGTTTCATCCTGTAATGACTGCTGATAGATTCCTAAAGCAATCAGCCGGGCATCCAGACATCACACATAGTTCAAAATGATGGTTAATGTATGGAAGAGTTAAATATGTGTAAACTTAACAAAGTTACTACAGCCATCACACACAAAAGAAAAGATGGAGCCTAGCTAGGGTCTGATATTATAACAAGTGATTTATGGGAGGGAAAAGAAACTGATTTTAAGGTGAAGTGGCTGAGCTACATCCCTGGCCTACGTGAGTTCAATGCACCTAGTTTTTGTATTTTCATTTAGTTCTTCTTTTGTCATATTGTGGGCTTTTGTTGTGTAGGATGCAACAAATACACTGTGTCCTTTATAGTGGAGCCACTTACAAACCCATAGGATATGGAATGAGTGCAAGGCCACTAGAAACAGCCAGTCACTGGAACGCTTAATTAAAGGTTGCAGTGAAAATTGTCTGCATGAATCCTCTTCAACATTGAATGTTGAATATCAACAGCAATTATGTTGCTTTGTTGACCACCCAGTTCAGTTGATTGTATTGTATTTAAAGAGGGTAACCTTCTTAATTCATAGGGCACCAGAATGAACCCCTGCAGTAAGGAGGCATACCAACAACAACAATGCCTGAGGCAACAATCTGCACCAACTTGCTGATTTAAATGGGTTTATTAAATGGAATAAACTAATCTTCTGTGGTACAATTTATTTTACCAGTAAACCAAAAGTACTGCTCAGCAGCAGTGTGTTCTCTGCTAATATGAGCGCAGTCTCCTGCGAGTCAGGCAGCGGCTGGCCGAAACCACTAATTTCCTCAAACACACCACAAGTGTGTCGGCCTCTAATGTGATGAAACCGGCCAAGTGCAGAAGACTGTATCTCACTGGCAGCATGCCAGAGATAACAGTGCGAGGCCCAGCTGAGAAGCTTCCCCCTGTTGCACAATCTCTTAAGAAAAGTCAAACACACCCTGCATTTCTATTCGGAGACAGCCAGCCCCACCGATAAGAGCAGAGACTTTAAAACTGCTGCATAATTTAAAGAAAAATTAGAACATAAAGTAACCAAGAATGAGGATGCCTTCTGGGTGTCAGGGCAGGGTAGCTTCATCTTGAGTTCTGCAGATAAACCACGAAGGTGAACGGTTTGTTGTTGCGTTCCAACATGTATGGCGGTCATGAGGTGTTTCCGACCTGCAGCGTTGTCTTTCAGGGACAGAAAAGCATCAACATTGCAAGAGAGGAAAAGATTATCTCTTGAGAATTCTGGGTTGTTTTCTACACTGGGGGCACTTTTGTTCAGAAAATGAACCAAAGGTTCCATTTTTGTTTTCCCACAAAACACATTTTGACATTTGAAAGTGATTTGAAAGTATTTATTACCCTTAAGCGGCGGTAGGACACACAAAAACAACACTCATTAAAAATGCATCGCTTGTTCTAAAATGAAGAACTAAAATATAATTAATTTAAAAACAAATAACAGATCTATTTGCATAATCATTACATTTCATCATCATTAATGATCTCGTATGTTAGCAGGACGCTGCCCTTTGTTGTGTCCGTCTCACAGCAGAGGAATGTCTGATGATTGCAATTACAAATAGAGATTTTGACTGAATGGGAGCAAAACAGAAGACGGCATCATCATTTAAAGTAAGGCATCCCAAAATGTTCCCCACCACCCCTGCCCCCCCAAAAAAATTGTGGGTTTTTTTTATTTAAAAGGTAAATATTTGTTCTTCGCAGAAATTTAGGCTA
The DNA here is from genome assembly GCA_013358685.1 of Antennarius maculatus. NCBI lineage: Eukaryota > Metazoa > Chordata > Actinopteri > Lophiiformes > Antennariidae > Antennarius > Antennarius maculatus. The sequence goes on along the minus strand of CM023620.1, from coordinate 4,774,178 downwards.
TCATACTGTCGACTACTTCTGGGGAAATAAATTCTAGAAGTCATCTTCCAAACCCATGCATTGGATCATGTGAGCCCCCCCCCTCCCCCGAGGGTTGTGACCCCCACTTTGAGGACTTGCCATGTTAATGAGCTTCATTGATAACAAGTAAAACAGTAGCCTTGGTTGCATAAAGTTGGTGTGTTACGTGTGTGTCTGTGTGCGCGTGTGCATATGCGCACGCACGTGCGTGTTGACATACCACTCTATAAATGCTCGAAGATTATTCTATATGCATACACACACAGCATGCATTTTAAACCAAAAAGTCAATATTTCATTGCATCTGGGTAGAAATGTGAATTTTTATGCAGCAACATGTGGATTTTACATGAAAAATTTAAAATCCATGAAGTTGAACATCTATTTTATTGGACAATATATTCATGTTACGTTTATCGTTTTCAAATGACAACATATTTGCTTTATTTGTACACAGTTCACACAAATCAATCAACCGTACATCTGCGCTGCTCTCAATTAAGCAATCAATTGTGTCTACTGCTACTCTGTAATGAATGACTTGCTTTTTTTTAAATGTGGAAGCGTGATTATGCAAGTGTGGTTTCAATCACTCCATGCTCTCTTTGGTTTGCTGATACTTAATTTGTATGCAGACACTTTCAAGCTTGCCCCTAGGAGAGCAGAGGTCCATATAATAGTTATTCCAAGAGCTCCGCTTTGAATATTTCAAAGGCATGCAACACATCTCAGAGAAAATTCAGATCAGTACAGATGGATTAATCAATGCTTTGGTATTTCACGAAGGAAGCCTGCATTAAGTTCAAAGAGGGGAACTTGTTAGCCAAACACACATGGGGGACGTTGCATTATCTTCAGCTTCTGAGCTGCAGTCTACGCTTCAGGTATTGACATTTTTATAGACTCCTCTGTATTGATCTGTGTAAATTGCAGGGAGTTTAATAGAAGAATGGAGTAGTAATAAAAAGAAAGCTCACACTATGGGTTGCGTCTTTCATGTCACTCTGCTGCGCTAAAACGCACAGGAAACAGAACCGAGTGCTAAAAATATATATAGAAAAAGACACATGTCTCATTTTGTGTGTGTCGTCCTCTGAGATTTCCTGGAAGTGCTTAACTGAGGACTTAATTTCTTAATTATGCATGAAGCATGTTGTCAAAGGAATTGCCTCTAAAGCATGCTTCACGGCTTTTGAACTGATAAGATTTGATAATTTTATAATTATGGTTCTACTTTTTCTGTTGGTCTGCCAGGCTATGCTCTGATAGTTTATTTTAATTCTAGTTCTGTGACACGCAAGCCTGCATGTGTGCAGTGGGTTAAGTACCTATGGAACCATATAGTAGGCAAGTAGTCTACTTGTTCTCTTAATTATTATTTCAATACTGCTGTTATATCCTCAATGGGAAGCTGGTTATACGGGGAGCCAAACACCCTGCAATATTTATTGATATCATGGCTGTATGAAGTTGTAATTAGTGCCCTATTTTGTATTTTGATTGATTTAATTTACTCGAGGAAAGAAAAAACAGACAGATTTGAGGTCAAGCCCATCTAATAAATGGTGTTATGAAAAACTAGCAAAGCATGCTTTCATTTCCTGGAGTCATTGAGGATGCAGCTGAACAGGCTGTTCCTTCTTTAATTGTCTCATGAAGACAGGAGTCCTCAGACGGTTCAGTGATGAACAAAACAATTTGCTTTTTTCCTAACTAATAATTTCATTCTTTATAGAATGTTTCCCTGTATGTTCACAAAGGTTTTAGACTTAGTGTTAGGGTTGGGGTAAGATGAGCCATGTGTGGTCAAGGTCCAATGTTCGTATTTATTATAGCTAGTTTCCAAGGCTTTTTTACCATTTTAGTTTTAAATGGTGACACAAGGCTTTCTGTACCACTTCTGACAATTATGCATAAACTACTAGCTTGGTTCCCTTGAAACTGAACAGACAGCAAATGGGTCATGGAAGAAATCCCCAAATTTTTGAGCTACTGTAGAATCCGTAAAAAATAATTAATAAAATATTACTCTTCTATAATATCACATAATGGTATAATGATAATGGTCGAAAACTTATTTTCACTAGTTTTTTCAAGATTTTATGGTCAAGAACTCTTATTATGAGGGTCAAACCTTTGTTGGATTGTTGCATTTGTGCTCAACGGCATAATGAAGAGTCTTTGGCAGAGGTCTACATTCTCTGATAAATTCAGTGAATTTTTATCCATTCAACTGATTCATATTTTAATCTAGCATAGACAGAATTTGATGTAAGATTACAACTGTCATCTCTGAAGCAACTTTTAAATATTTACTGTGATGACATTAAAAACTTTTGTCTATTTTTTTTTCATGTTTAAGCATTTAAATCAATTGATATCTAATTAATAGCACCCTAAAATCATTCACAATCAAAAAACAATTGTGATTCACTCCACATTTTCTTATCTTATTGTGGCATAAACTCATACCAATAAATGGGAAATATCTCTGTGAATTATACCCCAGCCAATTTAAAGGAAAAGAATTAATTCATCAGTGCAAATAATGTGCATTGAAGTCATTTCAAAGGCTATGATAGCCTAAGAAGTTCTGTAGCCCCCAAACAAGATTGCAGTGTACCTAGGGCACAGAGTCAGATTGGTACTCTGCACACGTCATACTGGAGCACAACAAGGATACCAAGACTGAATGCTTAATTTGTGGCTAGTGGGATACTTTATCCACAGATATAAACAAGTACAGGCCCTATTGCATGTCCTGTCACGTGGGGTGTGCATGTGCTGAATAGCTAAGCAGTGTATGGAGTCTCGTTGTTAACCCCCAGAGCAAGATTCCAAGTATTCATTCAAGAAAGACTCCAGACCTTGAACACCAAGTAGTGCATAGCAATTGAAATCATAACTCCAAGGATCTAGGAAGAGCTATGCGGCGAGTTTTTAATTATCTTTGACTCCTAGCATCACAGCAATTATACCTTGTGAATTCAAATGATATAGACCAAAACAATAAAAAACAAGAAATCAATAATCTTTAGAAAAGATATCATGCAATTTTATATTAAATGTCCCAATAATACCATACAATGTTTGCTTCTTGTGATAGAATGTCTAAAAGTTTCTCAGGATAAGGAAGCTGTTTAATATCGCAGCGCAAGAGATCTGTTGTGGGCATTAGAGCATGTCTATTAAACCACAAGTGACTTTGGAGTGTGGATAATTTACCTGATTTATTTCATTATCACATGAGTCACTGAACACCTATAAATACTTCCACGTGTGCGTTATTTAACGCTGACGTGACACACATCATGTGGTAACCCTTTATTGTGTGCTAGATTTACACGATATTCAACACAAGACACTCTGCACTGATACTGTGAAACTGCAACATTAAGACAGATATAGAGAGACCTAGAGGTGCTCCTGTTGTACAAGAGAGAAATTTAAGGCGTTAACTTTAACTCTTGATTTTGTTTATTAGTTATTTACTTTTATTTCAGTAGAAACTCAAAGGGAAATACAACATTTTTTGCACATGAATCCAAAATAAAAATAATCTGTATAGTCCTATATAAAATAGGAGAGAGATATTATGCTTTTACCTTTGCTCATGAGCACAATAAAGTGTTACACATTTATAACTGATTAATATTCAACATAACAAGATGTTCACTTACTCACCACCTTACATAATGAGCTGTTTTTGAGTAAGAAATCCCAACTTACATCATTTTTAAAGAAATAGCTCTTTAAAGAACTTTTCTGGGTTTGGAACAGTTGAACTGAAGAGAAAGTAGTTGTCATTTCTGGGTCATTTTGTTGGGCCAATAAAGACACAGCGAAAGCCCGAATTAAAGATTGAAGCCTCCATCGTGTTCTTCAAGGCTATTATTGCAGGCTCAGAGGAAAGGGTCTTCAGTTGCTGTATTATTAAGCCTGCAGTCTATGTGGAGAGTTCTGCTCGAGTCCACTGATGTTGAGAAGCATCTCTAATAAGTTGTCTGTAAATTGAAGTACAAAAGCATTAATTTTGCAATAACTTTTTCGGACTTTTGTGAATTAACTAAAAAAAAAAAAAAAACATCTTCTGAAACACTTGGCAGGTCAATTTAGGACCAATCCAGGTATTTGTGTTGTATGTGTTGCATTATGCAACATTATGAGAATGATGGCTCTGGCACAGAGGAATAATGTCACAACATTCCTGGGCATCCTGTTTGGCTGCTGGGAGGGGTCTGCTGTGCAATCTGGCTCTGTGGGATATCATTCACCCAAATGTGCATGTCGTTTTTCAATCCAATCAGAGATCACCCACTAATTTCACTAATCAGTGTGCCTTCAACCAGACAGAGAGGAACAAATCAGCTGGTGTTGAATTTGGCTGGAATTTAAAATCGCATATCTTCCAGGGCACAGGACTGGACGCCATTGGCCTAGAGGAGAAATGGCAGCACACCCCACTGATCCGAGTCCTATCAGTGAACAAATGCACTGAATGTTAAATGCTGCACATTAAAATAATTTCTTGGCTCCCTTTGTGTATCCCGATGGTGGTGTTTCTATGGATGGTGTGTTTAAATACAAGAAATCTCTGTGTGTGTCAAAGCTCTTTAAGCACACTCAATTGTCCATCACAATAATAAAAAATTGTGCATACACCGGAGGAAATAAAAAGCATGAGGGAACAATGTCCAAACCAAAGGCTTCCAATGTATCCTGTCATTTCCTCTCGGTGAAAAAATATTTTGTCATTATGTTATTTAATGGCTACAACATTTATTAGCAGCACAGTCCTGTATTGAGGCAGCAGCTGTTCAGTATTTGGTCTGCCTAAATCAGAAGTTATGTTCAGGTGCATGAATGTGAGAGTAGATTTTAGTGTTGGATTCACTTCACAAAACGACCAGGTGACCATGAGTTCCATCACGACCTCCGGTGTCCTCCAGAAGGCAGTATGTTTCCAAGTGGAACTCCAAGGTTGGGAACATTATAGTGTTGTGTGAATTCAAAGTGGTTCTTAAGGAAGGCAGTAAAAAGAGTAATGGGTGCTAGTTTTTAAATGTCAAAAAATGTTAACACGGTATTGGGAATTGGTTTAAAGCAGTTTAGATGACATAATCAAGAAGGATTATTAAGGTCATAAATTTTTCATTTGAAATTATCATAGTGGGAAGCCATTACCCAACGGGGGTTGAAGCTCTCACCACAAAAAGGTTCACATTTGGAGGATTTTAACATTTCAAGGGGAAATGGTGAATTCATAATTTGCAGAGCTCACCATTATTTCAGACTTGGATTACACAAAAAGAATAGATGCAAATGATCCCAGACTTCAAAGACTTTATTTTAAACTTGTAACAATGACCTATAATCAAATAGTACCTTAACTAGGAAAATCATCTCACTGTAAATATCTTCATAACAAGGAGTGTAATCAAGTGACCGGAAAACAGAAAGATGGAGGTGAGCGTCATAAAATGCTGGCTCAGCATGCCGTAAACCAAACAGCAGCAGTTATCCAATGTCGTAATAAATTTAAGATAGAGAGGATGTTGGGTTTTTCTACCAAGCTGACCAGAGATGAAGCTGGGACCACGAGAGAAGGATTCATGTTCACACTGAGCACCGTAAGGAGGCTGGAGAGGGAATCGCCAGTGGTGCCGGGATGAGCACCAGCACCAGATTTGGATGAGCATCAAAGGGAACCAGGCTGAAAAATCTCTACAGACGTCATACCAGAAGTGAGGAGACCAAAGTGGACATTGATGAAGGAACAGGGAGAGGGAAAAAAAAAAAAAGAAAGCACATAGGAGGCTGGAGAAAGGTAAATATGGAATTTGCTTTTGGCTGTTGAGCTCCAGGAAGACACTGACGTGAACTTCTTCCTGCTGGATGTCTGGTAATATTAACCAATGTGCTGTGTATGTGTTGTTTATAGATGCTGGGCTGCATTAGCAAAAATTGATGAATTGCTAACATTTAATCATAAGTAATGTAACTAAAATGTTGTGAGCTTTTGATCATAAAGTATAAAAAGAATGAGGTCTAAACTCAAAACATTAAATTGTTGTTGCATTGCATGAATTGCAGAAATTTAATAATCAAAATATAATAAAATGTGCTTTTGTAGATTTATGCATTTTTTCAACATTGCATAATATTTTTATTCGTTTTGACTGCTTAAATTGTGCGCTATTTTGTCAAAAGATAAGTAACATAAGGTGCTGAGTTATCACTCTCACATGTCAAGGCAAAAATCCATTGAGTGATTTACCAAAAGGAACATTCCACCAATAACAATCACAGTGCTGATAGCTGTAACTGATAGCTGTTATTAATCAGCGGGAGATTGTTGGTGCCTTGAAGATGTGAAAGTGCACATCTTAAAACAGAATAATTTGCAAGGAAAGACATCACTTATGTGGGTGTCCTGCTGTCCATAAAAAACAAGTAATTCATTACTGTCAGCCTTAGAGTACATAGCCCTGATTGCTAATGTGAGGGCACAATCACCACCCTCAGAAAAATCTCTGCAACACACAACGATAGGGGGATATTTTTCCAAATAATTTATGACTCAATTTTTTTTCTCCTAAGCCTTACGATTGACTGTTTTGTTTTGTTTTTTTCTCCCAGACAAATATATTTTGTTCTGATATCTTTTCTTGGTGTTCTTTGAGGTATTTCCATGTGTATGAAACACTGTTAGAAATCTAATATTAGAGATGTGATCCTGAGGCAACTTCCCTCCCCTGACTTCAGTCTGACAGGCATGTAAAATATCTGTTTACATTTTACCTTGACAACAATGTGCTGACATCTCTATTTCCCATGTGACCACATGAAATAACCCTGTCAAAAATATATTACAATCCATACTTATGACATTTTGCTCTGCTCAGTCACACAAAGTCAGAGGAAGTGGGGGATGCAAACATGTCCTGCATCCAGTGATAATGGCTGTAATAATCATTGTCGATATGCAGAGTTTCCGGGTTTCGTTTTATCGCACTCAAGGTGGAACAGAAGAGATGGAACATTTTTTTTCTTTTTCTTTTGCTCAAGTGAACCACTTATTCCACCGATGAAAAAAGGAGGCAAAAATTGCCTTAACAACATCTGACTCTGTGAGCTTTCAGTCAGCGTGTATTAGATTTATCACTTTCTTGTCCCTGTGCCTTGTTGATGCCTCCAGAGTACAAACTACATTGGTATGGGAGAGGCCTAAGCTGTGACTATGACATCTTTCCTGGTGCATTATCCTCACACTCAATCTCCTTGGGGTAGACGGAGTGCACAGAGGAAGTGTTTCCACCGGTTAAGTCCTAACATGTAACCAGACATTGCTTTTAGGGGTCGGCTGTTAACAGGGTTGACAATGCTCTTTTACAGCCTTCAGATTGAATATTCCCTGAATCTCCTGTTGCAGAGGCCATGTCATTACAGCTGATAGCTCCATTACTTTCTGAGAGAGTTGGCAGGACTTTTTTATGTTTTGTATTTTCCCTGCACTTAATGGCTGTCACTGTTCCTTAACTTTATCATATATACTTTGACAAGGACACGTTTGGTTATGGCACAATGGTGTCTGTGCTCTCTGGCCATTTTTTGTATTCAGACTTGGATTTTTCTGGTTTACTGGGAAGATAAAATGCATCTCTTTGTAAAGATGAAGAAGAAAAAAGAACTTAAATAGTACATGAAAGGAGATGTGAAGTGGACTTAACCATTTTAAAATTAGCATTACAGCTATCCCTCAAAATACGAGAATCCGACTTGCAAACAGATATGAACATCCACACAAAGCTAAATCCAACTACTGCAGTTCCCCTTTCTGCCACAACCCCCGACGAGCAGCACTACGCACAACTCCAACACTAATATCCCCCATCTTGTTCTACTATGTGTCTCTGTGAGCATTTCAGCGCTTCAGGCTTCATACCCACTTGGATACTTTACTGTTTATTATGGCTGATAAAACAGAGGTTGGTGTTAGTGGTATTGCCAAAAATCATAAGGTAAGTCATAACACTGATGGTGGCGATCCTCTCTACGATGACAAGTCTGCCTCGCACTGGCAATAACTCCTCCTGACCCCAAATGGTAATCTTAAATTCATCCATCCATCCATCCATCCATCCATCCATCCATCCATCCATCCATCCATCCATCCATCTATTTTTTTCCACCACGCCAAAGACAAAAAACCACTCATGCAGGACAGGAACCAATTGCGTTCATAGGTTGGGGACTATATCTACAGTTTTATTTGGAGTGTGGTCACAGAGTTTTTTTTGATCACAGAAATAGAGTGCAGCATATAAGCTAACCAAATGAATCAGAAATTTAGGAAATGGGAACGAGTTAGTAAATATAAAACATGACGTTTTGTGTCAAAAGGCAATTTTTATGTTTTTATTCATGGAAAGTCAACTAGAATCTACTATTTTAAGCACAAACAGAATAACGTTTCATTCAGTTTAACGAAAATAAAAATGCTGATAACTTAGCCTTGAGCTTAGATTGTTTTCCATACCAAAAAGCTAATGCTAGCGTTTTGATATATTTCTTGTTTTCTAGGATGATGACAGGAGGCAGACAATGGAAAAAGATGAATACATGAATGTCATTATATCAACCAGTACATTAAAATCCTGAATAAGATGTCCATATTGTGAAGTTGCATAACATTTGAACGTCGTAGCATATCAGTCACAATAAAACCACTTCATAAATAACTAACTTACATTTTTAATGATGGGGTAAAAAATAGACTTGCATCCTTTTCCTCCTCAGTCCTACATTTTTCTGCTCCAAATCCTTCCTTGAGGGAGGAGGGAAAAGCTGGAGGATTTATTCCTGGTCGGCAGAACTGTTATTTTCCCTCACCATCTATCTGACCAGAGATTTCAGCAGAGTTTGTAGGATTAAAATCGAAAAGCATCCTGGATCCAGAGAAACAGGAAAATAAACTACTTTTCATCAAGCATGTGAATTAATCAATTTGATATGATCTCTGCATTAAGTAAATGTACTGTGACATTCGGAGGAAATTGTAAAAGTAAGGCTGCAGCACATAAGAGTGTCTATGTAGCGGCATGGGTGGGGGGTGGGGGGGTTAGTCTCACCTTTTTGTTTCTCCTTGTGTTTTTCCTAAAGAATAAATAAGGAAATGTTTCAGTCACTTTCTCTCCACAGCAATCCTGTTGTTTTTTTTAAAAAGACACAAAACTTAAATCACTGCTGATATGTGGAGCTCCCTTACTTCACAGTAGGACGTCTGTCAACAACATTTAACACTTAAGTGCAAACTTCCACAAAATTTTAACGATCCTTGGATTTGTTTTACAGCCTCATGACCGACAGCAACTCAAAGGCTTTTTGGAATCCACCCAGCCATCTTTTTGGATTATCCTGCCAAATCAAAATGTAAAAAGAGGTTGCTACGTGCACCTTTCAGCGTTGGACGAAGGAGACATTTTTCCAACATTTTATGGTTCCCTCCTTGGAGAATACTTCACCCTTCCATCTAGCTTTATGATAAAGACTTTATGAATAATGCACAAATCAGTCGAGAAAACTCGTCTTGTGATGTTTGCTGAAGTAGAAGAAATTCCTGATTTCATGGCTTTATCTGGATCCACCTCAGATTTTAATTGGATCTTCTTTGCTACATGCCAAACCATTCTACCAAGTTTAATCAAAATTCCCCAAATAGTTTGCAGACATGATGGCATTGGTAAGAAAAGACTTATTTTCTCAAAGAAATTCCTGGATCCTGACCAAACATTTAATCTTCAGTGTGATACGCCCAATCCTTTTCTGTAATGAAAATCCATGAAGTAGTTTTTGAATAATTTTCCAAACAGACAAACACAAAAATAGTTGTTGGTGAAAACATAATCCTCTTTCCTAAGGTAATTACATCCAGGAACACTGTCATAATAAATTAAAATGATGATAAAACTGGTGGTGTTAATTAGTATAAAGACAATATACCCTACACAAAATTCATTAGTAAACTGCAAACCTAAATCATTCACACACATATAGAAGGTGTTTCAGCGTTACAGTGTAAACAAAATACACAAAAAAAGATAATGAATAAATCCTACCAAAGTAAAAGGCATCAAGACTTAGACACTGAATAAATGTCACACCCTACATGTCTGTTTAGCTTCCTTTGACCGTGACGCACCTCACCAAAGTTTAGTGAAATTTACGCCCACAGTTTTTTCCATCATGTAAAAAATATTGGAAAATGGGAAGGATCCACCTGGATCCACCCTAAAAATGACTAGTTTCCCACATTCAATTATTTCTCCAAGTTTGATGGAAAACTGACTACTAGCTAACAAATTAAGTGACAAATGGACACAGGTTGCAAAACATAACCTCCTTGGCAGAGGTAATAACCTTGTAGGCATGTAAAAGTAATGAGTGCTATAGTTTTGTGCAAGAGGAAGGTGCAAAGGAAGCCTGGTATTCACAGCAGACAGAGTAGAACTGCTTTCTAATTCAAGAGACAGACTGTTCTAAAAGAACAGAGGACGTTTGGTTTGAATACAGATGGAAACAATCCCACAGTCTCGGGGCAAAGTTGGGACTCAGTTGGGAAAACAGTGAATAATTCAATAATTAAGGCAACTTAAGTCGTTGGCAACAGCCCAAGTCAAGAGAGAGTTTGTCGAACTGAATGCCAAAAGTCTTAATGTTGAGCAGTTCCCATAATCTTTTACTATTATATCACAGTTACATCAATCCTAATGTATTTGTGTTCTGCGTTTATTGTTATTATTGTTATTCATTTGAAGTCTATCTAATAATCCTCACTGCGTTTTGGATTATTTTCAATTCATTGATTTAAATATGTCACATGTCATCCTGGTTGCATGTTTTGTAACTGAAAAGAGTGGCTTTTTTTTATATTCATTGAACATAATTTTTCAGCATTTTCATCTGGTTATTGTGAGCCTGACATATTCCAGTGATGCGTATCCAGGCATAATTAAAACTTCTAGAACTCAATCCAGGGATGAGAACCTGCTTTGTGCTTGCTATTTTATACTGATTGGGTTGTTGTTGTTTTTTTTCTTGGTTATTGCTGTTGTTGGCATGTAATTACATTCTAACAATATCAGTTTTCCATTTAAAGCTATCATGATTGAAAAGCTACATGTTGTTTGGATGCAATTGTCAAATTATTCTTTTGTACTGTCTCAGGTTTTCAAACCGATGAGGGACTCAAACTTATTTATTTCGTTCACTAAAATTAAAAACACCTTCAACTACAAAGGGCGGCATGCCTCCGCCGACGGGGTTGTCACATAAATCTGAACAAACAGAAAGTAGTTCCAAGGCAAAGTCAAAATAAAGTCCTGAAAGAAATTGTTATTTTAAGCCTTTGAAATGAACAATAGGCATTCTTCTGCATGTAGCTGTACACACACACACACACACTCATATACAAACACACACATACACACTCACACATATCCAAATCCAATTCAATCCTTTTTCTAATCCAGTTTACAGTGTACTCTACTTTTCCTAAAAAACAAACTAATAAAGCTAACTCTTCCTGACTGTATATTATATACAATAAATATTCATATCCAGTTGAACGAGCAACAACAACATTCACTGATTTGGAAAAAATGGTTACTATTAAAATCATGTCGTTTTGTGTGTCTTTTCTTGTGTTTTAACACCCACCACCCATTGATGGAGAGCTACTTAACACGACTTAGGCTATCGTCGCATGTGAGAAAATTTTCTATTTCAATGAATCACAACTTCCTTCGTCACAGTTTGACTCTCTTATACCAGGTGGTTAGTAAAACTAAGTTTTTCACATATCATGGATACATTCCTCAAGTGTCCATTGCAAATTTAATTCCCCCGTAGCCCTATGCTCTACGCCATCCGCTGATACTCCTTCTGGTACTTCCTGTCACCTCTTCCACTGTCCCCACATTTGTGACCACACCAGATGCCATTAAACAAACGTTACTGATTCCCTTCCACTGCTCTGTCTCTCACTGAGAGCAGGGAAATACACCAGATTTAACAGTGGTGTAAATGTAAAAACAAAGCGGATGAAGAGTTTTGGTGCGAGGGATGCTTGTCGAATCATTCAATTAGGAGTTCATTATTTTCTTTCAAGCAAACTCAAACAACAATTTGACAGAAGAGCACGGCGCGCAGCGGTGATCAATAATGAAGATGTTTCATTAATAGTTGGGTCTAAGAGTCATAATAATGAAGTTTTTGTCATAACACGCATAAAAATATTATTGCAGTTAAAAAATGTAACAGCATGCATTTGAATCATTCCTGAACATATTTCCAGGATACAGGATGGAGCGTCAGGTAACACATCGTACTGTAAGCTGTACCTATGATTAATTTAATGCAGTATTTCCTTGCAGCTCTCTCCAGTTGAATTTTCTACACATTTCCCTCGCTTTCCACCCTCTGACCCTTCTTTTCTCTCAGACACACTTTTAACACACCTGGCTGCCTCCCCTTGTGGATGTATTTGATCTCGCTCCATTTTTCTTCTCCTTGATGATGACGCTATGCCTTACCCCACAGCTCTGCCACGTTTCTAGTCCGGAGCTCCCTCGCCCTTGTTACGCCTGCCCTGCAGTACTCGTTTTCATGCTGACGATGCCAAACTCTCGATTTACTGCTTTCTCTTACCTTTTTTTTTTTTTGCCAGTAAACAAATTACTCATAACTAATAAACAACCTTCACCTTCTCTACAATGTTTGTGGTCTTACTTTGACTTGTTCCATAAAAAGCTGCCCTTAATGAGTGATAAATTGCCAGCAAAACCACAATCATCATCACTAACCTCATCTAATTGGACCCTCAAGATATGCCTCCCCGAACATTAAAACCTTCTTCCAAAAACCTTCTGTAATCTGGACTCACATTGGTACAGAGAGAAAATTCATTTTCTCCAGGATGTAGTTCACTAACTCGTGAAGATAAGCCAAATCGAACACGGAACTGAATCGGCTGTAATTTCATCCGAGTTGAGTTCTGTAACATCTGCTGAGCTTCATGCATTTAAACCGTATTTTTATCTACAAATAGAAGAATGCAAGCAAATACAAATTAGGTATGATGGAATAAAGAAAGTTAATTAATAGGCAAATATTTATTTATTTTGGGAAGTGAGAAACTTTTTTTATTTTCATTTAAACCTTTACATGTTCTGTCGCTTATGCTTGCTCTGGAGAGTTCTGTTTGGTTTCTTTGTCTGTTAAAGCGCTTTGAAATGTCTGACGATGTGATTAAGCGCTATATAAATAAAGGTTAATTGATTGATTGATGTTTGGAATAAACTTTTCAGTCAAAGCCTACATCCGCAAAGAAATGTCCTCAAAATCCAAACAAAGTCAAACAACTGAAACTACCTTGTTGCTTAGTGTGTTTTGCTAGCGTGTGTTGCTGAGTGAGTGTACAGAGAACAGCTGCCTGTAGTCAGACAATACTTTCTTATAAGCGCAACTCTTTTGGACTTTAACAATTTTCATTTTGACATTTGACACTTTTCTTTCTGTCATTGCTACCTTAACCACATGCCAGATCAGAAAGAGCACTAATAACTGCTCTATGTTCACATTAGAAGACGTGTTGGAAATTGCAACTTCTTACATTTCCCAACTAAGGAGGTGGGTGAAGCTGAAGGTCACATGACCTTCTGTCCAAATGACAGAAGTGAACACATCAGGTGAAATTGATCATAAATAGACAAACTGCACTAAAAGGTGCAGTTTTCATAAAACCTGTGACCTGTTTTAGCATCTTGGAACACATGGTCCAGGATTTTGCAGCAGAGTCATGTGAACACAAGGAAACACCTTTATTCTGTATTAGGTTTTTTTTTTTGCCTTTTTTCTTCTTCTTCGTGCGAACGCACTTTCCTCCTCTCCTTCTTTGACCAACAGTAATCCAATTTCCACCGGCGCCCTGTAGGTCAACAGCGCTGATGGCGGTCGTTGTTAACCCGGGCCTCGACCGATCCGGTATGGAAGTCATTGGTTTGATTCTCATCTTTGATTTGGCAAAAGTTTTACGCCGGATGCCCTTCCTGACACAACCCTCTGTATTTATCCGGGCTTGGGACCGGCACAATAAGACACTGGCTTGTGTCCTCTTGTGGCTACATTGTGTCCTCTTGTGGCCTTTTTTATCAGCAAAAATGAAAAAGGTGTAAAAGTCAATATCTGATGAAGTGTCCAGCATAACTGATTAGATTAAAACAGCTATGCTCTAATGGAACATCTGAGGACATCATCTCCAGAGGGGAAGCATGTTTTTGCTTTTAGGTCTGTTTTTTTTTTTTAATTTAAACATTTGCTTAATGTGTGTTTTAATGAAGAAAAATATGATATCGTAAAGGTTAAACTGACTGTGTGAGAGATTAAAGCCCGTTGAGACATTGAAGGTAATCCTAAACAGTACATATAATCCCGGCTTTGCTCATTGACTTCCTTCGTTCGATGTTCAATGTGTGGGTGTATAAACCAAAAATACAAGCAGGGCTCACCTCTGGTTGTCCAGACACTTGCCTTGGAATGGATATTGTAAAGATATTTGATGAATGCTAATTGGTCAGTGTGTTTATTATAGGATCTTATGTACGGTATGTATACCTTACAGCGATAAAGACACGCTTAAATAAAAACAAACATCCAGATTAGGGTAATTGTGTGAACATACTGCATCACATCATTGCATTGTTCTAGATAAAATATAAACCCTGTAAATTGGTCAGCCAGCTGTTCTGCAGCTATAAGAGGGTGTATATGAAATGTCACACGATGACTTGGTGTAATGGTGGAATGCACTTGCCATTGCCATTTTACATCAGACTCATCATATGCCTGCAATGAACCATGGAAGCTCCAAATGTGGAGCGTTAAATGATGCGTGTCAATCACAGCCTGCAGTTATTAACTGTCTCTAAATATTTACTCAGCAGTTGCGCTTTAAGTAAACAAAAGGGAATTCGCAGAACAAATAAAAACACGATCAGAATTCCGGATGATACTCGCACAGGTATTCTGCAAAGGCACTCGGTGGCATATGCAGAATGTCACAGGAAGCCGTTTGGGAGCTGCGTGGTAAATGTGACAGATGCATTTCATTTGGATTCCTTCAGTCGAATATTTTCCTTGAATTCAAATCTAGCTCATCAATTTGAAATGTATTGATTGTCAGTGTGATTCTTCAACAGCCTTGATGTTGTCAGATGAGGCAGTCATACATTAAAAGGGGGGCAGGATGTAGGAGTATGATGCATCAAGATACTGCTGAACACTGTACCTAAAGCTGTAGCCGTATGAAAAACATTATAAACGCACAATTTACTGCAACTAAAGGTAAAAATACACTACTGTAAATGATAGGAATATATATAACAGAGAAACAGGGGATAAAAAGACCATATGGGTGATAAAATTACATAACACCTGGTAGGGGAAAAAATGATGCGCTCACATTATCCCATTATCATCCTCATTATCAGCTCGGCAGGAAGCCACTCAAATGAATGGAAGTGTCATGGCATCCAGAGGTGTGTGGATGATAAAAAAAAAAAAAAAACTTTTCAGTGCATAGACGGTACAAACAGAAGCTAATTTAGAGAAACATACATTCAGAATAAGGTGCAATTCATTTCACAGTCACAGACTTAAGCACTTTAAAGGGAAGATGAGTTATTTAAGCGAAACCGTAAGGAGCAGCCCCGAGCACAATGGGTTTATAATTGTCAGCGTGTGCAGACGTCCCGCCTCAGCACACTCGTGTTAGGCTGAGGTTGAGGCCGACGGGGCAAGTAGCTCTGTGCATTCTGAAGTCTGGTGGCTGTCAGCATGAAAGAGAGCCTCAAGTGCTGCAAGCAGCAGCCGGGGAAAGGGCGCTTTGTAGCTGGATCAGCACACACTGCAGGAGGTGGCAGGTGTGTTATATGGTGTGAAACAAGTGGTTCCAGATTCAGCAGCGATGACACACACTCCCCTCTGTTTACCTTTTGGCAGACTTTAAACAGCACACAACAAACCCCTGGCACATCTGACATCAACATATTGGCTTGAGCAGCAGCAGAGCAGGGGTCTCGCTCTAGGTGTGATGATTTGGAATGGACTACACAAGAAACGGCATTTATTTTTCTGTCCACTCGGTGATTTTCACTTTATCTCCCTCTTTTTTTCTTTACATAGTTTTACTGACTTAGTTTGACTATCATTAAAAACCCATCCTGTGTTTTACCCCTTGAAAATAATATCTTTGAGGAGATAACAGTTACAGACTAAAAATTAAAGGATAAACTGGTGTCTGTAGTTTTTCTCTCGAAATTAATTTGAAAGCCAAAAATTATTCCCACTAACAAATATCACCTGTGTATCACAAACTGATAAAGCTTTTCTTTTTCATTGGTGATCTAAAATACATTAACACAACACAAAATATGCAGCTGATTCATTTAGTCCTTGGTTTATCTTTAGCCGATATAAAGACAACAGAAACGTTTTTAACGTTTCTTTGGTAAATGAGCAGTAAGAGCATCCACAACCAGACAACAGCAGATACACAGAATTTTATTTTCAAACATTGAGCATCTTGATACAGATCAGCTAAAGGGCCTGGATTGTTTAGAGGAGTAATTACAGCATCCAGCATTGAAATATCTTAGAATAATGAAGCGTATTGCCAAAGTTTTCTTATTAGCTACTTTACCTGCGATACACTAAAAGAAACCAGTCGCTCTCATATCATACATGGATAGATTAAATCCATTACATAATGTATAATGAATATATTATGCTGAGAAGAGTATTATTATAACTGCTGTGTTAAAATATATCATTATATTGTCAAATAGACACGAGAGTCCGGCCTGGCTGTGCTTTGTTCATATAATCTTAATCATTTCAGAAAGCAGACTACGAGTAAGCCTGCCTAGGAAAAATATTTAATTAAATAGGTAATTAATAATAATAAAAAAGAGGAGCCTGTGGCACATGGAAATTAAACAGCACAACGAAGGTGTTTCTGACACAGTGATTGATGATTGTTGCTTACACAGGTTGCCTTCAGGCTCATGTAGAAAACTATTGTGAAGATTTGTTATTTAGACCTACTTGTGATACACAATAATTTTATTTAGATGTTTCATGAAAGAACAAAACATCATGTCAAAGGACGGATATGTTTTGACATGGGACAAAGATCAAGAGCTGTATCTTAAAGCAGGATGGCACAGATACCAGAAAATACTGAGTCAGTATTTTGTTAAGATTCCACTTCATTTATTCTGGAATTATCATTTCCTATGTCACAGATTTCTCATTTATCTATCATTTGTTGTACAATGTCTGTCCATCCATGTCCTACCCACTAATCTGGGATTGGGTTTTGGTGGCAACAGATGAAGAAAGGTATGGCAGCATTCTCCAGTTCCTCCTGGGTAATACACAGTCGTTCTTTGGCCAGATGAGATGTGTAATCCCTCCCTGGAGTCCTGCCTCCACCCCGGGGTCATCTCCACTTTTGTCATACCCAGAGAAACTCCTCAGGGAATCACACTTGAGGCATCCAAATCTCACGCCCAAGCACCTCAACTGACTCCTTACTTCACAAAGGAGCAGGACCTCAACCTCAAGCTCCCTCATTTGTGGTAGTAGTTCAACCCCAACCTGAATGGTGCAATCCACCAATTTCCAGCAGAAAGCCACGGCTTCACATTTGTAGGTGATAAATCTCATACCTGGAAACTATTCCAACCGTGCGTGCCAAAGATCACCGACCGATGAAGCCCACAGAACCACAACATCAGCAAAGAGCAGGGATGTAATTTTCTACTTCCTCAAACCGGACTTTCTCCTCGCCTCGACTGCACCTCCAGATCCTGTCCCGGAATGTCACAAACAGAATCAGGGACAAGTTGCGCCGCAGAAAAATAATATTGTAAAAAAATTGCTATTTCAGACGCAGCTGGTATTAATAATAATCGAAGCAAAATGCCTGAGGGGTATGCCTAGATGCTTCTTATTGTTGACACCTAAACTGTTAGATATATGTGGGATAAAAACAGAGTAAACAACACGGAGTCCTGAGCTAATTACAGCAGGAACCATGTCGGCAAACAGTTACAGGGGCCAGCCCACAGCACGAGCAAACAAAGCGACTCCCCGAAGCCGTCACCCACAAAGCCTTTTCTTTTATTATTTATTCATAAAATTGTGTTTGCAAGACTGCATCCATGTTTCAGTCTTCAGAGGCGAATAGGAAGGGAGGGCTTCTCATTTTTAATCCACTGTGGCTCCACTTCACTGGCCTTCAATAAAGAGCAATAAATGCATGAAACTGATGAGGAAGGATTGTAATTCCATTTTTAATATGAATCAAGATGGTTTATGAAAAAGACTTTGAAGCTCATGGAGGTTTAAATGCCTTTCTGTTTGACCATCTTGTGTCCCGTCTCCATTTTTAGGCAAACTGACACCAAAACAGAGGAAGAACTATTTTAGAGGATGAAGTAATTTTATGCTTTAATTGAGAAGAGGAGAACAGAAATATCTAAAATATTTTAGAACAAATAGAGCTTAACGTCAAATCAGAGAGGCTTCAGGCAGAAGGGGTAAAAACAACAAAAAAAAGATGTTATTTATAATGTGTTTGTGAGGCCTAAATAAGATGGAACAAAAGTATTCTGTGTCTGCCCTGCAGCAAAGCCATGCCAAGGTGTTCAGGTGGGTCCGGGACTAACAATGGCTGGTTATAGCTTCAAACAAGAGAATTTTATCCACACATTTTGGTACAAACAACACAAAAATCCCTATCCTGCATGCCCATAAGGGTCCAAGAAAAGAGAACATGATGTAGGGGCTTCTGGGTACCCATTCAGCAGAGGCAATGTGAACCCACCGCCCCTGCTGGAGGCAATATTGCAAAGTCCCTTGAGTGCCCTGCATGCTTGAAAATAGTTTTGTTTTATGGTATCTTTATTAACATGAACTGTGAAGTAAAAACAGATTCAATTATTCAAGTTAATTGAGCTAATTAATTTAAAGTAGTCAAGAATTTCCAATCTAAAATTGTAGTAGGTTTCCATTGAAAAAATAGAAAGGCTGTTTAATAAAGATTTAACTGTTGTCCTCCACACACCTGTATTTTTATTTCTGATTTTTTTTACATGTGTATTTCTTCAATATTAATCAGAAGTCTCTTAATAAAAGCAATATGACGTCCAGGTGCAGGTTATGCCCTTTGAATTTGAATACAGACCCACTTCACAAAAACAATCCCAGAGAATAATGTCAAATTATTACAAATGAAAGGTATAACCGCTCAAACTTCTTGCTCTCAAATTTCCTATGGGATCAATAAAGTATTTATTTATCTTACTTGCATCTTGCAGGGTGGCGGAGAAAGTCCAGAATAAATTCAAGATCACTGCTGTGTTTAATAAATATACCAGCCTGAAACGAGAACTGAATTGAGGACTACTGCTTTATTATTTGCTCCTACTGCAATATCTTATTTACTTGCTGCTAGTACATGTGAGAACTTTCCTCAGTTCTCGTGTCTATTAAGGGCAAGCTTTATTGATCCTCTGTGAATCTTTTGGCATTAAAAATTGGACTGGCCATATCGTGTCAGCTCATATAAGCAGCTTCAGCACTAATGAGCTGCTGCAGCAACTGGCTGGTGTATTTGTTTATATATGGTGCATTTATATATGGTGCATTTGTTTATATATGGTGCATATATATATTGTGCATTTATATGTGGTGCATTTGTTTATATATATATCTATCACTATATATATATATCACACTATATATATATATATCTTGTGTGTGTGTGTGTGTACACACACACACAAGAAGACACTCTTGTTCACGTGATTCCTTCTGGCAGATGCGCTGTGATTGGCTGGGCGCTTGATTGACAGGTAGTGGGTGGAGTTAAGGCGTGACACGGTGAGGTTTTCAAGTGAGCTTATTCAAATATATAGGTTTGGAGATATTTGGTTGCATTAATTTTTCTTTAAGATGCACTGGTACTGAAAGTTTCAGATGGGTGTAATCTATATACTCTCCGAGCAAAAAAGAACATTCTTCGTTCTTTCGTTACACCCACACACACATACACACACACACACGGGTGAAACAGTTTGTCTGATTGAATCTTCCTGGTCACAGTATTTATCGGGAGCTTGCGCCGTCAGTCATGTTTTGTGTGGCCTGAGGGAGGAGAGAGTTCTCCGAACTGCAGCAGCTCAATAAATTTCACTGAAGAAATTAAGTTGCTGTCCTCAACTCTTTTACCCTCTATACCTTAACCTCTAACGCTGACACTGAGAGATATTAGGCAACAGAATTTACTGGCAATTTGAACATTCTGGGGCAGACTTTACTTTGTTGGTTACGCCCTTTAAGAGGACACATTGTCTTATTCGTTCGGGATGTTACTCCACAAAAACCAGGACTAGCTTTAAACCCTTTATTCGTTGGGTCACCTTAGCTTTGACTAAAACCACTACGTTGTACAATCAGGACCTTTAGATCTTCAGTAAATGCACCGGTCCAATGTTTTGCTAGATGACAACATTTTAATGGGGCATTAGTGGTTGTTTTTTTAAATAGGATTTTATTCAATGAGAACATTATCGTCTTGGTGTCTGTCTCACTTACTCTCATTCCTTTTGGTGGACATTTTAACCTCTGACCTCTTGTAGACTGTACTATCTAGCTTCAACAAACTTTACACATATATTATCTATGATGAGGAGTGGCGCCTTAAGATATTTTTCAACATGTAGTATTTTTTGTTGTTTCCATGGAAACATGACATTTAAGTGACTCTGAAAATTTGTTATCCCCATAGCATAAATGCATAACAACATCTGATACTGAGGCCTCAACAAATGTAACATAAATATTTTTTTGTTGATTGTGACTTACATTTTTCAAGTTTCCATTTTTTCTATTACATTTTCAGGTTTTTCTTTCACCATGATTGTGATGAGATATTTGGTGCCTCCCACCTTTGTCGCTCTTTCCCTCTTTCTCCACACCTCTGCCCCGCCCACCTCTCTGGGATTGGCTACACCTGGCCGCACAGCTGACTCCCCACACACCTGATCTGCATTCAACAGTCAGTCCACAGCATTAAATTTCCTCAGTGATTGGTTTTCAGATGATTGCATCACTTCAAATTGATCTCACATGTCAATATCTTTTTTTTTTTTAATATGTCCTGAGTCAATGCATTTGTTGCACTTTTTGCAGGGATCTGGTGAAGGGGGGGTGCATGTCATCAGATGATTTGCTTCTTTTTAAATCCTCTGTCTTATGAGTTCTGCTGGCTGTTCTGTGACCTGGATGACTCTGAATTCCCATGGGCATATTTCTTTACTTTTGTTCTCGTGTTTGAATGTGAATCAAACTCGAAAAAAAAAACAAAGACACTTAATTCAGATCATCTGCAGGGAAATTACTGCAATGGTGACACGTAATTTTTTTTCGCTCAGTGCTTGGGTTTCAAAAGCATCTTAATGTGGACATTAACATTTGAACCCATAACAATTCTGTGCATAATGAACTCATCAGGACGTTAGACCCCTCTGACAAGGTTGTGCTTGTGTTATTTATATCAGCTGTTGAGCTCATTTAGTTATGCAGGAACAGCAAGATTTCTAAAAGAGGTACAGCTGGTTAGAATTCTTCCTGCTTCGAAACATTGCTTTATATGAATTTCAGACAAATGTATATAGTGTGTGTGTGTGTTTGGTTTTTTTAAAATCTATTTGTATTTGTTCGGATTTAATAACAGCACCTGATAGGTGGATTTAATCGCAACTGTATGAATCACTACTTCAATCATAACTTATCGACTGATGACATGATGATGACTGTTGTCATATTTTTTAGATGAACAGTTTTACCCATTACCACACCAAACTCTGTGTTAAGGTTCAAGTCAAACAGCGAGGGGTGGGACTAAAAAGACGAACTGAAATTGAAGGATTACGTTATGCTTCTATGAAAATGTAGTAGCAGAGATGCTAACCACCACAGCAGTGGTGCAAAACAGATTTTAAAGATGGATTTTAAAATTATGAACAACTCCTTTGAAAGAATTATGTTGCTACAGTAATAGCAGTTGCATTAACTAGGCGATATAGTGCTCACTAGCTCAGTTTGATTTCTGTTCTGAAAGTAAATCAATTCAAGGATTAAGAGAAACATTTTTTGAACTGAATACATTATTTTACTTAAACTGTATTAAGTTTGAAGTCACGATAATTGTCGACTGGAAATACAGGCTCCATCAGTCTTCTTTTTAATAATCACAGTTTTATTAGAATTCTAAATTCTGCAGCACCATTTTACTTTTCCCAGCTCTTCCCATTAACTATTGATCCTGATAAGTGACTGCAATTCAGACACATTTACTAATGACACAAGAAATACTCTTAACCGCAAATAAAAATCCTCTCCACGGTTTGGGTTCTGCTGCAGCTGATCGTTACTGTCAGAGGTTTAATCCTTAACACAATGCATGATGATGATTGTGAAAGTTGGAGCGTGGCTGTGGGTATCTACACCAAGATGGACAGTCAAATTGAACAACCATCCAGCGCTACAGCAGCTCTTATTCTTAAATGAAGCAGAGCTCTAGTGGCTGCGGGGTCCATGTGATGCAGACGCAGCCATGCAGCTCTTCACTTGACATGACATCAGTTCATTCTTAACTGTACCCGAGGCATTCCAGCTGATAGATAGGCTTGAATTATTCTGCTCTTTTATTCACTACTACAACATTTAACCCTTGACTGTTGTGATATGAAATGACATTGTAAATTCTATTCAGTTGAATGACAGTTACGATGGCAGGGTGCTTAGAAAAAGAATCGATTCTGAAGACAAATAATGAGCACTACCAAGAAAAAACCAATTAGCAACAGTTACGTTGAATTTCATTAATGTTTTAGTAAATGCTTGTGTGCTGTTTTGTCCGGCATAACACGTAAAGATCGATGTGAAGTCTGAAACTACAATAATCAGTCTTAGTTGAGCATTGAAGCATGAAAATGGAAATCAACCTAGTTTTTCTAACCAATTTTTTTAAGCAACAGGAGTTAAAGTGAGCTTCTTACCTTCACATTTAGTAATTTTAAGCTACTTAAGTTTGAGTGAACAACAAGCATTCGTTCTGTCTTGAAATCATGGATGTATTTTTCTGTGTGTTGCCTGCCGTCACGTTTGACCCTTTTAGTTCCATAAACCATTGTGACTCCAGTTTACACGGACGGACAGTTTACACCGCAGTCCTCAGCAATCGCTGCTGAAGGATTGTTGTATTCAAATCAAGGGTGACTGATGTTTGAGCTGGTCAGAGGACATGGTTGAGACATTGAGACATAGCTGACGTAGTGCACAGAGACTAAAATGCAAAATCAATAATCTAGTCATCCAAGAATCGTGTAGTCTCATCACTTTACCGACAAAACAGCCTGTCATGGTGTCATAGTGCTGGAAACAAATATCAATTCATTAACGTCATCTGGACTGCTTGTTGATGCTACACCAGAAGAAAAAGACATCAAAGTTAATCAAAAATGAAATAAAAACAACACGTTCACAAGCTTTTGCCCCAATTCCAGCCGTTTCTATGCTACTTTGCTGCTAGTTATCCCCCAAAAGACAGTCCTCCCCTACAATTCCTGCAATTTTTTTGTCAGTGGTCTTTTTTTTTTACATCTGTCGAAAATACAAAATTGCACCATACAGCAGATTTACAACTTGACAGGAGCTCAAATTCAGTTTCACCTCAGTCCATACTGTCTCCTCCAGGTTTGTCTGCTCTGTAATAAGAGCAGCCATGCTCACTCTGAGTACAATGACCTACGCCAAGACTCGCTTGCAAAATAAATGAACTTTGCTCATCTATCAAATGGAGTTAAGCATGAATTCCCATCAGAATGGTAATAATCTAGCCACATGCACTATGTGAGCCTGTCGAGCATGTGCAACAAGGGCTTTGTGAGCAGGTTTTCAATTCTTCGATGCATTTCCACGGGTTTTCTACATTTCAATAAGAATGCAGGAGAGTGTATGCAGTTGTTCTGGGTGTTATCTGATTTTAGTGAAAGAGCATTTCTTTTCAATTGCAGCTTGTTCTGCAGGGAATGTGATATCCATCCTGATATATGTTGTCTGGAGGGGAGGGAGGCAGCACAGGCCTGAGGCTCCACAGGAGGAAGTGCTGTATAGGGAGGGGACAGATGAGGGGGAAAACAGAGCATTATATGGGTGTTCAGCTGTTTTCACTGGCCAAATGGGGAGCAATACCAAAAGTGTACTCATTCTGTGACTTTCAGCACAAAGTTGTAGCATGATTATCATTCTGAATAGAAAATATGGCAACCGAATTCTCCAGAAAATGAGAAATCAACTTAAAAAGAAACGCCATCTGGTCTTGGCAGCTTATTTAGTCCATGCGACTCTGCACATCCTGGACAAGTGTGTGAGTTTCTTGTTGGAAAGAAAAGCTGTCCCCTCCAGTTTAAAAAAGAAAGAAAGAAAGAAAGAATGCAGAGACGGAGAAAAGTTGTCTCCCTCTGAAAGTCTTTACCCACCGGCGCTGCACAGGTGACTGAAAATAAGAGACACTCTTTGCTCTGTGTGCTTGGCACTGTTGACTCTGCTATGCACCGGTGGTTCATGAAAATCGCTCTCCAAGTTCATGAATTATTCTTCTATATTTATACATGTAACTGATGTCTTGTTACACAGCTGATCCGTGGTTAATCTGATAGAGATTTAGAGTTGTAAACACCAAATATGACATGGTATTGTGTTTAAAATGCTCCCATTTGATGCATGAGTTCTGCAAAAGTAATAACAGAAATGATTGTCCATGGACTAAATATTGTATAGTAAGACAGATTTGTGGAGGTCGGTCAAATGCAAGGACAGCATCAAAACAAGTCACACTGACACGATACAACATGTGACAGACAAAAAGAGCAGATGTGTTAGAGCTCATAGTATGGAGGAGAACACACTGATCATGTCAATGTTTGTTTGATTGAAGTGTTTCAATAATTTTAAGAATGAAAAACAATCCCCTAAATTTGAGTAGGGCTGTGTGAATATACATTAAAAGCATGTTTCTTTGTTTTCAGACATGCATTGGTTCCAGCATTGTGGTATACATGTTGCATTAAGTCTCAGTAAACAGCACAGATGGCATATTATGAAGAAGAAAAACAAGAATAACCCAAATCGTCTTATTGCACACCTGTGAAAAGACAGCCATACCAAATTTACTGTATATAATAACTGGCACAGTCTCTCTATTGTATAAGGATCTTTTGTTTATCTTCAGCTCTCCCACTTACAATTGGTGTGATACTGGAGGCCAACAAAGAACAACTATCCTTGGCGTTGGAGGCAGGCACAGCTGAACTGGAAACCATGGAAACACAGCGCTTGTCTCTCTAATCTCTTGGCCCTGCCAGAGAGTAGACAAATACCTGCACAAGCCCCAGCCTATTCAACACCTGCATAAAAGAAAACCTTTCCAATCTGCACAATATGAAAACACACCGGGGAGGAACAGTTCTGATGGCCCGTTTCGCTACAGTATCTCCATATCTCACACCACCGTAGACAAACAGGCTTGGCTGTTCTCTCCATCCTCTGTCCGCCTGTTTTCACAAAGCATTTGCAATGTGGAGACACCAGATTTCTTTCCTCCAGTCCAATGCAATAAGCATTTATGATAGTGACTCCAGCTGCTGACACACGTTGAGGTTTTTTTTAACCATCATCCACCTAGCACACAAAAATGTTGCAATAACCTCCCTTCTGATTATAAATCATACTGCATTTAGCAATAAACAGAGTTTCATTTGTTGTATGTATTTTGTTTGCATTTTGTTATTTTCCCTTTGTGTTTGTGAATTTGTAGTTATATTTTTTTAGCTTAATGTTTTGATTGATGTATTTATATATTATTCACGCCTTTTAGCTAAAATATGGGGCCTAATATGAGTGCATGCTTTAAATATATTTAAACTGATGAAAAAAATTATTATAACCTAGGAAATAGATCAAGGAACATAATGCAGTCATGATTACTAAAGAGATTTACTTTACATGTAATCCATTTGTAAATCATTTGAAATCAATTAAATCATGTAAAGTAAATGAATAGAATTATGCATAGTGTAGTTCCCACAGGAAGGACACAAGAGCTGAGCTTATACACATTAAACCACCAGTAACGGTAATATTGCATTGCCTGTAATTGCTTTAATGTATTGCCCACTTATGTTAGAAATTCAATGATCATGAGAAAAGCAGCAGTAGATTTTTAATACTGTAAATATTCTCCAAGACTATGAAGTCTTTTCAGACATTTTTATGTAGATCAGCCTTCTATTCTGACATTTTGACAGCAGCAAACTCATCTGAAAAATGTGCAAAGAAGGAAACTGTACACACGCTCCGAGTGAGAAAGCTATGTACGCACTGTAATTGTGTTTCATCATGCGCTCGTAGTGTGTGATGACTATCCATAAGAAAATTACAAAAGTTTCTCAAGAGAAACAACTAAACAAAACAGAAAGGTGATGGCCTTCAAAAACCAGAAGAACCCTAGAGAAACAGGAATCCTGGCAAATCTGGGCAAACTACGAGCAGATGCTGTAAAGAAAATGCTGCTGATGTTAAATGGCAGTCCCTTTATGTTAGTAAATACACTCAAAAACACAATGGTGGGCCAGTTCCGTTGTCATTGCAGTGTCAACAGGACTCATTTATTCATCTATCCTTGTTTTAGTAGCAGTAGAATTACTATGTATTCACTCGGAGGTAAAAAAAAAAAAAAAAAAAAACACTTGAATTTCAATAGTGAACCTGACAGAAGCATAAAATTATTACAAAATGTGAGTTTAATTAAATAGTCTTGCTTCCATCCAATGAGTCACTGATGGTTTGAGAGGTTTATCCCATCCAGTTTGTCCAGTCAACTCTTTAATTTTGTGTTGTGATCATTGACCTCAAAACTCATGGTAATACCAAAGACTACAGGCTTCTCCTCCTGGTTCTTATCTTCTCTCAGTGTCCTTGAACTGCTTTATTTCAAGTCTATCCAGGGTGGATAGTGGATAATGTGATGGACTGTGTAATTACAACTGTGTTAAATAATTACTGCAAAATGGAACTGTTAACAAAATCTAATTAAAATTCCCGTACGAAAAGCGTGCGATTGTCTTACATGACCCTTGCGGTGTCATGGCGACCCTCTGTGTCTTCAGACCAACCAGGCATAGAAGACAAGTTTCAGAGCCAAGGATGGAACAATTTGGAGTGGGATAATAATTTAAAATTTAAAAGGGCTTGGTAAAATTTGTCAAACGGAAAACAGCCTATTGTTCCCTGTGTTTGTATTCAGTCTGTCGATGTCTAACAAGCATTCACATCAGCCCTGTAACTAACAAGTATTTTCTACAAAATTAGTCCACCTTTAACCTTTAAAATCATGACGACGAAGAAAACACTGACAGGAAACCGACTCATCAGCATACGAAATAGAAAAAAATAATTTCCGAAAGATAATTACGCTGTCTGGAATAAAGCAGCCGGTTTATTCAAAAACAGCAAGGACATACAAATTTCACACCCGGATGAACCGATTCATTATTCATTCTTTGTGAATGTATCACATGTAGCATTGTGTTTGAAATATTAACGCTCACAAACATCCCATTTATTAGCGAATCGGTGTTGTTTATAGCAGAATGCAGAGGCTCGGAGGAAAGATTATTGCTTGTGATAAATAGAATATGGTAGACGTGGACCAATGAGGAAACGGTAGATGGATGGAAGGAGGAGCTTCTCTAGTTTGACCTGAGAACATACGGTATATGGCATAGAGGAGAGAGTGGGTCTTTAGCTACATGGCATCAAATTTTAACAACCTTCTTTATTTGGACGGCTTTTATTTTATTATGAAATTTTTTAAAGATCACGTCAGTGATATAATCTCCAAGGAATATTTGATTAAGACAATCACTTTTAATTAACTTTTCATGAGCTGTTCAGTAACATTAAGGTTATTGGAAGCATTGAAATGAATTCAATATCCAAGTGTTTCTTATGCTCAGTTCACACCAAACGTCATGCAAATTATTTTTGCAAGAGGCGTGATTCCATAAAAAGCCAAGAGGAATGAACCCACAAGACGAGGCAAACTTGTGTTGGTACAACATGAAAAAAGTGAAACGAAACAAAACAGACACAAACAGATATATATTTTTGAAATAGGAAAGACACAAAAAACAAGAGGTAAGTAGATCACAGCAATTTGTGGGAAATAAACAAAAGGCCTCGGATTAAGGATTGTGATTCCTGATCACATTTTATTGTTGAGACATAAATCAACTACCTTTATTTTAGAAAGATGAGAATCTTGTCCTGGTTCTGTTTCCCCGTGCGTAAGGCAGCCAGGTTGCAGTATGTTTTAAAAACTCACTCCTCTCTCCTCCCCACATGCATCATCTCATGAGTAAAAAGCAACCTAAGAACTTCCACATTCCAACACTGACAGACTGTTTCAGATGCATGTTAAGAGGACTTGGTTCCTTCTCTCCCGCCTGACTCGGATGATGTGAATAAAACAGAAGGTGATGTCTGATGCTCTTCCTTTCCTGCCCTCTCATCTTTATGTTTTCTCTGCCATACCTCCAGCTTGCTGTGTCTTCATCACACCGGGTGCATGAGAATGCCAGATCCTCAGTGAAGTGTTGTTTGGAATGGCAGCCAGCTCATATCTCCATGTGATGCTGGGAAAGGGGAATACAACAGACTCCATGCGGTAACACGCCAGACTACATGTTGTGTAACGACCCTGGTCCCCGGTGGGGCTCGTCATCGATGTGTATTGTTTACTCTTGTTACCCATACAGTGTAATTTTCTCCTCTCATTGTCATTATTATCCTCTAATTTCCATTATTATCCTCCAACACTTGTTCCGTAACTACGCCAGGTGCACGGGGGTGTACAGCTGGGGTACCGTTCTGCCCCAGCCCACAGTCACTGAGCTGTGGTGTAATTCGATGCATGTGTCCCCTCCTGTACATGGGAGAAAGCAGCATAAAGCTAAGTCATTTTTCTTATTTTTATTCTTTCTTAGCTTCTATATATGAGCGAAAAGTGACAACCAACGCATCATCAAAAAGGAAAGTATCCCTAGGAGGGATATCAGCCACACTGTTTCTATTAACCACCTGGAAATGTGATTAACAACTCTGATACTGGGAGCTAAAGTAAAACCCTATTAATCAGTGGAAACTACTTTTCATATACCTTCAGTGTATGTCTCTATGATACGCTCGGGTTGAAGGTTCAACAACGCCAATCTACAGCTCCCCTCTGCTCATTTTGGTGGCCTCTCCCCTGGCTGGTCAATGTAAAGCAATGCATTGGGAGCGTTATCAATAGGGATGACCCAGTCAGAGTCTCTGGACCCAGATTATCGTAATCAGGGTGTGAAAGTCTTGATGTGTATCAGACACTTCCGGATAACAGCTGTAGACTCTTAAATCTGGCCCGTTTCATTTCTAACCAAGTAAGGTTACAGTCGGTGCCAAAGATGAGAAGCTGTTTTGCACACTGCTCCAGGCTAATACTGAAAGGTGAGATAACCGATTTCTTACCATCTGAGCTAATCCAACCGAACAGTCAATCATTACCAAGAATGGAAATATTTGCACTTTCACACACTGTAATTTTCCCTCCCATATGAAGTAGAAATGTTCACCGTTTAGAGCACAGCTGTCACTAATGAGAGCTTTGCCCTGCAACGCCAACTGACTGGGGTGACAAAACACAGATCAGTAAATAAAGGATGAGATTTTAAGCTGCTTTAATGTAGCCTGTACCGAACCACTAAACACAGAACCCTTAGCATTCAACCCTTGGCATTGAATTTGGCAGTTTCCATAAGTCATTGCTTTGACAGTGTAGCTGTCAAAGTTTTGTCTTCCTACCTGTTTCTCCCTGTCCCCAAAGGAAAACCACCAGCGTCTTGTGTGTCCGTAGAACCGGCCAACCAACAGCAGCGCTTACCATCTGCTGCCAGGCAACCTGCTTCTGAACATCTTTAACGGTGACTCACAGTCTGAGGTTGCCTCCCTGTAGTCTTGAAGCTCACCTCAAGAAACTTTCTGAAAACATTACTTACCAGACGGGTCAGTTTGACCAGTCTCAGGATTACACCCAGTGTGACATTCTGCCTTTCACCCCAATGTCCTAACTTTCTGACTTCTATGGAGAATATCAAAACTAAATTCAGTTGATTTATAACTTAGTGAGGGAAAAGGACATCTGCACAGCAGCATTATTAGGTTCTGACTCTACCCCTACTGTGCTTTTGGGACACTGATCATTTACAATGTTTTCCTTCCTATCTTGGCACTAGCAAAGTCAAATGAGTGTGACAAATTACTTGGTTACACAGGGTACATCTACTGACCATGGGCATAGCATGCCAGGAGAGGCAGGATGAATAAATGGATGGATCGTCTGTGATTTAGCTCGCTGTGTCTTGATCTCAGCAGCGACGACAGCCGGCGGAAGCGTGACGGCTTTTTGTTTGCCAGCGTGGTCACAGAATGGTTTACAAGGGATGCACATACACCCCGGATGGAATGAATAAAATAATTTGTTTAGTGTGTGCTGCCAGGATATTTGACTTGCTTGGTTACGTTTAGCCCATAGCCTCATCATAATGAAACAGCAAGCAGTCAGAGTTGCCGAATGGGAGAGAAAAGCAAGCCTGAGGTACTGTGAAATGATGCTCCTCGTTCACACACGCTCATTTTTCTTCCTGTCAATACAATTTCCAGTGACAAATATTGTTGACATGCACGCCTGATGACAACCTATAATTAAGCTATTGACAAATGTCACCAGATAAATAAAAAAAGTTTTATATATCTGTCATTTATAGATTCAATGATACATAAATTGCACAGTTTTATTTTTAATTAGACACCAGTCATTAGATAATCGCTTTTTTGCCTGTTCACATTCTGTCATATCACCTTCCAATGGCACTTTAGTTAAGGATGCTCAGATCCAGTTAAGTCAACGACCTGTGAAATTCTTGGAGGATGATGTAGTTCTTAAAGTACATCGTATAATGTCTTCTTAATGTCAGCTTTATTCCAGCATTGCATAAATCGTGTTACGCTGACATTTTGCGTTGTGCGGAGAATATTAATTCAACTCTCAGTTTGTAACAAAACATTGTTAGACAGGAGAGCTGCACCAGAGTCCCACAGCTGCTTTCTGGTTATTTAAAGGTTGACAGAATGGCTTCCAAAGGCTTTTGCATGCTCATTTTAATGACTCTAATTTCCTTGACTCTTAAATCTTAGATGCTATTGGCATTTTTTTCAGACTGAAACAGAAAACAGGGAGAACTGATTCTGCTTTCAACACTTTTCCCTTTTCTGTAGACTAATTTATTCCAATGAAGACACTGAGCAGACCAACGGTGCCTCAGGGATCTATCTTTGGCACAGTTGTCTTATCTCCGTATGAGCCCTAATTAGCCAAAAACACACATCACTATCTCACCATAAAATCCAGCGACTAAAAGACTGCACCTCTCTAAACATTGTAAATAAATTGCGAGTAAATTGAAAGCAGTTACTAAATGTCTTCCTCTCAACACTGGATGAGAAACGGATGGAGATGATTTGGACCACGATTAAGCTTTAATGACGCACGTACCACAAATAGAATCTGACAAACAGCTGCAACTTCAAGGTTCACACAAAATATTTCTGACCTTAGACTCCCCTATTGTGTGTAGCTCTCGCCAACATCACTGACCTTGTATCCACATCAGAGCCACAGGGAAAACACTCGTCTGGTCCAAGGTCAAAGCCGAGAATTTGTTGGCGCCCTACGCCATTATGACAGACGGGTTCAGAAATGATCCACCAAGCAGACTCAGACTGTCACACATCCTAGGTTTATTGCCTGGTTACATATCTTAACTCTATTCTTTGCACCATACATTCACTACTATCTACACTAGGACCTATTTCAAACTTTTATACCTCCATCAACAAAATTGTCACTGAATCCTGAATGAACCAGAAATAAATTCACATCAAAGTTTAAAACAAGTATCAATTATTGCGTCATTGCACCTGGACACTACATATTGTTAATGCTGTTGCTATGACAATGTTTTTATACTTGGATCTGCATTAGTCATAGTTAAACAACATAACCAAATTACATATATTACAATCAGATTCAACTCTATTTTTAGTCTAGAAATCACTTTCTTTTCTCAGATGCATGACCTCCCCCAAAAGAATCTGAATCTGCATTATCTCTATTCTTTTGTACATGCATCTGGCAGTTTCCTTGTCTCCACATGACAAAAATGTATTTAAATGTCCTAATCACAATGAGTTGTCCATTTACTAATGATTATTGATACTTGCATCAATATTGGCAACAACCTGAACATTTAGGATAAGAATGTTCATGTGTATTTTGACCTAGACATCATAAAATCAAATAATTATGTCAATATTTTCCCCACGTCAAATTAGGGGGGAATGGGGAAACCAAAAAATTATATTTCATAGTCAAATATTTAGAGATACTGAAGATTAAAATTGAGCCCTAAGACAAAAAGGGGGTGAAAATCAATGAAGTACTTAATGTATAATACAGTGCAATAGTTCTGATGGAGTGCTAACATCATATTCGTATAAGTGCCTTTATGTTCTGACATTTCACATTCTGCAGCTAATCTCATGCTAACTTTTCACGCTGCCGCAACAAGAAGTCTTTTCTTTGGATGACAGCAAACTGTTCTTGGTCATTTCTCCACTGAATGGTCCCATTAAATCTAGTAGTCAGGAGAAGTTGCTGTTCTTGCTGTTCAAACATGAACCTTCTCATACCATCCACACTAACAAGAACGTGTCTAGTAGTTGCGACTCTCTGGTCATATTCATTTCTATGTTATTTTACAGTTTGTTATAGATTAGGTACGTTGAAGTTTGTTGTTGTTGTTGTTGTTGTTGATGATGATACTTTTGGCAGCTCATGCTGGTTCAGCTGACAGTAATTAGCTTTTGTGGTTCAATTCTTGTGCATCACAGGTGTGATTTCACCAGCATTACATAGGAACTTACAATTAAAGCTTTAATTCTTTGTTTGTCTTTGACAAACGAAGAATTTAGAAGCACAATTGATCACCGTCCTCCTTCTTGTGTCGATTCTATGATTCTATGAAAGTTCCTTTCAAGAGCAAAGAAATTTATGTTAAATCCATTTCCATCTAGCTTAGCGTGATTAGAATATATCCATTCATGTCAGAATTAGCTGTTGATGTATTATAGTGACCTCACTTGTTTATAATTTCTTCAGCTGTTATTGTTTACTTGCTTTTTGATGACAGAAATCAGGCATCATTGGAATATTTTATTAGATTATTTTTAATTAAAGTATATTTCAATGTGCCTTTGTAAGGAATCTGGCTTCTGCTGTTAGGAACAGCAGCAGGAGCAATATTAAAATTAGGTTTTTGCTGTTCTCATGCTGTATTGTTCTTCTAATAACACCGGGCACAGCTCTACCTGTGTCCTCAGGGAACTACCTGGCACTCCTTCATCAATAGCTTGGCTTTCTGGTAGAGTCTGCTCACTGAGTACAAAATTCTACAGCAACAAATTACATTTTTAATGAGCACAACCTCTTACTAATAGCTGTGCTAAATCAGTGTGTTGCACATCACTTATATCAGCAACTTTAAATTTTATGGCAATTAAAACAGAGCTCTGTGGTTATGTAATGCACCCTAGAGCAAGTGCCTCACTTATGGTGCAGCTTTCGCCCAAAGTCCAAAGCTATAATTCTGAGTTTAACCTTTTAGGTATCCATTCTCCATGTCTGGAATTAGTCATAATTACAAGGTTCATGGCTCTTGATGGGAAGGCCATTCATTTTCATAGGAAATCATGAAAATGTATTTCAAAATGGCTGTAAACAACATAATCAAAACTGAATGTGGTAATTTCCTAATTCTTTAGACATT
Organism: Antennarius maculatus; assembly: GCA_013358685.1. NCBI lineage: Eukaryota > Metazoa > Chordata > Actinopteri > Lophiiformes > Antennariidae > Antennarius > Antennarius maculatus. Next base: position 4,739,982 of record CM023620.1, on the reverse strand, counting down.
CACTGTAATGGAAAATAGTGCAAAGACAATTTGTCTAGAGTTGAACATCATAAACTTTGTGGATTTTGTAAGGATATTTTTATCTTTAATTTTCTTTTGATAATGTTGGGATATGTTTATTAAAGACTGAAAATGTTGCACAATGCTGAAGATTGTCTGATTATTAGACTATTTCACAGGTAAAGAGGCTCATTAACAGCTGATCATTTCCTGATGAAAGACAAAGTCATTCTAAAGTAAAGATAGAAGAAAATCTGTTAACAGTTTGATATGAAAAACATAAAGATCCTCAACACACAATGGCAATGGTAGATTTCCATCATATGTCAATGTTGAAACTTTTAAATGTCATTGTCCTACTACAGTTGCATTAATGTCAAGATAGAGAAGGCTAGTAGAGACAGGTCGACTAATAGACCTTTCTTAGCTGGACGTATGCAGAACAAAATGACTGGGTTAATTTATAGTCCTCCGGTGTAGATATGCTGCACATTGTCTGTGATCTTACTCTGTGGTGTTGATTTTGACGGGCTATAGCGCCCACTACTGCCCTGGCATGTACAGTACAGCATTTTTAACTTTTCTTTTTTCTGCAAAGAAACACCTGCAATTTTAATGGAAAGAGAGCCTAAAAAAATTCTGTGGACATTGATTAAATGCTGTATCGTTAAGTAGAACATCATTTGACACAACAGTGACCAATTACCAAACAGCAATATTTGACAAGTTATATGGAGGAACATGTTGTGTAGGTGTAGGTGTGTAGGTGTGTAGGTGTGTAGGTGTGTAGGATGACTCTGGTGGTGAGGAAGATGAAGAGGACAAAGACAGAGCAGAAGACGAAATGGTGGAAGCTAAAAAAGGAAGAGTGTTGCATGACCTTTAGGAAGGAGTTAAGACAGGCTCTGGGTGGTCAGGAGGTGCTTCCAGATGACTGGACAACTACAGCTAATGTGATCAGGGAGACAGGTAGGAGAGTATTTGGTGTGTCATCTGGAAGGAAAGTAGATAAGGAGACTTGGTGGTGGAATGAGGAGGTACAGGAGTGTATACAAAGAAAGAGGTTAGCTAAGAAGAAGTGGGACACTGAGAGGACTGAGGAGAGTAGACAGGAGTACAGGGAGATGCAGCGTAAGGTGAAGGTAGAGGTAGCAAAGGCCAAACAAGAAGCTTATGATGACTTGTATGCTAGGTTGGACAGTAAGGAGGGAGAGACTGATCTATACAGGCTGGCAAGACAGAGAGATAGAGATGGGAAGGACGTGCAGCAGGTTAGGGTGATTAAGGATAGGGATGGAAGTCTATTGACAGGTGCCAGCAGTGTGATGGGAAGATGGAAAGAGTACTTTGAAGAGTTGATGAACGTGGAAAATGAGAGAGAACAAAGACTAGAAGAGGTGACTGTTGTGGACCAGGATGTAGCAAAGATTAGCCAGGATGAAGTGAGGAGAGCACTGAAGAGGATGAAGAGTGGAAAGGCAGTCGGTCCTGATGATATACCTGTAGAGGTTTGGAAGTGTCTAGGAGAGGTGGCAGTAGAGTTTCTGACTGGGTTGTTCAACGGGATCATAGATAGTGAGAAGATGCCTGAGGAGTGGAGGAGAAGTGTGCTGGTGCCCATTTTTAAGAACAAGGGAGATGTGCAGAGTTGTGGCAACTACAGAGGAATAAAGCTGATGAGCCATACAATGAAGTTATGGGAAAGAGTAGTGGAAGCTAGACTAAGGGCAGAAGTGAGCATTTGTGAGCAGCAGTATGGTTTCATGCCAAAAAAGAGTACTACAGATGCAGTATTTGCTTTGAGGATGTTGATAGAGAAGTACAGAGAAGGCCAGAGGGAGCTGCATTGTGTTTTTGTAGATCTGGAGAAAGCTTATGACAGGGTGCCCAGAGAGGAACTGTGGTATTGTATGAGGAAGTCTGGAGTGGCAGAGAAGTATGTTAGAGCGGTGCAGGACATGTATGAGGACTGTAAGACAGTGGTGAGGTGTGCTGTAGGTGTGACAGAGGAGTTCAAGGTGGAGGTGGGACTGCATCAGGGATCAGCTCTGAGCCCCTTCTTGTTCGCTATGGTGATGGACAGGCTGACAGACGAGGTTAGACAGGAATCTCCATGGACTATGATGTTTGCAGATGACATTGTGATCTGCAGTGAGAGTAGGGACGAGGTGGAGGAGAAGCTAGAGAGGTGGAGGTTTGCCCTGGAAAGGAGAGGGATGAAGGTTAGCCGCAGTAAGACAGAGTACATGTGTGTGAATGAGAGGGACCCAAGTGGAAGAGTGAGGTTACAGGGAGAAGAGATCAAGAAGGTGGAGGATTTTAAGTACTTGGGGTCAACAGTCCAGAGCAATGGAGAGTGGGGAAAAGAGGTGAAGAAGCGTGTCCAGGCAGGATGGAATGGGTGGAGAAAAGTGTCAGGTGTGATGTGTGATCGAAGAGTTTCAGCTAAAATGAAAGGAAAGGTGTACAAAACTGTGGTGAGACCAGCGATGTTGTTTGGTCTAGAGACAGTGTCACTGAGGAAAAGACAGGAGGCAGAGCTGGAGGTAGCAGAGATGAAGATGCTGAGGTTCTCTCTGGGAGTGACCAGGAAGGATAGGATCAGGAATGAGTACATCAGAGGGACAGCACATGTTAGAGGTTTTGGAGATAAAGTCAGAGAGGCCAGACTGAGATGGTTTGGACATGTCCAGAGGAGAGATAGTGAATATATTGGTAGAAGGATGCTGAGTTTTGAACTGCCAGGCAGGAGGCCTAGAGGAAGACCAAAGAGGAGGTTTATGGATGTAGTGAAAGAGGACATGAAGGTAGTTGGTGTGAGAGAAGAGGATACAAAGGACAGGGTTAGATGGAGGCGGTTGATTCGCTGTGGCGACCCCTGAAGGGAAAAGCCAAAAAGGAAAAGAAGATATGGAGGAACATGTTGGGTTTTTTTATGAGTGGTCTTTTTTAAAGATCCCTCAAACCCATGATGTTTTCCTTCTAAGTCAAAAATTAAGGATGTGTCCCCCGTGTGAAGCCACACAGATTTGAAAATGATCTGCACCACAGAAACGGTGCCAGCCATTGGATAAGGCGTAATCATACTTGTTTATGTGAGCGCAGAGTTTGCAATTCTCCTGTTCATTAGGATGAAAAAACAGAATATACATCAACTTGACACAAACAGAAGTATTACAGTCAGGCATAATTAATCACTCGCTGACACAATTTACATCTTATCAACTATCCCAATTATAAAGAGTTTTATTATGAAATGCTTTTTAACATCTAAACCCTGCCCATGCAAAGCTCACGACTTTAGGAAGAAGGCTTTTTCAAGAATATCACCAATAAAATGAAGCATAAAAACAAGACATCTCCCTGGTTTTCTGCAAAATTAGCATGATGTTAAAAACAAACCTTCACCCCTCTTCTCTGGTGGTTAACAGAGTATTTGTGGGTGAACTACATTATGCAGGTTGAAAGAGAATCATAATGATTGGATCCAAAGTTATGAGTTCATAAACAGAAAAACAGCATGTAGCACAGAAAGTGCGATTGAAGAATTTGTGTTTTGACAAGTTTGCCCATTGAAAATCAAGACAACGCGAGTCTTAAAGGACTTGAAGTAATGAAAATTGCAGAATGAAGAGTTTATTATTGACGTCATACTCTTTTTTTTTACACTTCTGTGCCTGTTTTGAAGGAATACTTGCTTAATGGTTGCTGTTGCTGCTGGATAGATAAGCAGGTTTGATAGATGCATTTATGAGATGTGTCATGACATTGTACAAGTGTTTACTGAGGGACGGCGTCCTGGCACGGTGCATTCTTCAAGGGACGCAAATCAAGCTTCTATTGTGAGCTCGTCAGTCATTGCTATGTTTTGGCAAACTGCTGTATTCTCACAGCGGCGTGTTGGCAATACTGTTCCTGTCATGTTAAAATAATAAAAGGAGGTCATAGACTTTTGTTTGTAATCTATATATTCTTTTCAGAGGTATAAATGTATTTGAGCTAAAGAAATATTTTCATAACTTTAAAGGCTGCTCATTTAAATCATCTTTGTCATACGTACATGAAAATGTAATAAAAGGTAAATTTTTATCAGCAACTAGATAGATACATATTGTAGATGGATGGATGGATAGATAGATAGATAGATAGATAGATAGATAGATAGATAGATAGATAGATAGATAGATAGATAGATAGATAGATAGATAGATAGAGAGAGAGAGAGAGAGAGAGAGAGAGAGAGAGAGAGAGAGAGAGAGAGAGAGAGAGAGAGAGAGAGAGAGAGAGAGAGAGAGAGAGTTCAGCATGGTATTGCTGGTGTGTGGCAGGGAGAGGGGCCAGGCTTGTGGGTGGAGCCACAGCTCCACACCTGTGGGTCCTCTCCACACCTGATACTCATCCACACACCAGTAACTGATGTTCACACCTGAACTTCATTGGTGTTATCATCATGAGGCTTTTTAAGCCAGGTTGGATGAGAGCTGGTTGCGAGTTCATTTCTCAAGTTTGGTTTCTGGTAGTCTGTCCTGAGTTTGTGATTCTTGTCTGGAGAGTTTTTGAGTTTGTTATTAAATCATGGAGAAAAGATTCACTTTTGGCGTCCTGCATTTGGGTCTATATCCCGCCAAATGTGACAGATAGATGGATGGATAGATGGATGGATAGATGGACAGATATCAGAGGTCAAAGACTCCTTTGGGTGCCTTCAACTGTATTAATTTAAAGACAGATTTGCCATCTAAAAATGGTGATGTGTTGGGGGTTCATAAAACACAACACATAAGATTTATGTGTATCGCAGTATTTACATAAAAACAATTAAAATCCATTGTTGCTTCACCACATTTATGATAACTGACAGTTTAAGCTGGCTTTGTGCAGGTGATGCAAAAGCAGTAAAATGTCAGCTATAACAACGATAAAACTCTTGCCGGGACTGCAAGAGTTAGCTCATTTATATGGTTAAAAAACACCCCGAGTCCTTTGATGTCCCAGACAGGAACCTCCCACAATCGATTCTGGTCGTCTGAAAGAGACTCCATGTATCTGCATGCAAACGGTGTCAGATGCTGCTGAATGTCTGATGCAAAGACCTTCAGTGTTACATAGCTGCAGTCTATATAGGCAAATTTAAAGTTAGATTTAGTTTTATTATTAAAGGACTTTATTGGGTCAAATTAAAGACTCTCCCTTATCTCCCTTGTCTCAGAGCATCAGAAGCTATTTTGCTGATGCAGTATCTCAGGGGCATGTCTTTTTTTTTTTTTAATGCAACCATTTCTGCACAAAATTAGCCAACACATAAACCGAGTAGGTATAGGACCCACTGAATGACCTGAAAATGTATACATCCCTATTTAGACCACACATATTCTCCTACATAATTGGAGACTGGTTGTTGTGTTCTTTAAAACTCACTGGATTAAAAATTATTTAAAAAAAAAAAAAAGATTATTAGAGTGCAATATACTGTAGTTAGCCTGTACAGTCACACTGATTCCTCCTTTGGGGAATCTGCAGCAGGAATCAGCCACACTGTCAGCGTATGTACTTGAAAGCCATTCAGCTCGAGGCACATGGCCACCGGCCCAGTTGGACCAATTCAATTTCTGTGCTCACAAATGTGTAAGTGCTAGTCCATTTGGCCGATTTATAGACGTATTTGAAGCTCAGAGAGCCTGTGTGCTTATAAATCACTGGATGCATAAAATAATGTTTGCTATGCAGAGATATAGTACGCACCGGAGATGCTCATCTTGCTTCACATTCTCACCTTATCAAAGATTCCTATGCTGCATACTTTCAGTCACCTGTCATTTTGGGCATATGTGGCCCAAAATGACACCAGTGGGAAATCCATATATGGTCACTGACTGTTAATAGAGGCTGAGACGATTGGAAGAAAATCCAAAAGAGCCAACACCTCCACTCTCGTGACAGGAGTTTCAGGAATAAATGTTTTGGCGTCAGTGAATTTCAAACTTCTTTAATACATAAAAACAAAATGAAAAAAATAATAACAATAATTTTACCACCTGGGGTTGAGTAATTATGTTGTTACTAATTGTTGCCTAAATGTAATCAGCAGAAAGAGCTGAATTCCCACACTCACATTCTTCTAATACGTAAAGACACACATACACACACATTGGTGGACATAAATAGTGTGTACACACACAGTCATGAAAATACACATATTTTTAGCCATTCCCTGTTGTATCCTCACTTCCAACAGCGCTTTCAACTCCAAGAGCTGGTGAGTGGGGAAAAGTGTTTCTTGGATGGATCCCAGATTTATACAATGGAGGAGATAAAATAGCGCTAGCTGGGCCAAACATGAGGAGCTAATAGTGGAGCCATCAGAAAGGCTTGGACAAGGGAATTAGAGAGAGGTACTGATCAGCACTTATAGGCTTAGAGATTAAAGTTTTGTAAAGTATTCTTTTGGAAAGTGACTTTCAGTTTAGACTACAAATGCGAATGCATGTTTTAAACTCCAGAGGAGTGAACACTCACCTCAAGGGCCATTTATGTCACATGATCTTCATTTAACTCACAGATTTTCCTCAGTTTCAATTTCTTACTCTGACAGTTTTGTTTTTGTTTTGTTTTTTTCCCCATCCTGTGAATCAATGCCGGTATTCCACCTTATTTATAACTGACATAACAGAAGGAATGAAGTACAATAGGATAATGAAATATGATTATCCAACTCGATTTGTTGTTTATCTTTTCAAAAGTTGAGCGTCAGTTTCATACCAGCAAGAAAAAAATTTAATTAGGCTCTTATATGATGAGACATGAAATCTGAGGCTATTCCACATTATTAAATATGAGTTTTAAAAGTGGAAACGTTTAATACTGGAGAATGACCACTGGATTTTATGGATATGTTGCAAGTGAAATTACACCAGATGCAAACCACTCTGCTATCTTCACCTCTCCTCTAAAGATGGTTATCTACTGTAAATCAATAGAGTCTCTTCACTATTGGCATGACGAGGAGCTGACTCAGCCTAATTACCTACAGGTCAGGTTCTTAAATCAAGCGAACGAGAACAGATAAACTATGAGCACTTAAACCATCGCTGTCTTAGTGCTCGTGTCAAAATCGGCATTCGCAAATGAATTGTAAATTTATGGAAATGCAACAAGCATGAGAAGAGCTTCTTGCATTTTGGGTGACAAATTGAAAGCAGGGGAACACCCAAGAACTGTCTGCCTGAGTGCCAAGGAAGACAGTTAATCTGTACACTGTCCCGGGCCTCTTAATTCCCACCGAAATGTGCCAGACATTCCCATCTCCTTCCTATCCCGCATGTTCCTTTTCCCTTATCTCTGTAATTTGGTGTGCACTGACAACGGGAAGTTTGACAGAGCTATTGACAGAAAGTATGCCACATTGAGCTAATAACTTCAAGATTTCAGACAATGAGGGGGACATTAAGGGAAATGTACGGCAGCCAGAACAGAAAAATACAGCAATTAAAGACTGAGAGCTCTCTGCAGGAGCCTTTCTTTATTTCATTATTTTTTTTCTATATGTCCACTTCCTATATTATATAAAACCACCAGTTTATTATGGATTTAGTCCTGTACCTTCTTATTTTAACATGGAGAAAATATAAACACTAAATATTAGAGAAAAAACAGTGCCTTAAGGCAGGTTATTGCTAGTTAGAGCATTAACCTGCTGACAATAAGCTGTAAAAAAAATGAGCCAAAATATAGTTTTATCACTTAAAGGAATATGCTAAAACCAGTAGCGTGGAAACAAATCCTGACCAAGAGTAACAATAAATGAATATATAAAAATATTCTGCCTACCATCATCTCTAAAGATTACTAATTGGCATGTTATATATTTTTCATTTATGTTTCTGTACCAGCTGAACTGTAAAAACTATTTTTTATTATTTCAGACAGTGACCGTTTAAAATGACAAATTGCATGTCGTAGCTTCAATTTGCAACACATCTTTTGAAATAAAAAAACAAACGTGTCAGGAAAAAAATAAATCACATAAGCAACAGACAGCAGTCGTACTGACATGGCACTAATTGTACAGAAACCCATTAAAATGACAGGCATAAGCTTACTTTACATGGCTGCATGTACTGCAGAACTTTTACATTTTTACAATGTTTTTTTTCTGTACTTTTACAGACATGATTTTGCAGGAAAGCACTTTAGAGCTTGAGTAGCTTCTGCTTTGTTTTCTTATTTAGAGTAACATGTAGTTTACAACGAGGCGTATCGTGTCATATGTTGAATACAGTAGGAGCTACTCTGCTGAACATTATTTACAATCTGGTGTTAGGGACCAACCTTGAGTCATAATTGGTCCCTGCCAGAGCCTGGTACTCATTTATCCATTAATCCTCTTTAATTAATTCTCTTTCATTTACCTTGGTTAGAAGAAATCAATAGCACGGGTTCCACTTAATTTGACAAATGGTCTTTTGCTCAATCCCTTGATGCTGTGTGTGCAAGAATGTGTGTGCATGTGTTTGGACAGCACAGATGTTGTGGAAATTAAAAAAAATGATTTTTAAAAATGAAATTAAACTGTGTTTTTTAGAAGATTTGGGGTGGAAATCCTACTGGTTAGAGATTGTAATTGGTTTTATTAAACTCCAGCACATGTTTTCCATGAACTGTCAACTGTGGAAACCCGTTTGTTACTCTGTGTGGTGGATTCTGACACATCCCACTAGAACGTATCCCTTTTCACCACAGAGGACCCTGATCCTTTGAGCTTTGTCTCTTCCCTAACATTTATACACTTTTTTTTTGAAGCTTCAAAGTTAGTCCCAGAGGTTTCAATTAGAAAAGTGTGGTGCATCTAAGTGTATTCACTTTAATAGTAGAGAGTGATCTCCTGAGTGTTGTTGAAGGGTATTGCTGGAAGTGTTGCTCTGTCTCTAACTCGGGTTAATTGGGTTTCTTTCAGCTTCAGCCAGGAATAGTAGAATGAAAAAAAACGACAGGAAACTTCTTTTATTATCTGCTTTAACCTCGTGTTTTTATTCTGATTCACAAAAGCTACTACTGTTGTAATTTTTAAGTTGAACCACGAAGATATCAATGATATGTAACTGCATTTCTTAAAAGAACAAATCATCACAATCTTTTTAATTAAATATTTGAGTGTTCTGGAATATTGTATGGGTTTGATTCTTTTCTTTTGGGGGGGGGGGCAGACTTTTGGATCAATTACAGGAAGTTAGCTGGAGTCACACATGGGGACAGGAGAAGATGGAGTGGTTTATTTGACATAGTTCAATGAAGAATCAAAAGTTAATTGGGAGGGGGGAAAAAAAATCATTGTGGGAAATCTGTCATAGTCCCAGTTCCAGTTTTCCCTCCTGTCGTCTGTATCCTGGGTTCACTCCCACTCAATCCTCTCATTCCCGTCACCTGTGTTGCTACAGCCACCTGCTTCCCATCTCTAATCGGGCTCCATCTACTTAAAATCGGCTCAGACTTCATTGTCTTCCTGAGATTTTGTTGGTTTCTTGCCTGTTCTTCAAAAACCTGTTGTAGCAAAAAAAATTTTTTTTAATTAAACCATGAATGTGGAGTCTGCTCTGGTGTTCTGCATGTGGGTCCTGACCTCACCCACAATACAGTCATCAGTTGTAGTTAGTTTGTTAATTATGTTAGGATTATGTAAAATTCTATTTAGACGCCAAATACGAGTTTTACTATGTTCAAATGTTTTCATGCTGGGAATTGGCCTATTAAAAATAGTATTCATAAATGAAGGCTGGGGAAAAAGATAAATCCACATAAGTGCCTTAAGACTGCATGAAGCTGCTGAATAGCCTTTGTTAATTATCAGGTCTCGCCATCCTGCTGATGGCATTGAAAGTGGAATATGAGTATGACATTGGTTCACTTGTGGTAGGGCAACTTCATTAAGAGCACACGGCCATTTTTGATGATGGAGTAGCAAATAAACTGTCCCAAATGGCTCCCATTTCCCTCACCTCCTCCTTCCTCCCTCCTGTTTTCATCCCTCTCTCATCATATTTCTTGTTTACGAAGCAAGTGAGGAGAGGACAAGATCTACGTACGTGTAGTCTCAAGGACAAGGGTATAAAAAAAACATGCAACAGGTCTGACCTCAGGCGCTGTGGTTTTAACATTAAAGCAATGCCACTGTTTACTGTTAGAGTAAAAACACGATTCCAGAATTGAATTTGATTGTTTAAAAAGCGTGGTGACTTTGTAAAAGGTCAGCTTTAGTCTAACCTTTGGGACATCACCAATGTTTGGAACCAACAGGATAAAATGTGCTTTTATTTCTTTTGAAGTGGTCTGAAATAAGATTAAAAGAGTTTGCATCCATTTGGCGTTAAGTGGATCTCCTAGTGGCATTGAGGCTATAGCAGTGATGGAGGAATACAAATCCTTCGTTTAATTAAAAGTAGACATTATCTCGTGGGATACTGCTCTGGTGTAAATGTCCTCAGAGGAATTGTGAAGGCTTACGTCTGAAATTTACCACACAAAACTAATTTTCTGCTACAGAAAACAGTATTTGAGGCTCCTGGTCAGCCTTTTTTAAGTCCTGCAATCTGTTGTTCTACACATATTTTTCTGAATTAGATACAATTGAAACCTAAATGTAAGAATGCATTATATTTATTAAGGGGCAGGCTATTAAGTGGGGAGTTGCCACATTAGGGGATGATAACATGCGATAAGCATAACTTGCTGCATTTAATTAGCAAGTAAATGAATATTGTTGTATGTATGTAAAATGTCACAGTAGACACAGAAGCTGCCTTGTTCCCCTCCATGTGTTTTGTCCTTGTAGCGCACCGGAATGCTATTTAAACCTCACACCAGGGTGATGTTATGCAGCAGTTAGTTTGTTGGGGTAAATAAAGGCAGAATGCAGAGATGGATGTTGTGGATCTCTGTACAAAAAAGCTACAGACTTATTATCACTTTGTATAATAAAGCAATAATCATAAAACTTTATTTATATAGTTCAGTTCAGTCGTTTATTATCCCAGATGGGAAACTTGGCTTCAAGACAGGAGCACAAGATGAAAGAATAACAACACAAGAAACACAAGTACAGAAGAGATCCTCCCACCTCCAGTAAGATAAACAACAGCAATAAAGCAGAACAATACAGACAAAGACACAAACAATCTCTAACATTACAAAATGATTTATATACATTGAAACATTGTTAATTCATGTGTGCACTTCAGATTTATTGGTCAGCAAACGGATTACATTTTGCTCCTGCTGCAATTTAATCAAGGCTAAGTCTTATCTCTTAAAAAGAGATAGAAACTTGTCGTCACAGACCGACATGTACATAGTCTTGTAAAGAACATGCTGGTCAAGAACAGCCACTTTCATCCTTGAGGACCAAGTTTTCCAATAATTGAATTCCAATAATTGAAAAGGTAATAACAGATTCTCTGAGCGGTTTAGAGAATAGTAGTACCATCTTTCACTCTACTTTAAAAGCAAAAGTGATGCCATCCCGTCTTGTACATTGAATCTTAAACCAAATTATTATCAATTATTGAACCAAAATATTAACGGCACTCCACAGTTTAATTTAGATATCAGATGTGTTCATGAGAACAAGGGACAAACACCAGCCGCAAACTATCTTCTTCATAAACATATCCAGTAAGAAATAAGAGAAATGGTCCCGTAAAACATATTTATTATGCAGATTTAAGCTTGTTTGCAGGTAAAAAAAATATTTAGTTAAAACATAAGGACATTATTAACAAGTATTCAGATTAAACATCTAATATTTCTGTGAATTCCATGCACCGCGATGGCATTGTTCTATCACCACTAGAGTGGTTTCGGTGGTGTAAAAAGGGACAAAAGTTACAAGAAATGATCATTTCTGTGGTTTACCCGAACCAGACCCCTGCAGCATGGGGGTATAACTGCTGTACAGGAATCCACAGCTTCCCACACAGAACAGAAGTTGAGAAACAATAAATGGCAGAACAGTGCCAGAGACTTCCTGTGGTGCAATAAAACCGCATGAGCAGAGCTGAACACTGACAATAAAAAATAGAATCGATGGGTGTGCTTCACGTTTCCCATCCCATTGACAGATTATTTCATGGATCACAGCAAACAACACTGAGATTCATTCAACAGAGGGAGTGTCTCAGCTCTCATTCTGCAATATGCTTTTTTGATTATGTTAAATCTGAGGCTGTTTAAGCTTTTGTCAGTAGTGGAATTAAACAGACAGGGAAGGCATGGGAACGTTCCAGTGTGACATACCACAGACGCCTAAAAAGAGACAGGGCAGACAGGGAGAGTCACATAATCTAAGTCATTATCAGACGTAAATGAACGGAAAGTGCAACCATCTCAAACGAACAAAGTGATTTCACAGATCACTGATGCCCTTTTCTGGAGATGGCAAATTAATGGCTGCACTATATATTTTTTCCTGTGCTTTCCAGGCCCTCCTGAGTGCTATAACACTGAGTGTAAGGGCTTGCCATCAAAGAGGTGAATCGTTTTCTGCCCTGGACACAGAATAAAGTGAATTGGGGAATTGATAATGAGATTCGCTTAATTGTTAATTAACATAATCGTGTTAATAGGATTCTGTTAATTTAAGATTTATTTCCTTATCGATTAATTTATTCTTTTTGCTGTGTATGTGTGAAATGATGTTAGATAATTACCAGAAGCCTTTAATTGCCAAGAATGGAATTTGCAGCGTGTCATTAATCAAGCTGACGATCGCGAATGAGTGTAGATTTACGTTATGCTCCTAGTTTCAGAGTTGCTTGCAAGTTTTTGTTTTTTCTTAACAAGTCCAAGTCTTATTGTCATGGGCATTCTATCATGCACTGTTTAGAATTTAGGCATTCAAAGCAACTGCTGAATAATCATCCCTGCTTAATTTGTTAGCACACAGGATTAGCATTTAGTAGCTTTTTCTTAACAAGCGATTGCAATGCAACACAAAATCATGTGTCAGGTGTAATGGCTCCTAGAGAAGCCCATGTTTAATGTCCTGCATGCAGGTACAAACCAAGTGCTGCAGTGTCAGAACAGAAATGAGTGTTACACCTGGGAAAGGTTCAGCAAGGAGGAGAGTGGGGGAAGAGGGGAGAGTCGAGATATCGGGGGAAAGCATGCCAACAAATCAACGGTATCGATCGGGTTGACACAACACTCAGCGCAGTTTGAATCATATCATGACCAGGCATGGACAAGGCCAATAAGCAAAAAAAAAAAAAAGTAAGTTACCTCATTTTGCTGTAAAGCTAGATTCAAGTTAAAGTTAGATGACAGACAGTCAGCAAACCAGTTAGCTTTGTTTTGGCATTTATAGTAATATACAGCTAATTTAGGTTTAGAATCTACGCAGACTTTGCAGCTGAATGTCTCTAACATGAAACCTTGACATGATCATTGTGTTTTAGCCCATCCTGTGAGTGCTCTGTTATCTGTTGCATATCATAACCCATAGCTCATCTAATAAAATTCCTTTTCTCACCTTAAACTCCAGACAATGGTATTTTTTGCCACAACAGGATTTAGCTCGTCAAGGTACAAGAAACAGCTCTAGCTCTATCCAAAAGCAGAACCTAAAAACTCATCTAAAAAAGTCAGAATTCATGATTTATTTTTTTGTACCATTACCAGCAGAATTGTTTCTAGCACCCTAAAATACTTCCTGTTTTTCCTGTTTTTCTGTTTCAATGAGTTCGCCCATGTAGCTGCTGCTCCTTTCCAAGTGCCCATCTGTGCAGGAGAGACCAGAACTGGTCCACCAAAGACTCTCATTGAAATTGCAATCCTTTTCTTCTGTTCGCATTCTCTTTAGTGTGTTTTTGTTCAAATTTGTGGTCTATATCCACAGTACATGAAACACAATTTACACCACACACAGTGACATCAGTCAGAGCAGCCTGAAAGTCATGAATTCACTTGCGCGTGAAGAACCTTCCAGGCTCTTCTGGACTTTTAAAGATTTTAGTCAGATAGATGAACTGATAGATTTTAACCTTTTCTCCACAAACATTTGTGCATATGTTTTTAAAACATGTGTGAACCTACTTAAAGCAGGCACCTTCATTTTTTCCCCACTGACATCTAGATGGGTTTAATGTTTCTTCTCATTTGTCAGTCTTTCTCTCAAGCTAATTTACAGAACTTGAAAAAGAATGAGGATTAAGGATGTCTGAGGCATGTGATCCATGGCAACCAAAAGTCCCTCATCCAGAGAAGGAAGGCCAATTGAACCCAATTTGTTCCGCAAGGCTATCCCTGAACCGAAGCCCTCTATATCGCAATCACTTTGTCATTATTCTACCTCTTAGTATCTCATTCTCCACCTATCCAATCACAACCTGTCTCATTCTCCCATTAGCCTATCATTTGAAAGCTGTCAAATGAATTAAAATGTCTCACTGTCACTCTCGCTCTCTCTGCTGTCACTCCACTAAGTGCAACCAACCTCAACATCTAAACATCTCCAATCAAGAGTTTCTCTCATGAAGTCGTCAAGTTCCATCCTTCACCATCACCAGTGTCTTGGCTCCTGGGAGACATCGTCTACACTTCTCAATTGGACTGCTTCTCTTGGCGATCTACTAAATGCCAAAGACTATCTGTTCACCATAGATGTAACATTACTTCACTTCTGTCATTCTATTGTTCTTCTTTTGAGTCTCCCCTGATTGAATCAGAAGCCAGCAAAAGGCAAACTCGATTAGAAAAGTGGATCTTTGAAGGAAAATCTTTCCCAGAGGCTTTATGCGGGCTGAGAGAGGACATTTACTCAAATGGGCTTATTCTATTAATAACCAAGAGAAGATGAGAAAGGGCTTCATTCACACCAAAGATCAATGCAAACACATGTCTGCATTTTCTATTATTATTGATCTTTCAGCACCACTACTCCAAACGTGTTGCAACTTCAGGTTCAAAGCAACACGGATGTGAATTCAAGGTCAGGAGTGCAGCCGCTACCTGTATATATAAGCCTGGGAGTTGGTCCAAGTGTGGCAAACAACACATTTCAAAGGACTGTTGTTCAGTGACACCCGTTTGATCGTACCTCTGCTGCAGATGTCGCCACAATATGTCAGCAAGACGAGAGAAAAACCCACCCGAAACACAATGTACACATTCTGAACATTTCGAGGGACTCACATGAGGATGATTCAAGAACGTAGACTGTCTCCGAACACAATAGGACACAATTTAGTGATCAAACATGTAGACTTAATAAAGATTAATGTCTTTACTGCAGTACAAGGATGTCAGGCAGTCTGATAGGCAGATGAGAGACGTGGAAACTTTGAAGGAAAAACGGACGACAGTTTGACCAGTTGAAATGTTATGATTGTTCTTGCGTCAGATCTCTCACCAAAGAATTCTAGCAGCGCCGCTGATGACCTCGGGCTATCGGCTTTCTTTGGTACGATATCTTTGATATTCGGCTGCCGCAGTTGAACTTTTGTCAGCACTCCCATGTCAAACTGTCAGAATCTTGAGCTGCTCTCATGAGTGGTAAGGGAATACTGCATTTCTGGTCACATTTTTTCGTCAGTGACAGCAAGCTGATTTTTTTTTTTTCACTTATACACAACACAGCATAACACGGGTTTGTTAACATGTTATCTCAGATCTGTAACACATTCTATCCTCCTGAGCTCAGGCGTTAATGTTCTGACAAAATTTAAAAAAATAGATCACAAAACACATTATTCAATAAACAGTGCAGTTTTTTGTGATAAAAGTTCGATTTTTAAACAAATCAGTCCCGTCGTGATTAATTCTCTGAACCTTGTTTGAAATTTTGCCCGAGGATCTAGAAATTACTTTAATCCTCTTTCTTAAACCTCTTTGAAAAGCAAAAACAAAGGGACTGATTTGCAGCCACCCCAATGCGATCCTTCTAATCAACGAGAGATTCCAGTAAATGTCTTAGTCCTTTGACAGCATCCAAACATGTCTTTCCTCAGGATGGGGCAACGAAGTGCTGTGGTTCCATCATAAACTGACCAGTCGGAGCACGCCACAATTATTTCAGACAGGTTTAACATCATAATAACAGAAAGTGTGAGATTTCTGCGAGCTGCTTTTCATGTCCTACACCCACTGCAATCCACATTTATTTTAGTGTCATCTAAGAACCGTAACTTCTACACTCTGCTGGAAATGATCGGATTAGCCGCGCACGCGTTATCTTCAGTCTGCTAAAATTTCAACGTAATTATTCACATTGAAAAGACGATCCAGGAATAAAGTCTACATGCCATCGAAGGTGCCCTTATCACCTTATGCAAACCAGCTTGAGCTGCAGAACTGGGACTTCTGCCAAGTGGCCCCCACCCCTCAACCACCCCAAATGAGAAAAAAAAAAAGGTTTTAGCCATCCTCACAATTAGGAGAAGACACTGAGCCGGGTTTGACTGGATGGCCTGACATTATTAGCTCAGAGTAATTACGTTTTCATTATTCTTCCCCAACATCAAAATGATTTTTTGCGGTTCTCTGTCAGTGTGGCTAGAGCGTTCACTGCTCTGACTGGTGGAGATACCCAGAAGCCTAGTGTGAGGCTATGAAGACATACTGACCAGAAAAAAGGGGGAGAGGGTTGACAGAGGCATAGAGAAATAGAGACTGTCCTAAGCCCCTGTCACAGACTGCAAAGAGCTGTCATAGTCACAGTAGGGCTGTAAGAGTTTGGGACTTGGAGGGCTGAGCTGCTGAGAGAAGACTCGAATACAGAAAGAAAAACGTGTTACAGCAGCTTTTAAAAAATTTTTTTGCTTAAGTAATAAAAAAAAGTACTTTTTTAATGTGAGATCTCATTAAGAAGAAACCTGCATCACCCTCATTCTTTTTCACTACCTAAATCTGTATTATTATTTTAGTAATATTTTATGTTTTTTGGATGCATTTTTATGAAGCCCCAGAGGAGACGTAGAGTGGAAAAAAAACTAAAGGTGTGTACATATTAATAAACTGCACATACAGGTTGTTAATTTTTGCAGACCACAAAAAACAAAAACAAAATAATAAACCATATGTATAGAACAGTTATTTTTATACCTGAGTCCATATGTTGAAAATGTTCTATAATTCATCTCTTCATTCTTGTACCAGCAAAACCTTTTTTCCAGACAACAACATTGCTATAAACCTGGTATATCTGACAAAAACAAACAAGCCCAGAGCAGGAACATATGTACTGTAAAATGCACTGCAGTCTCTCTGGGACTGTAGAGGCTCGAGCTGATCTGTCAGTGCAGTAGTCAGCTGGCTGAGAAGCCACCTAAAATAAACACAACTTCTCTTCTCACAACTCTGGTAAAAGCTCATATCTCTTTATTAATTCAGCTGCATTTACTGCATGTTTGAATGACTTCAGGTTCAGAATAAATAAATTAAAAGCTGCTACAACTGGAGCTCCAGGCATTTATGCCTGTAGTGATGTAGGCTGAAAGTCCTTCAGTATATCCCTTACTTATATGTATACAAATCATTTTTTTAATTAATACATCAGCCATCGATAACATCTACCACTACACAAGAGGCTAAAGCTTCATGTTGAATAAGTAAACTAATTGTACTCAAGATGCCATTTAAAAGCTGTTTTATATGTGTGGCTGTCTTTCTAGTTGACTTCTGTGGACTAACACGTCTGTAGATCCCACAAAATAGGCACAATATAACACCAGAAACCATACGTATCCCTGAACAAATCAGTCAACGGTGGTCAGACAAAGGGATGGTGGTGTCCTTTCTTTCAGAGAGTCGAAGTGGATGAAAAAAAAAATAGAGACAGCAAAGTGAAGGTTAGCTCGACCAGTGTCAGCGTTATTCAGTGTCTGGAAAATCACATCCAAGTTCCTCAGGGGCAAACTGGTGCCTTTACTTTACTATTCAACAAAAAGGTGGACTTTCAGTGAAGGCCTTTTGCAATGCATTCATGCCAAACACTGTTGGTCCACACCCATGAAAAACATTCCCTTTCCATTTGATCTCTTCAATTTTTTTATCCAAATGCAACAGCTTTGGAGGGCTTGAGTTCAAATATAGAGTAAATGTATGTAAAAGCAAATAGATATACACGCATGTTCATCTTGTTTCATTTAAAAGCATTTACTTTCAAACGGCAGTAGCACAACCCCCTTGCAATTCATAAAATCTACTTTCACCAGATTATTATCATTTTCTGAATAATATCCGAAGAATATTTATGGACTAAATCCCTACTGTGGCTTGAAGCTTTTGAACAAATTAGTGCACTGGTGGTTTTGTTTTCTGTGTCGTAGAAATCCTTCTTGTTATTCACCTCAGCCTCCGCTTCACTTGACCTGCTGTCTCTCTGGTTCACTGTGACTTGGCTAAATTAGTCAAGAAGAAGGAAAAAAGCAATGGAACTGGGGATCCCAGCTGGATTACGATGTGGAGAGTCATCTGTAGCTCATAGTGCATTTCAAAGCCCAACTTTTTTCTTTTGATGTCTGCAGCCACGGTGTCTGTTATTCAACTTAAATATGTTGCTCAAAACTTTCCCGCAAAAGTGCTGTATCTCTTCGACTAATTATATTGTCTAAAAAATGTGGCTTTCTATTTTTTCTGTAAGAGGTAAAAGTATTGAATTTCATCTGATATTGTTCTCTGGCAATTCTCCATTCTGGTATCTGACAGATTTCAACAACAATTGATAAGAAAAGAGCGAGAGATAGCGATAACGGGATCAAATCTTGATCTGCGGAAATACTTCTGGCAGATGTACAAAAGGGTCTTTGGCTCTTTAACAGTTTATTTGATATGGTTTAAAATCCCCTCTGGCTCTCGAAGGCTGATAA
Source organism: Antennarius maculatus (assembly GCA_013358685.1). Classification (NCBI taxonomy): domain Eukaryota; kingdom Metazoa; phylum Chordata; class Actinopteri; order Lophiiformes; family Antennariidae; genus Antennarius; species Antennarius maculatus. The sequence goes on along the minus strand of CM023620.1, from coordinate 4,721,128 downwards.
TGTGAACTCTGAACATCATAGTCTTTGTCTCATTTCACAGTCAAAGTACAAAGAAAATGAGGCCAAAAATCTACTGATATGCCAGAGTCTGAATACTCACAGCTCGGAGCGGGGGCCTTCGGAGATGTTCGCCTGAATTCTTACTTTCTCAAGTTGAAGTATGAAGCTGCTGAAAGAGAATCTGACCACAGTCATTCACAACAATCCCTTTCTCTCGGTAGCTTCCGTCATTATTTCCAACAATATTATGCCACAAATGCAGCTCCATCTCCTGTCAAGGACAAAGTGCCATACAAATGGTTTCATTGTGTCAGACATGCCTTACTTATCCAGGCAAGGTTCATTGTGAAAGACACAACAACATAGGTCTTAAAGCAAAAGCGTGCAGCAATAAGACTGAGTAGTTCATGAGATGTTCCTAGTTTCAGAATGTTTGCCACTGAACCTGTCACCAAGTTACCACCCCACCCTCGCCATCACCCACCCATTCCTCTGGAAACCAAACGCATTTAGCATTCATACATTATTTTATCATATTAAAAAGCTTTTTTTTTTTTTTTTACTTCAGCCCAAACCTCTCTCTAACCAGCACCTTATCCAGCTCCTCCGAGGGGTTGGGCTTCTGGTCTACTCTGGGATCTTTTCCCATTAGGACATGCCCAGACAGGGGGGGCTTCCAGGGGGCATCCTAACTGAATGCCTTAAATACCTTTTAACCCCTCCAGAAAACTTACCAGTATGTGTTTTATTGAATATGTATTATTTATTTGGCCACACATCAGTGATGTCATGTGAGGTTGGGAGTCTTTTCAAATCCACCTCTATAGAAAACAGGGGAATTGATCAGGCTTTTGATTGTGCCTAGAACACATTCATAATCTATGGGGAACTCTTCTCAATCTGTAACCATCACATGACCCCTGCCCATCTGTGATTGCCCCAGGAGACTTTCACAAATTATCCTGCCACAGATCCCTCTTCCACCGCCCTGTGCACCCACATCCCTTTTGGCGCTCCACCTCCCGTGGGAAAGGTGTCCTGTCTGCTTGCTCACTTAATCCAGGCCTGTCAGGACACTGCTGCATTTGTGGAAAGATAACTGTGAGACCTTCCCTGATGAATGCATCTCTCCTAACTGTGCCGTCAAGCCCTGATGCTCTGTCATCTCCTCATCATCGGGTCTCTTCTGCTGCACAGTCAGCTCTCTTTTAGTAACTGTTCTGATATTTTTAGGGAACTGGACCGTATTGTTTGAACTAAGCCTGGCCACAGTAATGAGGATATGAGATGAACGTACTTCCACTCTGAATTGTCTTAATTCAGAGTCTTAAACTTCTCGGTCAGTCCTCTTCTCTCCTCTGCATCCTAAGAAGTTGGGCAGACATCACTAACGAATTTAAAACAATTAGACCTGGCCTATTTGGCAAAAAACGAGAAATATTTGATCCAACACCTGCTCATTCCCATCCACACACCTTTTCTACCATCTTACCAGTGTGTTACTCCTGCACAGCTCTTAGCACTTCCTCCTGGACTAGTTGTCAATAGGACTACTGCTTCCTGTCCATCTGGATGGCATCAAACACTGCAGGACATTTGAGCTTCAACACATTAAGCTGGCAACCATACTTGATTCCTCTCTGGCTGGACTGCTCTGGAAGGTCGATTTACCACAAGTGGTAACGCAATTAACACAAAATAAAGCGTTATCCTGTCCTTGTCAACACAAGCATGTCCTTCATCTTTGAGCCCTCGACGGAATACGTCAGGATTTTGCAGACAAATCCGGGTCACTTGGCAGTCTTGGATGGATGCTGCTTCCTTCAGGCTGCCACCGAAGCATGGATTGGATGATGGATGAAATCAGGGAAAACACTTCCCCATCTTCAACAGCAGACAGCTTGTTTTTCTGAAGCTCTTCTCTGCCCAGAGGATGTGAGTGTCAAGGCCCACATCACCAGTATTTTGATGCAATACCCCAAGGAGGCAAAGAATTCCTGAAATACACTTCACTGCAAAGAGACGTGTCCTTTTTTGTTTAACAGCCTAAAGCCAAATATGTAATTAAGACTTTAAATAAAGGTTGTTGAGTATGATATCTGTACATCCCTATGAATTGTGTTAAGAAGAGGTGTTAAAAGATGTGGCCATCCCATGGGCGTCTGCTCATCACGTGATCTTTCTTTCATCAAGAGTCAAGGAGGAGAAAAAAAATCACATACATATAAATAATGCATTGTTTTGAGTTGTTGCAGGACACTCAGTGGGAAGAGAGAAAAGCAAACGTGACACATTAGAATCATTCCAGTTTGTTCTTGTTCTTGTTCGGCTCTCACGACATGGAGACTATTTTCACACATCTGCTGCTGCACAAGAGGCTTTTGTCAGAGCTACGATAAAAAAGAAGGATAAATAATATGCAGTAATACTGAACAGAATCCACTCTTCCTGCTTCTTACTTTCTCTACATGTGCAGTTCCTTGATGTGAGTCATTGCGCCATCTGAGCTGACATGTGTCAGTCGTGTACAAGCTGCATAAAACAAACACTTGTCATCACTCAGTATTGATAGTGACAGATTTAAGCCTGTTTATAATTACGGCAGGTTTAGGAATCATGAGTTGTGGATTGATCGGAGTCTTTGACACTGGGAATAGTAAATAATAGACACTTGTATTATTTACTGTAATAAATGAATGCCAGACATCTGTTAATTCTAAATATGAACTCTAATGTCCTACAGCCATGGAGAGTGTGGGACATAATTTTTGAAAGATACAGAACTGAAAGATACAACGCATTGACATTTTGTAGTTTATTTATTTATCCTTCTGTTGTTGTTATTTTTGAGGTTGCTTTGTCTAATTTTGTTTCTAGCAGTTTCTTTTTGTCATTTTTTAGGATATAGTTTTAGCTCATCTTTTATCAGTTTGTGTTTTTTTATGCCACCATGTAGCTTCTTGTAATAGTTTTGCGGTTGTCATTATTCATGTCAATGTTTTTCTTCCTTTTTTTTTAATTTTCTTTCCAGTTAGATATATATCCTATCACCTCATTCAGAGTTTTCTGATGGTATCATCTTATCACTGTGGTGGGAGGAACCAGTCAATCAGATTCTTGCTCCACTGACAGCACATAGAAATCTTATTTATAGTGTCCTTATGTTTTTAATTTCCATCTAGCTGTATTTGTAGAAGCAATGTGTTGTATACTGGCTACACTTAATTGGTAAGAAATGCAGTATCCTCCTGCAGAACAACGTATTACACTCTGCATACAGAGAACACTTTTTCAAAATAAAAGCATGAGACTCTGTGTACCATATAAAGATTTCTCTGATTCCTGCTAAATCATTCCTCAGCTGTGACGGCCATTTTAACATTTGGTTGGATTTTAGTCACTGCAGTTAAGGATCAGGGCAGGGAGCCGCAGCCTCAGTGTTTATAATGGATGTGGTTTCATCCGCATGCTATAAAGCTTTTACTCACTCACTACTTTATTGCAGCTTTGGCTGCTTTCTTGAAGGGTGAGTTGAATGAAAAAAACAATGAGTTAGATTTGCTCAGTGACCCTCTTTGTAACTGTAATGTTCATTACTGCCTGATACGAAATTTTTAGGTTTCCCAGATGGTGTTGGTTGTTATTATTCATGCTTGGTGTTCAGGCCTCATGACCTGTGATTAATACTGTGAACTGTGCTGTTTTTAAGGCTGAAAATATATATGGGAGCTTGGTTTTATAGAATAGAATAAAAAAAAGTTCCTCATTAATATTTGGTACTTGTTAGAGGAAAAAAATATGTGAGGATGGGAAAATGTGACTTTATAATGAATTCGACACCAATGATAGCAGCAATTCATTGAGCTTTCATAACTTAGTCATTTGAAATTTATATAAATGAAAATATTGAAAAGAGAATTGACAAAGAAAAACTTTAAGTGTAATAATTGTTCCTGCATTGTTAAGCCTTCACATCCTGTATTTAACCTTATGTTTTAAAGCAGAAACTAAAATAAGTGGAAATCTACTAATTCCTTTAATAGCATAAATTCTGGGCCTTCCTTCATTTGCCTAATACAAATAGTACTTGGGTTAAATGTGGGAGCCTCACTTGCCACACAAGCAAAATTTAAATAAACCATGTCTGCATATTTGGATGTTTCTAAAAAGGATATAGGTTGACAGGCGACTCATTTGTCACTCTGCTCGCTAACACCTTGGATCTCGTCTTGACTGTTAAATGGATCGCTGATAAATCAATTACGTTTTGGGTGGCGGATTTAGCTTATCGCTCACTGCTTGGACTATCTAAGAGATATTTCTTTATTTCTCTGCATGGTCATTTGGAAGAATAAAGGAGTCTCTTCGGCATGCAGGTGTAATTATGGGGGCTATTAGAGTAGCTTTGCACGTCAGGAATCAGACCTCCTGATCCTGGCTCATCCTGTGCCCGGGGCAGGCCTCTGTTACCAGCCGGTGACTCATCCTTTCAAGTCGACATGAATGACAGCATTAGAAGATATAAAACTCCCTTCAATGTTCTTAAACCTTCTATATGCTCTTCAAACATCAGTCCTATTAATTAAGCTTCAACTGGATTGCATATATTCATGACTTCTTGTTCATATTTTTGGTATTTGACTGATTTGATTGATTCTTCCAGAGAAAACGATACATGTCTTTCCAATGTTCCTGTGCTCTTTGTTTCCTCTGCTCATCTCGTTTCGGTAAACGAATGCACATGCACGCATGGGGGGAAATCAATGAGTGTGGAGGCTACTGTGGCTGCCATTAGATATGTCACATGTGACAAATAGAGATATAATTTAAGGTAATAGATGAGATAAGCTACACAACAAAACAATCAGGTATATTGTAGACATTGAGCAAAGAGAAATTACAGTAGTTGTTAACAAACCGGAGCTTTCCCAGCATACATTGCTTCAGGGCTACAGCACATTTTGGTGGAGATGAAGAAAACATGTTTTTTGTTTTAACACATTTATGATAATGACAATCACTACATTAGAACTGACTTGATATCGAGTCTCCCTTTGACTCAATTTGGTCGAAAAAGTAAGACGAGCTCTTTTAACCTTAGAAAATGTAAACAGTAAAAACGTTCATAGCATACCACTCACAATTAAACATTGACAAATGAGAAGAAAAACAATCTGGTGCCTGACTGTAATGGGCTCATAATAAACCCATTCAATTATTTTGTTAGGCTCAAATGAAATGATTGGCGCTAAACATATTAGAACCTTCCACTTGGTCGGTTCTATATATTCTTGAAACTATTACCTAGGTGGTCTCGTAAGAATAAAAGCACCAGCAGTAAAATATAGTTTCCATTGGGTAGCTTCAAAACTCTTAATGATTCCAATGGAATACCAAGTTCTAGGGGTTAGGGTTTCATGCATGAGGAACCAATATTGTAAAGGTCAAATGTGCTTTTAGGTGCAGTGACATCATGTGGACATTGAGCTACCTTGGTGGAGTGTCGTGAGCTCTGAGTGCCGTCTAGTTTATTTATGTATTAGTCTGAAAGTCTTGCGGAAACACATCAGACGTGGTTCTCGCACACATTTCCCAGCTGACCTGGAAGTCCCGGGCAGGCAGTGCAGTGAATATTCATGTGTTTTGAAGGAGTGGCTTGAGAGAAGATGCTGATGGATGTTGTCAGTGGTACAGAATCAAAACAATATTTATTTTATTAATAGAAAGCATGATGTGGTCTATGAGGGTCTGTTAAAGCATGATGCATGTTGCTCATTATTCATGTATACTGCTGGTTGTCTATGGAAGAGCCGTGGAGAGAAAATCTTTTTTAAAAATGCACAGGACAGAATACAGTACATAAGTTTTGGTTGTGCTTCAACCAAATCCAAAGTGATGTTCTGCTTAACCTGCCTGCCTGACAAATCCCCCAAGTAAATAATGTGAAAAAAACAGCACCAAGGTGCGTTATTCAAAATTAACAAGTCCGGTGAACCAAACCAGTAAGTCCATGAGTTAGATTTGTTTCGTCATTTCATAGTATACCCAAAATGAATCTGTTTGCTTTGCAGCTCACAGATTCTTCATTCATTATGTCTGACCATCTGTTACACTAAACCGAGCTAATTTCAATCTCGTTAGGTTTTCAGTAGCGGGAGGATACCACTGAGACGTGTCATACCTCCATTTCCTCATCTATCCATCTATCAGCGATATCTGCTTCTGGAGGAGAAACACTGGGACACATCTCAGGCTAACACACTTTCACACTCGTAAAAACTCAGAAGCTGCAGCCAGCCTGGCCGTTACTTCTCTGGACTGGGGGAGAAGAACAAAACACCCAGAGGATAAACTTTGTGAAGCAAGTCAAGTTTATTTGTACAGCCAGATATCATTTAAAATATCTCAGTGGGCTTTACAGGTCCTCAGTGGGAACTGTTCCTCAATGATAAAGCAGTGAGAGGAAAAACTCAGGGAAAAGAGAACCATTGTTGAAGAAAGAGGGAACCTCAATGGGAGATCCCGCTTCTTCTGGAGGCTACATGCTTTGAGCCACAGGTGATGATCTGGCACACGTGATCCAAATACAGTAATTAGCAGAAATAAAATATTAAATATAGGAAACAAAGTCTGCTTGGAAAGCTGCAGTCAGCTGAAATCCTCCATGAAGGATTCCTTTGTGTTGCCTGGATTTTCTCTTAATGCCACACATTATTTACCAAATCCTAAACACCAGCAGTAAAAAGCATTTTATACAAAATTTGATTTTTTTTTTCCCCCCACCGCACTCATGGTATTCATTTGTATAATCGTGCCCATTTTATAAGTTGAAATTTTTTTTTTTCCTCTTAGAGTTCTTTTATTTTGTCTGCATGATAAACATGATCTAAAAATCAACTCTGAAACATAAAATGTTTAATATGAGATAATATTAAAACATATTGTTGCTTTTTACTCCTGATTTTGTTCTGGTTCTTATCCAGAGGAAATATATACTGTAAATAAAGAGCGCTCTAGATGTTGTTATTTCTTAACCAACTTTCTTGCTGTTGTGTTTATGTTATTACACTGAGTTTATATTTTTGCAGCACAGTTAAAAAAAGAGAGAGAAAATTCCTTTATTAGTCCCTCAGAGTGTAAATTCTTCTTTTCACTCTATATATATTTCACACACATGCAGGCCAGAGTCTGCACAGACACACCCATGCACACCCACACACACACACACACATACACATGAAGGGCTATTTAGGCTATTAAGGGAGAGAGATGGTGGAGTGAAGGGCAGCCACGGAGCAGCACACTAGGAGCAGCTTGTGGGGTCCTGTGCCTTGCTCAATGGCACCTTGGCAGTGTTCAGGAGGTGGACTGGCACCTCTCCATCTACCATTTGATGCTCCTGACTGTTTTTCACACTGGTCTAGAGCTAGCCTCCTTCTAGTACTCCAGTCAAATCCTTGTGGACTGAGCTACTTTTTTTGGCCAATTGGGGGGAAGTAGAAGCAACCTGTCTACACCCATTTATTTATGTGGCTTTTGGGTTGAAGGAAAAACTTGTAAGCAACTTGTGAGTTGCTTATTTACACACTGAGCTGTTACATAGGTGCAGGTATCATTCATCTGGAATAACCCTTCTGATTACATGTTGTACATTAGTCCTTTTTTTTTTTTGGTTTTAGGTATGTATGTGGTCTCCTTCATCTCTTCAGACAACTATATTTTTGATCAACAAGAAGCATGCAGGCTGCCTCCTTCTGCAGCTACATTTGTAAAGTAAAGTACTTTTATCTATTCTTGTTTGATAGTAAACTTCATTTCATCTTTAAGCTGCTCAAGCGGTTGCCACATCTGAATCTAAAAAAACTGGTTTCATTCTGGATTGTAGGATGACCTTCATGTCTTAGTTTGTCTTGTCTTTATTTGTTACCATATCATTCCATCATATCATTCCATCTTTGATTAGAGAAAGGTATCAGTTACAAATAAATGTGTTAGGCTAGTTTATCAAAGTGGGTTGGTATAGGTCACACACACTTCCGCAAAAAAAGTATTTATCTTCTGAAAGATGAATGTGCATTGATGTCATCATTTACGACAAGTACAAGTGCGGATGGATTAAGTAGAGTTTATATGATGAGCGATAGGAGGCTTGAGATGAGATGAATGAAGGGCAGAGTATCACCGGTGCCTTAAATTACTAGTGTAGGCACTTTAGGGTAAAACTATACTTATAGCTTGAGGCATCAGCATGCTAATTACATTTAATTATCATCATCACACCTTTAACATTCTCTTTGATTAAAAAATGTCTACAGCTGTTGCTTAAAAAAATGTTCCAAACTTAGATTGAGTCTTCTGCAGGACTTTTTCAATTATGAAGGCTGTCATGTACAATGCAGGCCATATGGGGATGTACATATGTACACAGTGATTGAGACAGCGTCATGTGGAGTCTGACAGATGCTGTTGGTGTAGATGATTAGAATATAGAGGGAGGATGCAACATGGCCACACCATGACAACGTGCAATTTAAAGGATGAATGTACAATTTTTTTTTTGATGCAATTGCAAGATTAAATTGATGAGAAGGAGGAGATTCATCCTGTTTGTTTGATGGCACAGAATGAGTCATTGATCACCAATACTTGAAATTACATCAAAGGTTCAAGGCAGATGTAGGAACTGTTTTAGCACTCAGGAAAAGATGTACAGTCCTCATCTCTCCTCTGAGGAAGATACTCCTTCAACAAAGCATGTCTAATTTGAAAAAGAATGAAAGGGGTGAAACATTTCAATGAGCCAGGAAATGTAATGCATCTGGCCCAGCAGCGTTGATGGGAGTCTATCAACTCCAATATTAATGCGAGGATTTGAGTGGCTATTCGTGTGTCTTTTGCTCGCCAGCGGAGGTAGAGCACAGTTGTTCTATTACATTGCTTAGCACTTCTGCCGAGATCACCTGAGACCTGCAGGACATTTTCCTTCCATATCCTTCCCCATATTGTATCTGCTGTGTCCAACTAACAACCGACCAGACCGTTCTCCCAGGGATCACTTTTATACGTCTAAACCGTCTAAACCGGGAATGGCAACCAATTTCAAGTTTTAAAATATGATATACAACATATTTCATTTGATTACTGGAACATTTCTCCAAAAAAACTGTAGTTACCCTAGAGGCTGTTCTACCAGAGACTCTAAACCATCAAATAAATGAGGCCTTTTGTTCAGAGAAGTAAAGTCGCCTCTCCAACCCACTGCTGGCAGAGACTAAACTTACCTTATAAACATATTTGTGCTTTCAAATTTGTTGTGTATAAAACAGATCTTGAAAGACAAACTGTCATGAGCGAGTCAAGCTTTCATTGTTACTGAAAATCACAAATTGTGGGGTTCTTTCATCTTCATTGAATAGAAGACTGATTGATATGAATATTAACTGGTTCATGACAGAATATTGAAATGAAGCTAATGACGCTCAGTTTATGACTGTAATCACTGTGAATTATTTGAGCAAACTGAAGCAATGCTCTCTAAGGGTATTTGGATACGATTAATAAAATGATTATAGGATTTTTTTGGCTTGATGTTACATGAAAATATTGAGACTACTCTCTATTGCATATACTGTACATAGCTGAAACAACATCACTTTAGCTTAGTTTAACATAAAGACAGAAACAAGAAGGGGAAAAAAGGAAAAAAACGACCTCGCCATCACCAGAGATAAAAATATCCTAATTTTTACTGTATTAAATCATTTGAAATAGAAAAAAACAATGGTTAAAAATGGTTTAGAGTGACATAAGAGTTTGTGAAATTAGCTGGGTTTAATTTTTATAGCATGAAAGAAAATATGAGCAGCTATTACATCTCTCTCGAAAGAACTTTTACATCTGAAGGTCATTTGTCATTTTTGCAAAATGTTTTTTGAACAAATTAAACAAACGAGAAACACAATGTTGATTCGGTGGACTTCATCACCGAATCAATCAAAGACAGGCTAGCTGTTTGTGCTAAGCTTATTGGCTTACTGTAGCTTTATATGTAAGACTTTAATCTGCGTTAATGTCATCTAAAACTCGATAAATTAACTGCCAAAATGTAAAGTGTTCTTTTATAGTTCCTTCATATAATAATAACAGCTGTCACTGCTGTAAGATTAACCTTAAATGAAGTTCCAGATTTGATATTACAAAACAATGCAATCAACAGTAATTATACATGTAGTTCCACCAATACCTACTGAGTTGAAACCATCCGTATAATTTACAGACAATAAAAGAAAACAGTCTTCAAGCCTGGAGGCAGCAGTCTGGCAATTCACAAGTGAAAATGTCAAAGGGTTGTTTAGGTGCAGCGAGGAGAGCTCAGGGGTCGCAGCTTCTCAGACAAGCTGCAGCTCAGCTCGCCAGCAGTGGGAAATGGAGGACATCTCGCCAGGGTTGTGACTTCAAACATGTAACAGCCTCAGCTGCTCCGGGCCAAGGGAGCAGATTTCTCCAATTACAGCAAGCCTCACGCACTAGAGTCCCCTTGACACACACAACGGTCTATTGGAGTGGACTTAGGGTAGTGGTATGTTGCTTCGAAGCACTGGGGGCCCACACGTCCCACTGCCAATCTGTATTCCGTTAGAACGCGCAGACATCTCCTTTTACCCTGCTTTCGTTTCAAATTCTTTTCAGGTTGCATGTTTTGGGCTGCCAACACAGGTGATTGGCACCTTCTCTCTGAATGTATAACGAAATCAATTCTCTAACAGCATCCCAGCACACATCAATCTGAGAGTGATGCTTTCTACCCCTCCGTTTTCAGCTTCACAGGCACCGATTGGTTATAGACGAATCCCCCAGTACTTACCCGTATCAGCTCTGAGAGCTGTGGCAGAATGCTGCTTTAATTGGCAGCGTCAAGTAATGCACAAAATGTTAGGAGCCAACAGCATTGGGAATCACCTTGTTAATTGAGGGCCGCAGTTGAGAGATTGACTAATTGATCCAGGCCTTTACAGGGTTGGATAATTCATGCAAGGGGAGGAGCCTTGTCAGGAATGATTCATTTGTCTCTTGGAAGAAGACTGGTCTCAATGGTGTCTTTTGCTACATAGACCCACAGTGAAGGGGGTTGTATCATCTGCACCTTCGCCCCGCCTGCTCGACTCCCCCTCTACATCAGAAGTAAAAATATGAGGCTGGTGTTGATAGTTTGCCACAAATGATGCAGTGCTGTATGTTTCCATGCTTCCCCAGATGGTTGCTCAGGTCCCCGAACACCATCAAGATACACGGAAGACGTATGATTGTGTTGTAATGGAAACATGAAAGAAGCCCAAATCATGAAGGTAGAGAGATAATCATGTCCCATAGTGATGCATTCTGGGGGAAAAAAATGAAGTCTGCGGCAATAATGTAAATCTTATAAATTTAAGAAAAGGTGGAATAATAATACCTGAGGATTGTGTACTCTGTTAAATATTCACATGTAAGGTGGAAGTGGTTCAGAAATGGTCAGCAGGACTAAACATAGATGTGGTGGAAGTAGTATGAGATAATGTTGTTTTGATAAAATTGAAAGTAGGCAGAAGAGATTAATAAAATAGGATTTTAGTATATATACACTAGTACCTTGAGTATGAGTTTAATTTGTTTCGTGACTGAGCTCATAAGTCAAAAAGCTCGTAACTAATAAATTTTCCCCATTTAAAATAACTAAAATCATTTTAATCCGTGCCAGCCTTGTAAAAAAAAAAAAAAAAAAAGCTCCAAACCCCCTAAATTTAAAAAAGCAAATTTTTTTTTTTTCAAATGTTGTCGTACTACTACATTTTGAAAATAAATCAGAGTAAGGTTTGTGATGTTTTTTGATAATGATTATTGTAAGAAAATCTGATGGAAAGCATCAATACAACAATCTCAATATCAAGTAATCCCTGTAATATCGTCAGTGTTTTAGAATTACATTTCCTCTGTGCCTTAAAATGTTTTCCAAAAATGAATAAAACTACTCGATGAGTCCTACAATTGCATTTGTTAAAACAACAATGAAAGGGAATTAACTCTTGGTTGAACAAAAAAAATAAACAGCAGCCATGAATATTAAATGATCTGATCACCCTTAACCTCCTGACTCCCTGGACGGATGGCAGATCCCTGTCACCTGGCTCTTACCGTTTCTTCTGGCCACTTCAGTGTAAACATTTTTTGGCGAATATCAAAAGCAGCCTCCACCACCTCCTCCTCCACCAAGCGTATGAAGCATGCATAAATCTGCCAACAAAAATCCTTTCCAAGTCCATCCTTTCCTTCTAGTCTGATGATATTTGCTAAAAATTGCAGTGCCAAACTGTTTCACAAAATCCTTTTTTTAAAGATTGAATTGATAATAGATATCACGACCCTTCCTTCTTTGAGTGGACACCAGTCTGCAAGCTAAAAGGAAAGGAGCAGTAGTGCACTCGTGTTCAGCTGACCAACAAAGCATCCTTCAAGATTCACATTCTTCACATCTGTTTTATGTTCTAAATGTTATCCTCAACTGTCTATTCTGTGATTTATGTACTGTCAATCCCGTCTCCTCTTTCTGAGGTTCCTTCCTTATATTTCTTTGTTGAATTAATTTTCTTATCTGAATTTGAAGTCTAACAATAGAGTGTGTGATGCTCTGTGCAAATGGTAAAACCCACTCAGGAAAAGGCTGAATTAAACTTTTATCTTTTAAGGTAAAGTCAATTCAGTGACTCACAGGGAGAAAGGAAGATAAAAAAGATAACAAATGTACTGAAGGAAAGAATGTCATAATGCAGCTTGTTTTTCTAGTTCAAGAAGGTTGTAATAGCTGCATTATTCTTGTAGTCTTTATATTCTTCTGTTTGTATTCTATCCCTAAAGACAACTTATAACTTTCATCTGAAATCAGGTCAGAAGGACTCCAGATTTAATTTTGTGACAGGGAAATTCAAATAAAAATGTGTATGTTTGCATAGTGGCAACATAGATGTGATTCCAAACAGTGACTCGATGATTGTTATTATTGTAGGTGGAAAAGACATTTGTTATTGCTTCTGGAATGTAGGCACAGATATATTTTTCAAAAATTTTGAAAGTATATAGTATCTACAAGGTACATTGTTTGGTTGGTCAGTTGCTTAGTTGGTCGCTTCTTTAATTGCTTACTTGCTGACTTTATTCCTTGGTTGCTTCTTTAATTGGTTGGTTGCTTAGTTGGTTGCATGGCTGCTATGTTGCTTCTTTAATTGGTTGGTTGATTCATTGGTTGCTTGTTTGCTTGATTGGTTGCTTGGTTGGACATGACATGAAATAAAATACATTTTTTATCAGATATTTATGGATTGTCATGTAACAGTGGCAGGGTGGCGGTCTGTGAGCCGAGGAAGAGAACATCAGGATCAGGACAAAGGAGGGGATTCCTGATGGTATTTTTTTTACCTTTTTCATTGCAGGATAGAATTTTTTTCAGTGTTTTATCCCAAATAAACTCAATGTAATGCAAGCGTGTCTCATGCATAACGAATATACAAACTCTATCCTATCTAAAAATGACATTTGCTGCTGTGTCATGTTGTTGTGATGCTGTGTTTTAATTCCTTATTCTCTGCTCCAGAGGAAGAGATTGAAGAAATGACTTGAGGGGAACAGCTGGAATTATTTTCAAGATTTCATATAGCCTACTCTCTGCTGTAATATTACCATAATGAATCACAACATATGCTTTACTAAACATTAGCATCAACGTTAGGGAGGGGGGAATCAAGGAAGACGTTGGAGTATTGGAAAGATTCATATCTATTTGAGCTAAAGTACAAACTGGCGAGGCATGCCAAGTTTGCCTGTAGTCAGTGAATTGTCAAATCTTTCACATCCTGCCATTAAAACGGTTTTACCTCAGTGTTTCAACAGTGGAGAAGATGACAGATGGAAACAGTTTGTGTGCTTCAACAGAGAATCAAAGACTCTTCCCTCTTCAGCTGTTTATTGTGGATTAAGTCCACAAAGTATCTTATTGATTATTGCAGAACTGCAAAATCCTCTTTACTCTGCTGCAAATAAAAAAGCATTGAGAATCAATGTTGATCAAAACTACTCATTTAGAGAGAAAATGATATCCTGGACACCCAAAATACAGTTGGATAACTTAAATTCTAATCAATTCCAAACCAAATGAACTCTTCTCCCAGCTAGACAAAAGAAACGAATTAATTGCTTGGTGTTTGATTTCAAAGGAAACATAAGAAGCTTATGGACGACAGCGGTCCTTCAGCCAGTTCAACTGTGTGCAGTATCATTTTAGACGTTTATTGATCACTGGAGTGTTCAAGGAATTCATTATATGTAGGAATGAAAGCATTATGAATAGTTTCAGATGTCACTTTGGTGAAATTGTAGTGAAGCAAGAACACACAGTTGTTTGATCCCATTCTTATGGAAAGTCTGATGACATAAAAGTTGTGGAAGAATGAATAATTTCACAATTTGAGAAGACGGTTCCCCAGGTCATTCAAACGAGACTTCAGTTTCCAGGGTTACCGGATTGCGTCTTTTATGTTTTTGTCTCTGTGTGTATGTGCGTGTGTTTTCAAAAGGAGGACTCTGGAATAGATTGCAATTTGTTTTGTATGAGGAAAAGAAAAACGAAATATTTATTTATATGAGGAAACCAGACAGTACGGAATGGAATGACAACAGCCGGTCACAATGTCCTTTCTGAATTGCCCTTTAATTAGACAAAAAACACAATGAAAAGGGTTACATATATGTACCTAAAATCCACCCAACATATGAATGTACTGTATGTTTCTACAAAGAGATGAAAAGGATATTTGTCCCATATTTCCCTATTTATTTTCCAAATATGATAAATTCATCTTTGTACATTCAATCCGACAAAGCATGTAACAGCCAGCTCTTCCATACGTGTCAGAGATTTATTCAGAAGGGTCAAAGTGTCCGAATGAGAACACAGAACTTGGGTGATGTATCAGCACCCTTTTTGACAGCTGGATGCGATAAGAGCCCTCGGGCATGTTCAGAGATGTGTCTGTGTATTTGTTCATCGGAGAGGCAGGTGCTTGAAGGACTGGATTATATTTGGCTCCTGTTCCTGCAAAGAAAGGCAAGGAAAATAGTGTATATCTGTGCATTTTGTAAGGAGGGGGGGTTGATGATGAGAAACAGGGACATCTCTGTCACACATGTAAGCTCAGAAACTAAGCATGTTGTTCAGAGCCCATCATCAAACTCATTCAGTCAGATCCTTAGGTTTTTGAAAATTTTAAAAATTTCTGTGCGGAGCTTGCCTGCTTTTGGGTGGGGGCTGTTATGATGCATCTCCTCCCCCCTCTTATTCAGTGAGGCAGTTGTTTGTTTCGGAACCAGTGGCGGGTCACAGGTGCCACAAGAATTAACCGTCCTTTTCCTTCCACTGCAACCAAGTGTGGCTATTTCCTGTCCCAGCTCTGTGGAGGCCGTCGCCCACTGCATTAGGATTCAACTTGCTCACAAATGGAAAAATAGACTTATTTTAACAAAAAGAGGTGACTCCTGACCCAGTTTGAAGCTGCTCGCAAGACACCCACAGCTTTTGTTTGTTCGCAAACTGCCAAAAGGCATTCTTGGCTCAGGTGCATGTGCCATTATGTGATTTCTAAGCGTGTTCGCTTTCAGCTCTGGATGTCTCTCTGATCTTTTGTCACCTTTGTGAGCCTGCATGATGAAAGACAAAAAAAAAAATGAAGGATCCCGTCTACCATCTGTAACAGAGGCAAATAGATTAAAACCTTCTCGTACATCTGGAATTCGATGCATCGAATTAATCATCCGAAAATCCATTTTTGAATTTCAATAAGGAGTCATCTGTTGATTCTTTTCTGGTGAACAGTAGGTGACATAAACCTGGACAGGAAAAAGTAGCAGAAAACAAACAAATTGGAGAGGATAGCAAGCAGTGTGAGTTAGTCTGGCTAATAATTACTGCCTGTGTCTTGACAGGGTTTGAAAGACTTAATCTCTGTTTTGCAGCCCTCTTTGTGTTATGCTGAGGATGTCATTCTTAAATATGACCTGATGAAAAGCCTTCGGAGTCAAAACACTGTCAAGAAACAAAGCAAACGAGATACCAGGCTATCTGTATTTCCTCTCTGCATTCTAAATTATAAAGCTGTGGTGCGGGGAGGGCTTTGCCACCACAATACTGCTCTCTGCTGGTAAGTGAACTTGTCATGTTGGGCTGATCTTTGAACTGTTTCAAAGCAGAGCTGAGGGAGAACGAGCAATCTGGTTTGTTTGTTGTTTTTTTTTTGTTGTTCTTTTTTTCAAAAATAGCTCTTGACAAATCTGTGAGCAACATCTGAGGGTATACGCCGCTGCATCATCGATAAAAATCCACACATTGCTTGTTTGCAAATGTGAAAATTAGTCAAGCCGGTGCTGCTAATTATCCTGCACAGTACAAAGTGTAGCATGTGAAAAATTAAAAAAAAAAATACATGTGGATTTGGAAATGCTGCGCTCACCTCATGCAGGTTTACAGCGCAGATAATTTATTCTGTGACTTACAGAGCTGGAGGGGCATGTGGATTTTCAGTAGTAATTCCCATGATCCCCAGCTGCTGCTGGGGCCACAGAGCGTTTGGGGGTGACAGCTTTGCTCAGATCCTACAGTGGTATGTCTAGCTCCATACTCCAGCTCAGACCTTCATGCAGAGCCCCCAGAGCTGACCACCCACCTCCAAAGAGCCTTACTAAAAAAAACAACAACAAAAAGGAAATCCCATTTTGAGATGGATACCTTCTCCTTTCATTTGCACTCTACTTTTTACTTATTCCAAACAAGATCAAAGCTGCTTAAACTCCCCCCAGAGCTCACGGCCCCGTGAAGATTCTCCACAGGGCTGGAATAACAAGGCGGAGGCTGTATCTGTTTCTATCTTCACCTTGCTTTCGTAGAGTGAGTCTTATTTGTCAGACTTGTCTTTAGCCAGCAGTTCCATATCCATTGTACGAACGCACTGGGTAGAGTTGAAAAGGGGTTATTCACACAGGTGAACCCTTTCACAGAAGTTATTACAGTTTTATTCACTACCAAATGGTTCAAACTCGTATTTTCCTGCTGCTTAGTATTGATTTATGTATCGGCATTACCTGAAAATTGCTGCAGTAATCGAATGTGACCAGCATCAAGCGGTGAGGCAGCAAACCGAGCCGGGCCCCCTCTCCCTCTCTGTCTATCCTGAAACAGCTGTTTTAGTTCTAATTAAAGGGAAGTAGCAGGTGTCACCTGAACCCCCACTGTAGGGTCACACCTGGTTGCATTAATTTGATCCAAACCGGTTTTGACACACTGCCTGCACTCTGGCGTCCCACATTAAGTCCCTGGAATTGAGCACCTGCTTGGGGAGAGCAGGCAAGAACGCTCCACCAACACCAACGCCAGGCTGGCGAGCCCGTGTCTCCGCAATGACCCAGGGGACGCCTCTGTCATCCTTGACTCTGACTTACCAGCAACATCTGTAAGCGAGCAGCCTTGTGTCTCTGACCTGTAGTCACACCGAGCAGAGGGCCGAGTGTGCCCGAGATAATTGTCTGTGTAAACCTCCCAGAGGCTGTAAAGGCAGCTTGTTTCAGATCTCCTGATTATTTCACAGGACATTTAACTTTACACCTCTCATTTGTTACCTCCTTGGGGTATTTCCAAACACCCATTACCAGGTTTCCAGGGAATGTGGCAACCCTTAACCTCCACTAGTTTTTATGTATGCATAAATCGCCTGGGGGCTAAATGTGACACTGCATTTGGACTTGCTGATGTGATATGTGTTTGTGTGCAGGCTTAAGCAAACAGATGACCTTCAAAGCCGAGCAGCAGCAAAAAGACAAAAAAAAAAACCCAGATTGTGGCATTACAGATGCAAAATTGGGTTGTCTCCCTGACACTTGACTTGCCAAATTATATTTGCATAACCCGAGAATTAAGCTCCAGCATTTTCAATGGGTCGTGCCTTGGGTCATGCCGCACTCTGCGTTGCAACAGTTTCTTTGACAATACATTAATTTCATGAGTCAACAGGCCACAACTGGCAGTTTGCGCCGAGCTTAACAGTGTTTAATTGGATTCCAATCCATGGCAACACCACCGGAGGCTTGTTTTCCATCTTTTATTTCAGTAGCACCTGGAGCGTAATGGTGGTGATTACATCCCTCCTATGGTGTCCCGGCAGCTCAGCCCTCACGGGCCTCTGGGAATACACTGCTGACAGTCACAGTCCTTGCTGCCCTGCTGCCCTGTTTGGCTGCTGGCAAAAAAAAACCTGAGCTGCTGCAGCAGAAACAGCAGGAACCTCTCTCACTGCCGCTGCTGCCTTGTTCCACTGCTGTTAAGACAAGCTGGTTTAAAGAGAAACACAATCAAACAAAACAAACTTGCTTATTGCACAACATTCCAAATGACTCTCAAGCCATCACAGCTGCTGTTAATATCAGCAGTGGAGTGGAAGACGACAGCGAAAGTTAGACTTAATTGCATTATTGCCGAATGTTAGATTAGAGGATTGATATCATTCTGAAACTTGCACAGTTAATGTGTAGTCAGATCCAATAGCCAGGTAGCATTGCTTCCCTCAAAGCCTGGAAACAGAAAAGTAGCTTGCTTGGATGTTTCTACGAGCGTTTCTAAAGTGAATTACTTATCTAATTGTCGGCATAAAGCATAAAAGCAGATATGAGAGTTTGTATGGATTGTTTCTGCCCTGGTTGCTGGTACTCCCTGGAATTTATTGTTGTTGGTTCCCTAGCAACATCACTACGATGAAGAGGACTATTCTGTCATATTTAATGGAGCTGTAAAAGACTTAGATGCAGTTTGTTCATTTGTGAAATGGTTTGAAATGGCTTGGTTTTGTTATTTTAAAAGAGGTCATTTAGATGTATCCTCATGCATCCGGAGTTTATGCTAAGCTAAGGTAAGTGCAACTTTGCTCCAGGTACTTAAATAAATTGAAGTACAGTGTGCCTTCATTACTCATGGTTCATGCGTTCCAGGAACCACATGCAAATGACAAATTCCGCGATATAGCAACAAACTATTTATCTTACTATTTACGGTAATTTAAACATTTATGAACCCTCCCCATACTGATATTAAACCACCTTATATCTGTATTACCTTTTCCCACACTCTTATCAACTGTTTAGAGCACTTTTGTGTCTCACAGAAGTCCAAGACTCACAAAACATAACGAACGTCCAGATGCCGTCAGCCAAGAGAATGCACACATGGTATCACGTGACTGCCTACCAAAAATTTGCGATGAAGTGAAGTCGCAACTGTTGTTGCGCAAATGTGCAAGGGCGCACTGTAGTATCAATCTTCTCATCTAACACTGAATGGAAGAACATAGAAGATGAATTTAGCAAACGTCCTTGAAATATGAAATATTCATGTAAGTCACCAAAAATATTGATTTTCCAGTTTGTTGATTTAAGAGTTCACAAAACTTTTTTTTTTTTATTTCTTGGCTCACAAAAATTCTTTAATTTAAAAATGGTTTTTAAAAGGATGAGAATTCTTTTCTTTAAAAAAAATCTTTAAATGGATGAATAGCACCTGCAGCATTTGGCGCAGACTTCAATGGTTGGTGCAGACTCCAATGGACATGTTGGTGCATTGGTGCAGACTTCAATGGACATGTTGGTGCAGGTAACAGAGGTGATGAGGAGGTGATGGGCAGGTTTGGTATCCAGGAGAGGAACGCAGAAGGACAGATGGTAGTTGACTTTGCAAAAAGGATGGAAATGGCTATAGTGAATACTTTCTTCCAGAAGAGGCAGGAACATAGGGTGAAGGTAGGAGCACACAGATCTTGTGTAGACAGTGTAATCTGAAGATCAGTGACTGCAAAGTAGTGGTAGGTGAGAGTGCAGCCAAACAGCATAGGATGTTGGTGGGCAGGATGACTCTGGTGGTGAGGAAGATGAAGAGGACAAAGGCAGAGCAGAGGACGAAATGGTGGAAGCTGAAAAAGGAAGAGTGTTGCATTACTTTTAGGTAGGAATTAAGACAGGCTCTGGGTGGTCAGAAGGAGCTTCCAGATGAGTGGACAACTACAGCTAATGCGATCAGGGAGACAGGTAGGAGAGTACTCGGTGTGTCATCTGGAAGGAAAGTAGATAAGGAGACTTGGTGGTGGAATGAGGAGGTACAGGAGTGTTACAGAGAAAGAGGTTAGCTAAGAAGAAGTGGGACACTGAGAGGACTAAGGAGAGTAGACACGAGTACAAGGAGATGCAATGTAAGGTGAAGGTAGAGGTAGGTATGATGACTTGTATGTTAGGTTGGACAGTAAGGAGGGAGAGACTGATCTATACAGATTGGCAAGACAGAGAGACAGAGCTGGGAAGGACGTGCAGCAGGTTAGGGTGATTAAGGATAGGGATGGAAGTCTATTGACAGGTGCCAGTAGTGTGATGGGAAGATGGAAAGAGTACTTTGAAGAGTTGATGAAAGTGGAAAACGAGAGCGAACAAAGACTAGAAGAGGTGACTGTTGTGGACCAGGAAGTAGCAAAGATTAGTCAGGATGAAGTGAGGAGGGCATTGAAGAGGATGAAGAGTGGAAAGGCAGCCGGTCCTGATGATATACCTGTAGAGGTTTGGAAGTGTCTAGGAGAGGTGGCAGTAGAGTTTCTGACTGGGTTGTTCAACAGGATCTTAAATAGTGAGAAGATACCTGAGGAATGGAGGAGAAGTGTGCTGGTGCCCATTTTTAGGAACAAGGGAGACGTGCAGAGTTGTGGCAACTACAGAGGAATAAAGCTGATGAGCCATATAATGAAGTTATGGGAAAGAGTAGTGGAAGCTAGACTAAGGGCAGAAGTGAGCATCTTTGAGCAGCAGTATGGTTTCATGCCAAAAAAGAGTACTAAAGATGCAGTATTTTGCTTTGAGGATGTTGATAGAGAAGTACAGAGAAGGCCAAACGGAGCTGCATTGTGTTTTTGTAGATCTGGAGAAAGCTTATGACAGGGTGCCCAGAAAAGAACTGTGGTATTGTATGAAGAAGTCTGGAGTGTCAGCGAAGTATGTTAGAAGAAGAAGCACCTGTTTTAAATGTAACATTTCAGTATCGCCCCAGTGACACCATTCTGATAATACCACGCAGGAACAGACAGAAAAAGCCAGAGACAGAGAGAGCAAGAGATCACCCTACTCTTCCAAGTAAACCAGGCAAAGGTCACAGACTCCTGCCGATGGAGATTTGGGACAAGGGCCTGTGTATGATGTCAACACTGACAGCACAGGGAGGAATTATATTGTTGGGTCTTTGACCTTCAGTGGAGCCCCACGCCATCTTACAAGCACAGAGTCCAACACATCTGAATAAAACATCATCCTCTCCTGCAGAGAGAGCACTTCTAAAGTACTAGCACAGGCAGAGGTACACAATCACAGCATTGACATCCTGGTGTGAAGTCTGCGTGCTGCAGCATCCCATACAAAAATGAACACAATGTGCTTGACCAGCTGAGGCCAGGTGTTTCTAGTCTACAATATGCTTTTCAGGGATTTTTTTTTTTTTTTGCATTATTTTGGCTCTGATAAAGGTGAATACCGATGTTTTTGATGTTTTTGGGCCGCAAATTTCATTATATTTAATTACTACTGCTTTTGGTTTTTTCATTAAACACAAAATTAATTTCCTGTGCAGGCTAAAGTAAAGTGTAGCAAAAAACAAAAAAGTTGCCTGTTCTTTATCCTTTTTTAAAATCTTTTTATATGAAATACGCAATTTATTTTTTGTGAAAGGCCTCCATTCCAAATGCAACAGCAAGGGCTTGAAAGAGAGAGACAAAAAGTCCAACACACTGTAATTTTGGTCTCAAAAGTAATTTCTCACCTGCAACCAAACAATAGATTGAGCCACAAAAATTCTGCTGTTTACACAAGAAAAATGAAGAGAAATGTATGAAACATTTTAAATCCCCTGTGATTCCTGGAAAGGCATGTTGTCTCCCTTTTGTTTCCATCTGATTTACATACAGGAACCGCTCCACATTTTGCAGTGAGATTATTTGAATTTCATGGAGCGTTTGACATTTGAAAATAGCGCTTTGTGTTTATAGATCCTAGACTTCCCTGCAGAAGATTTCATGTCATGTTTGTTCAGACGCCCCCATCCCAACCTCAACAAAGGAGGTGAGCACAAAAAAGTATCTCTATGTGACATCAAAACATACACACATCCAAATATTGTCTTAACATTGCATGTGCAGATAAATATCAATCAGCTTTCTAGGAAAACCTGTGTTTACTGAAACATTCTGAGTAGAAGTTGAAATTAAAATGGGAAATACAAATGTTTGTGTAGAAACTGCAGCATTTATAATAATGAAAGAACTGTCACTGCGCCACAGAATGACTGCGTTGAGATTTATCCGATTGAGTGTGTCCATTGAGTTTTCCTAGCATAACTCATAATCTATTTGGCATTTTTACAAGAAACTTTGCACACAGATTAATCTTAATATAAAGTTGTGTCTTTCATCTTCCATTTTCACCTCGTTTTATTTCCATTTCCATAAGATGTAATTTCAGTCACTGTGGTGATTGGTTTCTTTCTAGAGCAGATCACAATACACCGTTCATTTTTATTTATTTATTTATTTTCTTCAGAAAGCATCCACACACAAGAACTGGGGTATTTTCATGTTATTATTATTTTTTCCCTGTTTCTCTGGTTGCAATTTGGGCTTAAATTTGTTCTATGGGCAAAATTTGTCTTAAACTGAGTGTTGCCAGGGCGTATCTTTGATGTTATTTGACATTTCTATAATGTTTAAGTTTTTTATGACACAAAAACAGTATCTATTATCCACACATGTCTTTCTGAGTTCTGCAAATAACAAGCACTGCAATTTTTCGTGACATTTTAAATATCCCCTTTTTGTATTCCTTTCTTCCTGTGAGTGAAGATCCTGAGTTTTTCATGCTTGTTTATCCATGTGTCCCTCTGCCCGACGCTGTACTATTAAAGAAGCACTGTCTTAATTTAATTAACTAAACTGTGCGACAGTGATAATCTATGGAAAGAAAGAGCGCAAAAGAGAGCAACACATTTTCATGCAGCTCTGAGACTGAGAGGTTGTGCACAGATGGGGCATCGTAGGAACAGAGTATCGGAGATTATATGCAAAATAGGATACTGGCATTTGAATAACAGCTGTGTGTATAGTGCGTCTATCCGAGCAATGGCACAATGCCATTTATTCCAAAGTTAAATTGGCTCTAGAGAGTATCGTGACTCGAAATGATACAGCACTTTAGAAATTACGATAGAATGAATGCAACTGGTTTGCGCGATAAAAAAAATAAACATATTTAAAATGGATTATGATAACTGTGAGGCGGTGCATTTTTGAACCACTTGTTCCTTTATGAACGTAAAGTGGAACCATTTATCGATATCTAAGTTCCCACCCGGCGTACTTTTAACGTCACACAGGCAGTAAAGTTGGATGTTGTTGCTGCTCAGCCTCACGAATGGTTCCAAGCTGTCTCCGTCAAACTGATCCTGGCTCACCTGGGCCAGTTGTGTGTTTGTCGTGTTTACAGGTAAAAAGAAATGATTCCGTTTGCATAAAATATCTGATAAATATGATTTGTCATTACTTACATTGCGTAAGAAGCCCGATGTTACGTATTTTTTGTTCTTTACAAGATTAGATTAATAATCAAATCCCTGGCGCGTCTTGTCGGTGTGGTTTCCTGATTACAGAAGTAATTAAAATGATTTTTGTCATCCACACGTATAGTTAAGGGATTTTACAACAACCCGTTATTGATTTAATTGAATCAGAAACAAAAACACAGAGGCACTAAAACAATTTTTAATAAATTGTGGGATAGAAGAGCAAAGAAAGGAGAAATAGTAATCTAAAAATGCCACTTTCACATGGGAATTTAAGGAAGATATCTGTTTTTCTAGCTATTATTATTATAAAAACAGATTCAGTGAAGGTTCACTCTTCCTCAGTCATAATAAAATCTGACAATGAGACTGCAATTCCCTAAACATCTGAAATGATTGGACTTTCTGCTTCTTTGGTTGCTTCTGTGAAATATGAATGAGGCCATGAGTGGTGACGAGTCTTTAGAATATCAATGAAGCTGCTTTGAGTGCCGTTTCAGAGCACTGCAGGGTCGTCCCTCGATGACCTTAGATATGCCGTTTAATAAATGCAACCATTCAGGAAAGCTCTGTTCATATTTCCTTCCCGAGGCTGTGTTTCTCGTCTCACATGAATCAGGTGCTTCACGTTGGCATCATCTCCAACTGCACAAAGCGTCCAAACACGGATGGAGTCACATGGAAGTGGAATTGGTAGTGTTTTGTTTTTTTTCCAGAAATCACGCAACAGAGAGTCGTCACATGTGTAAAATTTACTCCTCATGCTTATGGTGGCCTCACTTGTGTTTTCTGCTTTCTGGTTGCCAGTTTGGAAATGACATGCATTTGTTTCACCGCAGGAAGGAGATTGTGGGCAACAGGAAAGCTTATGTTTGTGTGTGTGTGTGTGTGTGTGTGTGTGTGTGTGTGTGTGTGTGTATGTGTGTGCACGTGTGTTACATTGTTGGGCAGTTAAAGCAAATTGTTACATCAGCTGACAGATGACTACTGGGGTAGAGAACAAGATTAAATGATAATCTTTGCCTCTGAGTATCAAAGGGAATTAATGTGATCATTACTCTTCAAATGATGCAAATGTAAATTTATTTTAAGATTAGAGGTGCATCATCGATAGAGATTAAGTCTGAACAAGTGGTGTCCTAACTCACCTTCAGTGTCTGTCCCACAGAGTAAATAAAGACATTCATCAATGGCATTGCTGTGGTCAAAGATCTCCTCTGCCCTGCCTCCTAATGAGGAAGAGTTCCCGCTGCACTTCAGCGACAAAGTGGATTTGAGCGTGTTGGAAATGATGAAACAATCCCGGCGGCAGCTGTACAGCAACACTGATGGAACCAGCAGGATTATTAACGCTCAGATCATTTTGGATTTTGCGTGGGAGAAGCTCAACACGGGTACCTGGCGTCACGTGGACAAAGAGTGGAGATGTGTTTATTCTTACGGTTGCCTCTTCAAAGTGGCCGCCCTGTGTCGCCAAGAACTGTCAAAAGGTGAGATCATGGAGGCTGTACGGACGTGTGACATGGGTTTACTCATGGGTGCGGCCATTATGGACAATATTCTTCAGGTGATTGTTCAGATTCTGCAAAAAGAAGTCCGAGAATTAGAGGAAGATGAATGTGAACCTGTTGAGTTTAAGGTCAGTGGTTTTTAACTTGAACCTTTGTTCTTTCCTGAATATTTTGGGATACATCAGGGGATACTGAAATGTTCAACCCGATTTAATTTGTGTTTGTTTCAAAAATGTCTTCTTTTTTTTATAATCATCGTTAGACAAATATAAAAAGAAAATTGTCAGTCATCAAAGGTTTTAGATGACAATTAAGAACCACATTATGTTTATGGTTTCACACCTAAAAATAACATTTATGATCCAATGAGACGAAGGGAATCAGTAAACAATTACATTTGAAGAGCTGTCTTTTTTACAGATTATCAAAAACTTTATTATCATGACACATAGTATGGGTACTAAGGCATCCGACTAAAAGAAAACACTGATTTACTTTTTCAAAATCATCTTGAATGAGTGTTTCTGAATTTTTCATTGATTCATCAGCTAATTTTTGTTACATTGTACTTGTACATGTGTAATGACGATAAAGTTGAATCTAATCTAATCGAATCATTTTAGTTCTGCTTCGATCTTCTGGATAATATGATCACAGATGTGGTCGAGTGTCTTACCGCAAAAAGTTTTCATCCACAGAGGATCAAGATCGAGAACCCACGAGTTCCTGCGATCCGAGAGGAGTTGGCTGTTCCTAGGATTAAGTGTCCTTCCCTGGAGAGCTTCAACATGAACTACCTACTCCCCCTCCGTCCGGTGATTTTAGAAGGGATTATCGACCACTGGCCCGCTCTCAACAAACACCCCTGGAGGTATTTCTTCTCCACCGTGTGTTCCAGTTCAGTTACGCTTCTTTGTTTGCATTGTATCATCCATCAGGGTCTCCTTTGCATACTTTCACCCAGATGACATCAGCATGTCTGTTGTTCTCCTAATTATGAGCTCATTTGTCATTATTAGCATTCTAAACTCATTCAGTCAAACTGTCCACCAAAGACCTGCCATAAAACCATGAATCAATTTAAATCACCCTCACTTAAAAGTATTCGGTTTGGAAAATCATTGGCATCTGAAGGCGCTGGCTTCACGTACCGCTATTACACAGTGGCAGTCCTCCATCATAGTTAAGCACTGCAACCCTTCTTATTACCAGTCTGGTCATGGAATCAGCAGCATTTGTGACTAGCTGAAACCACAGAAAATATGCAGGATGCTAAATATGATCAATTTAATACCAGGATTGACTGTATGTAGAATTTATCATACATGCTTGAAACTAATGGGTAAGTGGGAACTAGATAAAGTCAGGTTCGGGTTGGTTAACTCGCCGCCTCCCTTATCCTTTGATTTTAGTCCCTGACTGCAGAGTCTGATATCACTGCTTCTCCGTTTAAGAGCATCCTTCACTGTCCTCCTCCTCGCTGCTGACAGCTGACACCTGACTATTCACTTTGGCATCTGACGTACGGCTCCTGGCATCAGATGCCGCAGCTCAGATGATAGAAGGAACGATACAGATTTGTGCAGAGTCAGAATCCACCTCATGAATATTCCTATGTATTACATTAATGCGTGCACTCTTTCATCCCCCCCCCCTCCCCCACAAAGCTTAGAATACTTGAGATCTGTCGCTGGTTGTCGGACCGTCCCTGTCGAGGTGGGATCTAGGTACACGGACGAAGATTGGTCGCAAACACTGCTCACGGTCGATCAATTCATAGATCGGTTCATTTTAAATAAGGTAAGAATGATTGTACAGTCTCCCGTAAAGAAACGTGAGATTTGCAAAGCTTTATTTTAGTTCAAAGTTCTTCTCTGTATCCTACAGGATGGAGCTAAAGATAAGGGTTACCTTGCTCAGCACCAGCTTTTTGATCAGGTACGACGCTTCATACAATTTTAAAATGACAGGTTATTGGTAGTAATTTATTTTTTCGGTTTACAAATTTAATAATCAGCCTCTTGTGGCATTATGAAGTCCATCTTTCATCCTGATACCACGCAAGATTAATCTTTATTTTACCGCACGGCGGCGGGGGGGAGTGGGGAGGGGTCACAGTCAGCTCACATTGACTGTCCACCAGGGTGCGATTGGGTGTCATTGACACTACAGCAACACTTCTTTTCCTGTCTGTACCTGTTGTTTCTCATACAGGGATGTTGTGCTGCCTCAGAAATAATCTATACCTTAAATTATTTTCATAGATTAAAAAAAAATTACAGAAAAAAACTCGACAATTTTTTACACATCAGGTCTGTGTTTTGTGTGTGTGTGTGTGTGTGTGTGTGTGTGTGTGTGTGTGTTTTAAAGAGTAAATGAAAAAGTAAAGTGAAATTCATTTCCAGTATAAATTTTTGGCTGATTGTTCCTGTCCAGTAGATTTTTTTTTAGATATCCTGCCTAGAGACACATGGTGTTATAAATGTTATATACAATAGAAAAAGGCAGAATAAAGCAAGAAATAAAAAAATATAACTAGAAAACATTTGTATTTTATTTGAATTACTAGTTAAATCTAGGGTTTTTATGATGGATGGTGTCTCAGATACCAGAGCTGAAGGAAGACATCTGCCTCCCTGATTATTGTTGCCTTGGCGAAGACGAGGAAGACGATATTACTATAAATGCATGGTTTGGCCCTGGAGGTACCGTCTCTCCTCTCCACCAAGACCCTCAGCAGAACTTCCTGGCTCAGGTAACAGTAACAACTCAAGTTTTATGAATCCAGTTAGTGTCAAAGATCTGTCACAGGATCACGTTTTGTTTATCACTTGGGATTTCCCCCTCATATATACATCAGGTGGTGGGAAGCAAATACATCCGGCTGTATTCTCCAGAGGACACTGACAAGCTCTACCCTCATCAATCCCAGCTCCTTCACAATACCAGTCAGGTGGGATCCACAATCCATAGAGATAGTACACACCAAGCCAGCAAATATATTCAGCATTTCCAATTTCTCACCCCTCCCATGCAGGTGGAAGTGGAGAATCCCGACAGGGAGCGTTTCCCAGAGTTCTTCACAGCTCCGTATCTCGAATGCATTTTACGGCCAGGAGATGTGCTGTTCATCCCTGTCCGGTGCTGGCATTATGTCCGCTCCCTGGAGCTCAGCTTCTCCGTCAGTTTCTGGTGGTCATGACGGCGAGTCCACAATAAAAAAAAAAAAAAAGAAAAAGCGTGTTTGGAGTAAAGTTTGTATTTTGGATTTATTTCTGTCACTGTGGAGGGAAACCAATCCAGAGTTTTTAACTAAAGTGAGGCTAATTCTCATAAATCCTCAAGCAACTTCTGATCACAAAACACTTCTGATCCGTGAACAATGAACACACGCTGCCAAATGATTAGTTTAATTGAGCTGATGATGATTGCAACAACTATTGTGTGAGAAGTTACCAGCAGGGAAAAAAAAGAACAAACAAGCTGTGAAAAATGTTTGCGCTCATTTCATCCTGCATATAATTTGTTTGTTAGTCATCTAATATGATAGGATATGTTATTCTTTCCAAATTGGCTTTTTTTTTTTAAATTGTGCTCTCAACCTTATTCCTACAAATATCCTCGGAGTTCCGTAACTCATTGAAATGAGGCAGGTTTTCAAATTTAATAACCGAGTGAGCTACAGGTACAAAAATCAGATTTCTGGCAGATAGTCGAAAGCAATCAAGAAGGGCACGGATGAAAATGAATACATGAAATGAATTAATCCCATGAGCACAGACAGAATTTCAAATGAAACCTGTCTTGTCGGTTTGATAGTGGAACTCGTCATGCACCCTGAACACACCACCTGACAACAAAGACGGGCACATTGTTTCAGATAACAGACTTCTGACGAGCCCAGTCATATGTCCCGTAGGTCCATTTCCATCAAACTGTCTAATTACAACTTGAAGTATGTGAGGATGTGACAAAATGAAGTACAGCAGCACTGATGTACACATTTGATCTGCTATTTAGCCAAACTCGCAGTGGGGCTAAAGCGGTGTTCAGGGAAATCAAGGTCTGCACAGAATACTCGGAGGAGAGCTTCTGAGAAGAGGGCGAAGAGTTGTGTGGGAATATTTCAGTGAGCAAAACTGATTGAAAATTTTTGAATCTCCTTCTCATGACTGAAGACACAGAATTTAGCATACCAACAAGGATTCCATGAAAAAACAATTCATGACTCAAGTAATTTGCAAAAAATGTAAAGCGAGTGTTTGTAAGGTTGATAAATGGGTGTATTAGATAGTGAGTAGCTGAAGGATATTGTGCTGAGGGTTTCTTTTTATGTATTAACACTTTACAGATTCAATTGGCATTGACATTATGGAATAATGAATGGGTTCTGCATCAGACACGTCGGCATTCAGGTAATAGAGTTATTCAAACCGAGTTACGTTCTTTACAAGGTTATCTCTCTGAACAAATCGCACAAACCCCGCTGGAATTTCACTGTGTGAGTAAATGCTGTCGACGTCATTTAGCCAGTCAGTGCTTTATTATTGTCAAGTAAGTGGCACAACTGAATTAAGATCACACAAAATTGCTTATTCCCATTATAATGTAATCAATACTCAATTACCAGTGAAGTAATGTGGGACCTGTGGTCTCATAACCCTGTCTCTGCCACCCAGACCCTCTCCCCAACCCTTTTCCTTTTTGATTAATGGTGCCATGGATTTTCAAATAAATCTTGTAAATCAAGATCAAATCCAGATTTATCATACACTGATGTGACAACTGGGTTGTGCACTGAGTTTCTGATAGTAAGTAAATACAGTTAATG
This sequence comes from Antennarius maculatus, assembly GCA_013358685.1. Taxonomy (NCBI): domain Eukaryota; kingdom Metazoa; phylum Chordata; class Actinopteri; order Lophiiformes; family Antennariidae; genus Antennarius; species Antennarius maculatus. The sequence continues at coordinate 4,691,085 of CM023620.1, read as the reverse complement.
CTGAAACATAAAAGCCATTCCAGGTGTTTCCAGATGATTCAGTACACCTGCTTCAAACAGAGCGGCAGGTGACACAGTAAATATTTACTTTATCATATGCAACAGAAATTTTAAATATCAGTTGTTTTCACCCCAACTACATGATGATAAAATGTTAAATTACACTTATTATGTAGCTCACCAGGTGTTAGTGAAAATGCATAGATCTTTATTCAAAAGAATAAAACATTGACATCATGCAAAATTTACAAAAAAAGTTAATGATTGTCCAGCATTAATTAGTAAAAAGTCTCTATTACCATTCATTTAATAGGAAATTTAAAAAGATTTAACGTAACAAAAACTATTGTCACAATATAACAGTTTTTAATTGCAAACCTGAGCTTGAAAACACTGCAGCAAATACAAAGTGATTAATTTTTGAAATCCTACAGTTAGACCAACAGTTGAACAACAATGAACATGATTTCTACTGTATATTGTAGTGTTGAAGCTACAGTTTTAAGTTAGTGGAAATTTACTTATGGCAATACTATTCAAAGGTTTTCCTAAGGCAACTCCATACCAGTTGTGTATTATAAAATAATCAGTGCAGATGGAGAAATATCTTCTTCCTAATACTCCTGTATATCGTCAGAGACGTTCTGCATCCTTTCCGCGATGAAGAAGCACAGCGTTCCAGAGAAGCCCAGGATGACCATCAGCAGGAGCTGCCACATCAGCAGCACGTAACCGCTGTAGAAAAACGCCACAGCTGCAAAAACAGACTGACAAAAAGGATAATGGGTTTTCTTTTGTTGTGGAATAGATTCAGTTAGTCTCACAATAAGATAATCTAAAATGGAGTTCACGCAAAATATCGTATCCAGACTGTGACCTGGATCTGAATACGTTTTCATAAATTAATGGAACATTGTGAGTTTGTTCATACCTGGGGGTTTTTAATTTTTATCGGCCTATATTTTTTTTTGTCATTTTATCATCTGGTAAATGACATTAAATAAGCACTATACTGCTGAATCAAAGGCAAAATAGGAGAGCCAAAATATTTTTTCAAGATATCTCACATAACAAAGGCAACATCCAAACATCAAGAACCACATAATTTACAAATTAATTGGGTAGTAAGTATTTGGCTCCCCATGGTATGTGACAGCGCCACAACTATTCATTAACCCCCTCCATAAAAACTAATTAGACACAGCAGGGCTGGAGCCACTAACGTCAGTGTGTCAGGCTTGCTAGCTGATGGTTTATGATAACTAGCTCCTGTTAATTTGTAGGGTCACATTAGACAAGTACCTGCTAAGAACTGAAACATTCACAGCAGATTCTGATGATACAGCATTAGAGGTTATTATTCGTGCCTCTATTCGCCGTTTATAATACAGCGAATAACATTACACTTAAAAAAAAACTGTTGCATGGTTAGAAAATGACAGATGAACCAAATGTCAAAGACTAAAAGGTTTATAAAAAATACACTAAGTTTCATGACTGAGGTTAAATTGCTTAATGAGATGAATTTTACATTTGCATAGATAAAAATACAGGATCATGATCACATATTTGTTCTTATACACTTGACTATATCTGAATTAATGTTTTATTAACATTAATATTTAAGATATTCTTGGCTGGCCGTGAACCACAAGATATTTCATTATTTTGCCGTTTGATATTTTCTCAGAATACTAACGATGTACAAACCAGGTATGGGAAGCTGTTATTTCACCAGAATGCTTTTTAATTTCAGAAAACCTTCAAGGAAATAACTCCATTTCTATGGCTTATTTTATATTACCAAGAATAATTTTTCAGCAAACAAAAAGGGGAGATTATGTGGCACATGTGGGTCTTGCTTTCTCCCTTTTTAATGGAGCTTCAGGTGAATTTCTTTCACACTTGACAAGCTACCGTTTTAACCCGGCTTTGCTCAGCTCTGCTAACAATGCCTGAGGATTGGCGACTTGGGATTACCTGGATGAATTTGAAGATGGCAAAAGCAGGCGTGCTGTGTTCAGCATAAACATGGCCTAATATGCTGTAGAGCTGTGTGTTGAAACAACTGTCCCCGAGTCCCAGCAAGAAGCTGCACAGCAGGGCGATGGAAACACTAAAGAGAGAAAATATAGTGGTTTTTCAAATAAAACAGAAATGCGACTGTTTCATTTTCCTTATTGACAAATTGCTAAAAGAAATGAACTACCTTGGAGTTAGATATGACTTATTTTGAGTTGTGGTGTGAAAGACGACGGGAGCGTCATCTGGGATGTTGAGGAAAATCAGATAGAAAGCAATAAAATGGACAACCATCCCCAGGAACACCACGGATGTCCGTCTGAAACAATTGTTCTTACACAACAATCCAAACAAGCCTCCACCTAATGGGAAAAATGATATTCATTTATTCATTAAGTGATCTTAAAACATCTGAAAACACTCAAGGGACATAAACTCACCTACAATTTCTCCAATGCCTACCACGATCCCAGAGATCCCAATCAAGCCTTTGGCTGCTGCTCCAAACTGTGTAGTTGCTCCAATGCAGGTCCCGTACACTCCACTGTAGAAAGATAGCTCCAGGCCTAGAGAACAAGGAGTTCATGCTATCACTGCAAGCCTTCCCCGGAGGCTAATATACATATTCCATGAACTTACCACTGTATGCCATGCAGGGACTCAGGAGCAGTATAGTTCTACCCTTCACGAGTTGCAGAATGGTTTCTAAGCAGGAAGACACATGATACACCACTGATTTAAATTGCTAATAAATACGTATAAATTCCCACCACTTATCTGGATTGAGCTCAGATTAAAATGAGAAGGCCACATTACCCTTGACAACTTTAGCTCAATGCAAATAAAAATGGGGAAAAAACCAATTTAAATGCAGGTGGAAAAACCTCCCAAGAAAAATTCAGATTTTTTTTTTTAAAGAACCCCCACTAGGTTTGTTAATAAATGACTGGTTGCCCTTTCTTAGCATAAATCAAGTGTGCATTTTCGATAAATCTTTGAGGCAGGTGTAAGCGGGTTTCTGTGAACACAAGATACAAGCAAGACAAAGAGCAATCTCATCATCCAAACAACTCCAGGCTGCACTCAAGGTGCAAGAGCAGCAGAGTTTCCTATTGGCAAACAGAGATACAATCTGAAATAAAACTTTAGTGCTCTGTTGCTATGCTAGGAGAGTTTTGACGAAAACCAATTTCACCTGAAGAAAAACAGAAGTACTTGCGACTACCTGCTAGTTTCAGCCTTAAAAGCTGTAAAGTGTGGACAACAGGGGTTACCTGCAGAATTTCAAACACCTGAAAAGGAAAATATACATTCCTATAAAATGTGCCCATTTCATCTCCTTTTATACCAACTGTAACATGCAATTTAAACTCCAATGGAAACAAACAGTGTTACTTCTATTGTGGGTACATTTTAACTATGGTTATTTTGGTTCAAATTATTGTGAATATAACTGGATTGCTATGGAATTTGTATAGTTTTATAGCCCCAAGAGAGGGAATCCTGACGACATTGTGATCATCTAATGAAGGAAATCTAATTGATGGAGAGAGGAAGGTCTCAGGAGATGCAGAGACGGATAATATGTTAAGCAGAAGCATTCACTGCACTTTTAGGGGAATTTAAGATCGACACAACAGATGAAACTGTGTTATTTCACCCCAAAATCTGAACTGTAGTCCTGAGTATTTATAAATCCTCAGCTTTTGCCTCATCAATGTGTCCTTTTTCCATTGGGTACCTTAACTAAATATGAAATTTATTCAGCAAATAAGTCACATTGTGACTTTTCTACACATAGTCTATAATGGCCTTGTCAGCCTGCAGTGTACAGCTTATCTTCAACCTTGGTGTGTGCCAAGTCTTATCAGAGAAAATGAAGTGAATAGAGAGATGGTGTCATACACCATCTGAATGAGAGAGTCAATGTCAGGAGAGGAAAATCCTTCAACCCTCTCACTTTTCCTCTAGCACCCCCAGCAGGCTGAGGTCTCGCCTCTTCCTGTCTTCAGCTTCTTATCCACTTTGCGAGTCACGGATCTGCTGGAGTCTATCCCAGCTGGCTAGAGGCAAGAGGTGGGGTACACCCAGGACATGTTGCCAGTGCATTACAGGGGCCATACATAGACAGACAACCCCCAATGCACATAGTCACACCTAGTCCAGTACAGTACATTGTACAGTTATTAACTTAAAGGAAATAATGATAAAGTCCTCTTTGTTTTGTGCTTTTCCATTATTACATGTGAATCACTTTAGTAGAACCCCTACACTAGACTTAAATGTATCACTACCCACAAATTAAATTATACATTACTAAAAACCTATAAGTATGCACGATTGATTATTATGTGAATGATGCAAACTTACTGAACTCTGCTTTAGCATCCTGCATGGCGGTGCTTGCTCTGTGTTTATATCTAAACAACAGAAAACAAATGAATTTGAAGTTGGTCCATAAAAATAAACTACATGCTAAACAATGATCAGACTTTCTTCAAGAGCAAGAACAAGAGAAGTCATTTCCAAATCAAAGAGGTTTTAGTCTCTCATCTCATGCTTCAAGTTGAACAACCTCTATCTAAAGTCCAGGGCTGTGCCTGGGAAGTCTGGGTTTTTTCACCTTGATCTTCTAAGGAAGGAAGTCTCTGACCCGGCTGCCCCAAATCTGCCTGATAGTACCGTACTCAAGTCAAGTGTGATGATTAAGCTCAACTGTCAAAATGCAGTAATCTGTTCAAAATGACCATTGTCCTTTTTGTGAAGGACAAGAGTGTTTTAAATCTTCTGCAGAACCACTGTGGTATATATTAAAAACTACTTGCAAAATTCAACATTGCTCTAAAGTGGTTAGATTATAGCTAGCTGTAGCTGACTGAATGAACAGTTATGTTTACATTTTTATTCATCACTTGAGGTTCATACCCTCCGTGTCCTTTTTCAGCAGTGGTTTTGTGACCGTGAGAAACACATAATTATCTAAAGCACATTCACTTACATCGTCGGAGTCGAGAGCAGTGACTGCCCTTCCTCTTCAGAGAGCATCTCCTCTTCAGGATGGCTCTTCCTCAACGCCAGGAAGCTGAGCGTTCCGAGCATGGAGGCCACCAAAAGGGACAGGAAAATGTTTTTCCTGCTACTGTCTGGGAGAGGATGATTAAAATGAAATGCTCAGTTAAAAGACACAAGATATATTACCAGCATTAAGCTAGAGCATATTCGGAACAAGTGATCACTCATTATGCTAGACTTAACTACACAGTCATGACAGTGCTTAGTCAAATTAACCCTACCTGGGATCTCTGTTCTTCCGTTCCAGTCAAGATAAATGTATAGATTGCCAAACAACATGCTGTAAATAAGATAAGGAAGGTCAGACAAGTGAGTAAATGACTTAAATACAAATAACAAAAGGGGTATAAATAAATCTTGTTTTTCCAGTGATGGGATATTTTTAAAAAATTCTTACAGATTACCACAGGTATAGATAGTTTCATGACATATATTTTTAAACTCTTAGCATAATAAATAGCCTTTTAATCTGTCTCCCACTTCACTTCAGTGGGAGACAGATTTTTGTCTATGTGATGGAATTATAGTTATTACAATTTCATTTCATTTTGAGGATGACGATCAGACAATATTAAAGCCCAGAGCTGCTCGATAAACTTTGAGAGAAGGTTGTTGTAAAATCAAGAATTATCTGTAAAACATGATTGTCAAGTTAAAGTGGAGCTGTTTTGTCCTCTGTGCTGAAGAAAACAAGTGAATTTGCAGAAGCATTAATTTCACCTAAGGAACATTTTATAAAATAGCTATTAATGCAACACAGCATAGTACTAAAATGGTGATATATGAAATGGTGTGAGTGTGAGCGTGTAAGGAGGGGTGGGAATAAATATGTAAATCAATAAAGAGGTGGCAAATAAAATACCAAGACATGAAAAAGCATTGGTTTTTTTCTTTCATACACGCAGATTTGAACGCACCTCCATTTAGAGTGAACCAGCCCAGTTGGATGGAGTGAAGTCACATGAGTGAGCATGATGGAGTGTTTTTGAGAACAGTTCCTGATCCTTGGTGAAAGTAATAATCGAAGACTACTGAAAGGTCCAGGGCAATAAGCTCAGAACGGTAGATGGTAATAGGCTCCACTCCACAGCATTTGTATGAGACTAAAAACCTCTTGTGTAGGACTGTGACTTTCAGTTTTAGGTTTCTCTCTCTTGTGAGGTTAATCAATCTGTCACCTAACACCAGTTATTCGGTTCTATGTATTTGACAGAAGAAGAAAACAGGAAGGACACTGGAAGGAAGGACCTTCTTTTTTGGGGAGCTGGATCAAACATCAACTCTCTAAACACAATCATCTCCATTTCTCCCTTTGAGGACGCTTCTATTATTTCTTTATTTTTTTTTAAAAAAAAGAAAAGCTGTTTATTTCCCTTTCATGATGAACGGCGCAGCCTATTTCTGTATTTAATTACATATCACGTAATTTAAAAAATGCAGATGAGCAATTAGTCTGTGTCTAAGCCTCGGTGAGGGATAACAGGGGTTATTCATAAAAGGCAACAGTAACGGCTTTCTGTGTGTTTGTACAGGCTGTGAAGGACTGATTCATAAGTTTATTGTGGCAGAGATCACCACTGCAGAGTCAGATTAGCCATGCCCTATTGTGAGCTTTGGCACAGGTGAAAGCCAGTGTAATTATTTTAATAACCAATGTGCATATTTTATCAAATACAAATTAGTTGTCCAAGCCCGTGTTCAAGAATGGTGGGCCAAATACAAGAGAGCTTTACAAATGTAGGAGGTCTCTGTGCTTTCATTTTGTGAGGTCTGACATTATGTACTGTAATTTTATAAAAACGCATAAGTTAATATCCTGTCTAAAAATACAGATGAGGGTGATATTTTGGTTGCCGCCGTGTAATTTTATCCTACATCAACTAAAAAAGGTGCATCAAACAAACAACACAACATGAAAAACTTCTGTTTTCCGCAGTGAATGTAATGATGTGACACTGCAGGCTATTTTGGTAACGTCCTTGGCGTGAAACAAATTAAAAGACTGTAATATTTTCAGATAAAAATAAATATCTCACTGAAGGCTCTAATCAAAGGAGCATTAATATCGGATATAGTATCACATGACTACTTGTATTAAGATACGACAAAAGCATGTTGTTGCATGCTGGTGACTTTATTTTGGAGTTTCACACCAAGGTCATCAAACACTTTGAAATATGAAAGTAAGAGCTATCAGAATAAACAGTTTATATTCAATATCACTTCAACCAGAGTAGAAAATTTAATCTTTCAAATCCAGAACCAGATTTGGAACTGGATCTAGATCCAGTGACACATGGTGATGGTGGTGGAACATTATGTCACTCTGGGGCTATCTAAGCTGCATACCTGCACTGCAAGAGAGCCCAGAACACCCCCGTGTTCCTGTTGATGGTGGAAGCCTCTGAGTTTTCCACCAGGAAGTGTCCTTGAGCCGTCCACAGCACTGCAGGAAAGCCACAAAGAGGTCATTTGAGGGGGGAAAAAATGATCCAGTAAGTTAATTTCCAGCATGAAGTGTAAAATTATTTCCCTGTGTTGGTAAGTAATGCTTGTAACCACAGTAGCAGCCCCGGGATGTGATAAAAATTCATCACACCACAGTGATTTCAGGTTGCATTAAAAAACAGCCCCAAATCATTTCCCTTCACTTTCTAATAAACGTTCAGTTAAGAGCTGCTTTCTCACTATTTTTGCTAACATCACTGAGAAAGCTCAAAGTTCTGCACACTATTTACAAAAAGTGCCTGTAGCCTATTTAAGGTCTAATTTGGGATATACTGTTTATACATACCAGCAATGATAATCCCCATACGCATGATTAAACACTATTCAGATGCAGAGGATGCATAAAAAAAAAAAAATGAGACCCAAGTCGAAGCATTTATGTGTCTCTGTATGTTCAACTATTATATGCACACTGCATTCTGCTTCATGTGCACATTTTAAGTGAATGGGATGTGATTCAATGCCACACCAACAATGAAAACCTACTTATTCTTAGTTAAAAACCATACAAAAAAACAAACTTTAAGAAATTCTGCAGTCTGGATTGATTAGCTGTTTAATCAATTATTCATCTGACAGGATTTTTATCAACTGCTTTAATAAATGACTATACTGTATTGGGCATTGGAGCAGTAAGAATGAGAGTAATGTTATATCTAACGTCAGAGTAAAAGTCATGTGAAAGGAACTCACTGGCTGCTGCTATGCCGATGAGCACAGAGGTCAAGTAAAAGGCCCACGTTGAGGGGGTGATGAACACAGCGATGTACCCACTAGACAGGAAACACAAACAGCAATCAGCATGCGTGACATGCAATGACAACCTGGATTTCATCTCCACGTGTTTACCTGTAAAGTAGGCCACTCAAAAACATAGTGAATTTTGGTCCTATTACTGCAACAACAGCTGGTGCAAATAAATTGCAGAAAGAAAATACCCCATAGATGATTCCAAGACTGCAAACGAGACAAAGAAAGTATTATTCAGGTGTTTTTTGATTGTTAAAATAAACACAAAGATCATTCTTCATTTTCTCCATCCTGCGTCTCCTACCTATGGTACCCGCTTCCAACGAACGTATCATTCTGCAGACTTTTCACCACAGTTTGCTGAAAATAAGATGACAACAATTCAGTGATGGTGTTGACTTCCAAGTCCTTCATCAATCCATTCATTTCCTACAACTGCTTAGATTTCACAGGCTTCAACAGGGGAGTTTATCTCAGCTGAGGGGTGCATCTTCAGGAGAGGAAACCAGGCTCAATCTTTCATTCATTGATATATTTTGCAACGATGGCTATAAATTTGATTAAAACTCAAATGAAGGTCCAACAACAGCTGAATACTGTCAGTTTATACGCCTCTGGACATTTATTTAAAAAGAAAGGAACTGGAAAAACAAGGTAGCAAGGCTTATTTGCCTGAGGTGGGTCCCAACACAGTCTGGAACTGTCCTGGTGGTGTGTACGTGTGTGTGTGGGGGGGGGGGGGTTAAAAATAAAATAAATGAACCTCACATTCACACATATGGACAATCTAGAACCCAGTGCCAGAATATTCTGGCTGGGGGGCAGCAGTCGCAGCCTCGAATCAGTCATCTGTTTGATGACTTCACTGACCATTGAAGAAAATTAGAAACACGAGATGCGCCTGATTCAGTACTGTGTGGCCTATTTCCCAACGCTCGTTCCCTGCAGATTCTTTTTCAAATTAATGATAAAATGTGTGTACAGAAATAGAAAAACTTAGAAAGTAAAGATTGTAAACCAAATAATATATACTTCATGTGTTTTTGTCTGTCGTTGACATCATTTACACAACAGACACAGATGTTTGTAAAAGCAGCACGGGATTATGTTAAACTAATAGAACTGAGTCAGAGTATGTTCTTCAGCATGCAATCTGAAAAAAATTAAAGTTTTCCCGTGCAATAAATCAACTTGATTTAACATTAAATATTCTATATGTTTCAAGGGTTGGAATGAGCAACAAGTCGAGTATCCTTTGACTTACTTCAACGTTCCCACAGGTGGTGAAGGCGGTAAAAATGAACAGAAAAGCCAAACCCAAAATTACAACGTTGCAGGTCCGTTTGTCTGCCATGTCGTTTTTGTTGTTGTTGTTGTTGTTTTGGACTCATCGAAAGTGCAAAACTAAGAAAGACTTTCATACGGACTCACGCTCAGCTAGGAGAAGTCCATCACAACAACTTGTGTTGACTTTACTAAGTTTAGTTCTTGTGTCATGAACCAGTGCAGAGGTGGAATGGAGCGTTTGGGACCCGGTCAGCAGCACAGTGTCGTTCAGGGCGCTTCCCTTCTATAATACCAAGTACGCATGACAACTTGTGACTTTTATTAAAGTCAATTTTTGCTGTCTTCCTTTCTCTTCCCCGGTTTGTCGTCATCCTCTCACACCGCTTCTGTCTTCTTCTTGTGCGCTTTACAGTAAATTATACTCCTTCAACTCTGCTGCCTTCCAGAGGAAATCAGTGGGAATATTCCCCCCGTGGAAAACTGTCCCGTGTCCATTAAGGGGGAGGGGATTTTTTTTTTTTTTTACAACGTCCACGCGTGTTTGTTTGTAGAGTAACTCCAAGATTTATGAATGGATTTGGATGGAATTGTTAACGGTGATTTGGGTATGAATAGTAATATTCATAGTTCTTGATTTGTTTTTCTCTGTAGTCAATTTGCCACTGTGTGGAAATTGATCCAGTCTGGATCATAAACAACATTTAGAGGATTAAAATCCATAATAATCCATAATGTAGGTGTTTGTTCTACCATTATTAAAATATATTATAGTTGATACACCTGTCTGAGGATATTAACATAGTCTATGTTGGAAACTATTTACAGTTTGCTAAAAATTTTAATGACCTCTTAAATGATCTCCACTGATTGGAGGACATAATGATGGAGCTCATTGATCTTATTCTGCTTTCGGCTTTTCCCTTCAGGGGTCGCCACAGTGAATCAATTGCCTCCATCTAACCCTGTCTTCTGCATCCTCTTCTCTCACACCAACTATCTTCATGTCCTATTTCACTACATCCATAAACCTCCTCTTTGGTCTTCCTCTAGGCCTCCTGCCTGGCAGTTCAAAACTCAGCATCCTTCTACCAATATATTCACTATTTTTCCTCTGGACATGTCTGGAACTGCAGATATGTGAATAAAATTACGGATCAATGATGGAGCTCATTGATCCATAATTTTAGTCACATACCTGCAGTTCCAGAGTGACGAAAACCATAAACAGAAAATAGTTTTGTTTTTTTTTATAAATCTCCTATGAATAACAATTACTGTAATTGAAAGGCAATCTCAATTGAAGTTGATACAACTAGTCCATAGTCTGTGTTGATGGGTTGTGCAGTGAGACTGTTTTAAAAAAAAAAAAAAAAACAGGATCTCTTTCAAGACCTATTTGCAGGGTTTCAATGAAGAATAAGGGGGGGACATTGAACCATGAATCATTTTTTTCATGGCTATGGTAGGGACATTACATCATTTTAATCCCAAACGTTATTCGACATCAGAGAAACAGACATTGCGTAAAGTGCCCCCTCCCGGTGTCTGCTTTCGCTGCTTCAACAAAGAAGCTACGAGAAGTCAGAGGATCCCCAAACGCTGACTTCCGGATTTGTCCAAAATTCCCGTATGTACAAACTTTTTTCAGTCCCGGTTTTTGAATATTTCTGAAGGTAATTTTTTCAGTGAGTCGACTGCTTAAATACGCTATACTGACACGAATTTCAGTTTTTCATAAATATAATTGCTTCATTTAAAAAAAGCTTTATTTGCATAAATTTCTGCAACTTGCAAGCACGCATGCGCAGCTGCTCTCCCGTCCAGCAGTGAATTGAAACTCATAATGTTTTAACCGTTTGACGGTAAGTTTCGTTGTATTTGTCGTGTCATTTAATGACATATATTCTTTCTGTTTTCTGTGCTGTCACACAAAGATGTACGTGTGATTAAAACTTTAGTTGTGGTCGACTTTCGCTTCCTGAATATCTGAGTCATCCCGCTCTATGTAGTATCTTTGCCACAACCTACAACAGATTGTACACAATCATCATGGCGACCCAGGATGGTGAGAAACGTTTTGAAAATAACGTTAGAGCAGTATTTCTTTGAGGTCCTTACATTGAGTCGAAACTCTGTTAATGAAATTAGTCGTGTGCGTAACTGGTGTGTTTGTCTGTGACCATATCTGTGTCCCGCTGTGTAATTGTAGGTTTCTCTGTTTCGTTATAATTTATATTTTCTGTGCTGTAGCTAGCTAACGTAAACGAAAGCTAACAGTCATTTAGCTAGATTCGTGGATGATTTGTAAGTTAATATTAATTTGGAAGATAAACGAGTGTTTGCTTTAACTTGGATACCATGTGATATTAAAGACCTAACTAAATATGGTGAGGTTAGGAATAGTAACGACGAAGTACCAGCGTACTGTAACTGTACCATTACGTTCACGTTACCACTTTTGTTACCAGTCAAGGCTAACAGCACTAGAGGAGAATACTTTCTGTTTGGGTCTTGTGCTCTCATGTAACCCATGAATTAACACACAGACAACTTTGCAGCCAAGACGAAGAATTTTATTGATGAAAAACACGTAGAAAGATGGAGATGACAAGTCAAATAATTACACTTCATACTTTATATAATTTATTTTTCTCCGTCACGTTAAGTGTTCAGGAATAGCTAACCGCGTATCAGACAAACGAGAGTCATTATCATCTTAAACATTCTTTAAAAAGTAAAAGCAAACTGGTAAATTAGAGAAAAGTCTCTGGAATGAGGAGACCTGGTAGATATTCATTTGGTAAAAGTCGTGTATTCTCGGATGATGACGACCTAAATAAGTTTAAGTAAAGGGAAGAGGGGTTGTCTTCTGATGACTGAATGATTTGTCAGCCAACAATTGTTAAGTGAAAGATCAATATTAAATAATCAATATTTTTATGATTCAATGTTGTATAATTTTTTTGACATTGTTAATTTTTAAATACATCTGTGCCAACAACACGTTTTCTGTTGTCTATACATACCATGTGTTTGCATGTAAAATCACATAATTGCAGGGAGGCATTTCTTAAAAGTTCCAACAATCATCCTCGTGGACTCGAGGCTGAACTGATTAGATATGTTGCTGATCCTGATATTTCATTATTAAAGACTTTGTTAAGTTACAGTGTAAAGAAAAATATTTTATCACAGTTAAACTATACTTGCAATCTAATAGGATAAAATGATGTAGTGACGACTTTTTACTGTCAAATTTCAACTTTGACAAAATGTGATCAGAGTCATGACTTCTCATGTACTCTTCGTACGAACCATGGATGCTTACCTTGAAGCTCTGTAGATTTTCTAAATATGGCAAAATATAGATGTATGAGTCAAGACAGACGTGAATGTAAGCATACAGACATGAATGAGTATTTCTAGCAGCTCATTGTTTACAGATGAGATTACATTTCAATCTCAGTTCAAATAGAAAGCTGAAACAGTTGGTACAAATTCACACACCAGCAGTGCATAGGCTGCATGTGCCATGCATTGTTTGAATGCAGCTGCTGCAAGACACGCATGTATTGTTGACTACTGAGGTGTGACGTAGGACCGGCATTATTTCTACACTGTAACAATTTTCCATTAACCAGCTACAATTGTGTCATTTTCATTTATATTCTTCTTCCAGGAAGTGAAGAAGTTATAATGGAGACTGAGGTGAAGGCAAGTGATGCTGAACCACTATCTGAAAAAGTTGATGCAGAAACCACGTCTCGCACAGATACAGGCAATGCCACAACTCAGGACTCTAGTATTAGCAATGGGGACGATGCAGGTGACAAGCAGGAGATGGTGGAGCTAAAAATCATCTGGAACAAAAATAAGTACGACCTGAAATTACCTGTTGATAACACCGGAGCTGATCTAAAAGAGAGCATCTATTCTCTCACTGGTAAGACTGCACAGTCACTCCCCCTTAGCTGAAGGATTTAGTGGCTGTTTTACAAAGTAAAATGTACTGTGTCCCACTTGTTTCCTAGGTCTTCCAACAGCAATGCAGAAAGTGATGTACAAAGGACTACTTCCAGAGGACAAGACGCTACGTGAAATAAAGATAGCAAATGGTGCAAAAATAATGGTGGTAGGATCAACAATCAACGATGTATTAGCTGTTAATACGCCCAAAGAGGCAATTCAGCAGGAAGTTAAAGCCGAAGAAAACAAGAAAGAGCCTTTATGCAGACAAAAGGTAAGGTGAATGACATCTCTGCAGAACGGCGTGAAATGTTTTTGAGTATTATGACTTAAAAAAAATTGTGTTGTTTCAGCAACACAGGAAGGTTTTGGACAAAGGTAGACCAGATGACATAATGGCAGCTATTAGAGGAACAAAGGTGAGAGAAGATGACGGGAGATGCGTCCGTTTTTGTTTGTCTTGTAAAGCTTTTCAGAAACCATTTCTACAGAGATTTCACAGCGGTACACGAAGTGACATGACACTGCTCTATAAACAAAAGAATTGTGACATACATACAGCTGCGTCCGGTGTGACTTTTACATATGCATCAAGCAGCGCTTTGTAAGCAAGGAAATGACAAGTTAGCTGATTTAACTGCTAACTGCTGCTAGCTACGTTTAGTCGCACATGTAATACGTGGGCGTCACACCCCTGGCAAGTCCCACCACCTCACCTTCTCCCCCTTTTTATACAGATGTTGATTTGGCACTGCCTCCACCACTGGCTCAAAAACAAGTTAACAGGGACCCTCCCCCCTCCTCACTAAAGAGGCTGCAGAAGTCCAAAACTCTTAACATATAGGTGTTGAAGATTAAATGTGATGCCAGAAACAGTGACCAACCTCCTCTCGCCTACAGGAACGATTACCCACAGTGCCTTTATCTGGAATGTTTAACAAGTCTGGAGGAAAAGTTAGACTCACATTCAAACTGGAGCAGGACCAGTTGTGGATTGGAACGAAGGGTAGAATTTCATCTGGCTTCTTTTTTTGACATTCATTTTCACACAAACAAAAAGTCATGATGGCATGTTCATCTTTTTTGTTTTCTGTCTCTTCAGAAAGAACAGAGAAAGTGCCGATGGGCTCCATTAAAAACGTGGTGTCTGAGCCTATTGAAGGTCATGAGGACTATCACATGATGGTAACTATTCTGCATGTCGTACTGAGCCGTTGTATGACGAGTCTTGATGCCCAGAGCTCAGGCTGACACAAGTGTGACTATGGGTTATGAATTGCTAGATGAAATGAAGAGAGGGGCTTTATATAAGGATTTTAACAGTTAAAGAACAAATCTGATGTTTCCTGCACTTCAGTAAAAGGCAGTTTGATGTTAAATATTTTGCGGGAGGGAAGAGTGCAGTTTGAGCCGTTCACCAAAGTCATTGTCTTGTGAGCTGATGTAGAGTGATGGGGTCATTGTTTGTTGTTTTGGGGTTTGCAGCAGAGCGGGAAATGTCAGCGCTTTCTCTAGATTAACCTTTATGTCTAGAGGCACTTCTGTTCGTCATTGTCAGGGAAACAGAAGTCCCAGAACGAGTAACTTAATGGAATTGGTTTGTCTGCTTGAGATCAGGGTCAGTTTTTTTAAGAAAACAAAATAATGTGTCAGAAAGTCATTGATATAAAGAGTTTAAGGTTGTGAAGAATATAGTTTATTCTCTTGTGTGGAGGCTGTACTTAAATGTCACTGCAGTGTATTTAAGCAGAAGAGTTCATCGGAATCTTGAACATCCAAACAGCATTTGTTTAAATTTGAGGGAATTTCCAGACTTAGTTTTGCCGTTGTCGAGGATCCCTCCCAGCTTCCACTGACATAGCATTGAAGTGAGATCAAACTGAAAGCTGATAAAAATGGGTGGAAGTTTATTCCTGTTTCCTAGCGTTGATTGATTACGAGTATGGATTCAAAGTAGGTGTATTGGTCCATCTGTAGGGAGCTATAGTAGAAGTACAAGGATCTGAATGACTGAGAGCGATGAGTGTTCAAAATCACTAATGTTAACTTTATTTTAATGGTTAGATCGATATAAACATGTTTGAGCCATAAATTGATGAAATGTGATGAGTTATTGTTTTCTGTTCCTCCTCCATCGTAGGCTTTCCAGTTGGGTCCAACAGAAGCCTCTCAGTATTGGGTCTACTGGGTGCCTGCACAGTTTGTCGATGCAATCAAAGACACAGTCCTTGGAAAATGGCAATTTTTTTAATGTGCCTCTTTTTTTCTTTTTTCTTTTTTTTTTTTGATGATGATTATAAACTGGGCTTGAGAAGAAGAGCCAACATTAAATAGAGCTGGAGTCAACAAGGGATAAGGAACTTCTTGGAAGATATTGCAAGGAAACTGATGGATTCCTGTGGACTAATCATATTGTTTTTAGGTTAAAAGTGCACTATGTGGCATCGTAACATTTCTCAGCCCTGTTGATCATTCAAGGTTTCAGCAAATCCCAAGGGTAAACGGTGAAATAATTGTACAGAAATTCCTAACACTTTTCTTCAATTCTTAAAGAAATAAAACTTATTTAATGAAACAAATGTACTGTGATGTTGTTTTTTGTATCAACTCAAACTTTGCCTGCATATTTGTGATCCACTTTTTGTGGAACCAAAGTTTTCCACAATTGAATGAAATAGATCTTTTACGTTTCTGTTCATTGGGCTTATTTAAATATAAATCCTGAAGCAGACTGGAGTGCTTTTCTAAAGTAAATCCATAAAAATGTCATGTTTGAAATGTAAGTAAGCTTTTAGTATGATTACAAAAACGACTGGGACCGCATGTACAGTATGTCACATAAAGCGCTTCATTTAGCAGAATGATTGGAAGACAATTAAACTAGGACAGTATTCCTGACTGCATTATACCCATGGTCATTATAGTGTGAAATTCAAGTGCTAAATTTTGTGCTCTGGAATTATTCATGACTTGCTGGCTGAACTGGTGTATAATTTCTAGAGAGCAGGATAGATGGACTGCCTCATATTTTAATACAGGAAATATGTTTAAAAGCAACTGTGTATGTGGTAGTTTAATTTGTGCTGCAACCTGCCAGCTAATTTAGTAATTTTTAAAGCAGGAAACTGATGTCAGGTCTTTTTTAGTAGTTCAGCATTTCCACAATTTGCTGAATGGACTCATTACATAGCAGACATGACACAAGCAGAAAAGTTGTGGGTCTGTTCACAGTTTCAGGAAGTACTGATATTGTTCAAATTCATGTAGTCTGATGTCACTTTTACTGTTTCCTGCTAACAGCCAATCAGTCAATAGGTTTATATAGTTCTATGTACCTCATCTGGTAGGCCATGTTGTCCCCGTAATAACATTCCTGCAGTTATTTTTTTGCAGTTTTTGTTCCTTTATATATGAGGGTTAGTTCGTTTAACAGGGAATGGTCGTTGGGGAATAGCTGCATAGGAGCGATCTTGGCTGTTTTTTTAAAACAAAATGTCATTTCCAAGTCAAGACTACACGGTCAAAAAACCAGCCACACCAGACAAATATACAGCCAATATAAACTCAGAATAACAAAGGTCTTCTCAAATTGGTGCCATGTATTTAAGTTCCCTGAGTTTCCTTTTTTTCCATCCCAAATACTGTAAACTATTTCTTGCAAATTACTATAATTTGGGGATTTGTTACCATTTGGCATTCATGTCATATATGGTATTAGTTGGGAAATGTTGCCCAAAGACATTTCTATTAATTACAACGCTTGTTTTAATTTCAGTTCTGCTGTAAATACTATAAACCACTGATGACCTTTTAAATAGTGTGGCTAGTCAGTCTGAAGTAATGCTTTTATTGTGAAATATTTCAGACAGGAAGTGAGTGCAACCCCAACTTCCGCCATAAGATCTTTGGCGGGACATCATACGTACTTAGTGCTGAGTTATGTTCAGAGCAGACCAAACAACATTAGAGGCTAAACGGCCGCCGCCGATTAAAGTGTTATCCGGTCAGCTGAGGTCAGCGGAGCACCGGGGGACGACTGACGGCGGCGACACGTATGACGTCAGGATTGGTGGCGGTCGTTCTTTACTGGTCTCACTGGTGTGGATGCAGGGAACCGTACTGGAGGCCCAACTGGACCGGAACACCGTGCTGCTGATGGATGAGACGGGGACGTTCGCGGTTCAAGGCGTCAACAACATTCCCAAAGGGAAGCCGTGTTTGTCCAAAGGTAAGGAAGCTGAAGTTAGTTTCTGATTCGATGATACGTCATATCCTCGCAGTTCAAGTCACAGGTGTCTGATTAACTGATGACGTCACTAATCCTCATCTACATGGTCTGGCAGGCATCTCAGTCTGTTGCTGCCTATTCTGAGGATGTACCTTTTCCAAATTTGTTTTCTTCTGGAATCCGTTCCAAAAATGACTTTTAGCATTGTTAAATACCACAGGTGCGTCTACAAAAAACTGCTAACTTTTTCTGATCAGCGACACAAATTATAAGTACAAGAAATATAAGAACTGAAAGGCAATCTGCCATCACTGATAATTTAGCCGAGGTTATATATTTCTGCTTGTCGAATCATTCCATTGATGGAATCAATTTTTGGTTCATTTTTAAACCAGCCTGATATCTGAGCCCAAAGCAAGAAAGTCAAGCTTGAAAATGATGTCAGCACAGGAATACATTAGACAAGAAAAAAACAGCTACATCTTCCTCCCACATCCCCGTTTCCTTGAATCTATTGTCATTGAACATTTGACAACCCACTACTGGTTGCTCAGGGAAATATGTCATGGTGATGGGTGTCATCCAGACCGTCTCCCCGGAGCCAGTCATCCGTGCAGTGAAGATGGCAGACCTCTCCGAACACGCAGCGCTTCACAGACGGATGTGGAAGCTGGAGGTGGAAGACCTGCAGCAGGTGATGGCCTGATTTCATTTCTGAAGCGATGCCTTTCCTGGTGGCAGGACGACCTGCTCCCGTCACGACTGTGTATGCAGTATTAGAGTGGTTCTTGAAAAATGGAAAAACTACTTCGCAGGCAACCCCCCCACCCGGAGGCGTGATGCAAGAGTGACAGACACTGACATGACAGAATAGTTTGGGGGTTTTTTTCACTGTGGAGTGTGACAATCAAACAAAAGTTATTTTTCAGCAGGATGGACGAGGTCAGTTTTGTGGAGAAAAAGTGGTCTCAGCACTTCAGAATTTAAGGTTCTGTTGTGAGCCTTCAGTTTAAATAAAGGTTATCCAGTTCAAGAATGATGTTAAAATAAGCATTAAAATTGATCAGCTAATATGCCAGGAGAAAACTACATTCATTCATTCATTCATGGAAATAAAACATCTTTGTAAATTTGTCAAATGTTTCATCTTTTTTTTTTTTCTACTGAAAACAATTAATCTGAACTGGTGTATGATTAGAATTTTCCACACATTTGCTTATCAGATGCTTCCACTTTCATGCATCATTCAGTTATGACAGAAGAACCATTCCTTGGAACATTTCTTCTCTGGAGACTTTCTCGCCATTTTAAAAAAGAAAAAGAGGCTTTATTTCATGTGGCGTCCATTACACTGGTAACACAGATTAATGGAAAGTGAGAATGTCAACTGAGCTCACTGTTTAAGTATTCCATACTTTGAACTTAACTGAAGGGTAAAGGTTGTTAACATACACAAACTGCTGATGAAAAGAAATCACTTTGGATCGAGGGTTACAACGCATGCTTACTCTCCTCGCCATTCCAGGTCTTCAAGCGTCACGCTATTTGTTGTTGAACGCTCTGCAAACCAGCTGCCAATCAGGAGGCTGGTCCCGAGCGCACACCCCTACCCTTAAAATCATGCTGTGATCAGGACAACACCCCCAAGGTCCTTTCAAGGATCGCCTGACTCAAAACTGTTTGAATTACATTTAGTTGCTTATGTGAGCGTGAGTGCTGTGATCATATAATTATATAATGTCTTTAAGCAGAAAACTGTATTTTCCAAAATCATTGTCATTCGGTGCTATAAGATGGTCTTTTCTGGCTTTGGCAAGTTTCATCAAAAGGAATTCTCTGCGCTCCTTCCACTCTTTTAGTTCCTGCTCCCCGTGTGCCAGCTTACACAAGTCGTCCTCTGTGCACGTGCCTTTAAGGAACCTGTCGTCAGGACACATGAGGTCAAAGGTTACCCGTCAAGAAAAAAAAAAACAAAACAGATGGGATTGTACAGGTAAACCAGAGACGGGTGGGATTATCTCACCTCTCACAAACTTTGAAAGTGCCTGTGGGAAATCGGTACTGCCAGCAGTTCTGATCGTCCTCGGAGTTGAATACCCGGTCTTTGTGTTTTTCTGAGGTGATGTGCTGCTGCCACTGTTTCTCGCTGTTGCAGTTTTTACCACACAGCCAACAGTGATTACCAGCCTGCAAGTAAAACCCCCCCCAAAAGAACACAGCAATCATATTTAGGTGTGTGATTTATTCGTTTGAAATCGCCGCGGCGTGGCAGTGGACTTAAACTCACCACTTCTTCAACGTAGTCTGTGGGCATGTGGATCTGTTTGCTGTTCTCCTTCACCGAGTTGCTGGACGCCTCTTCACCCCAGCCGGGCTTCTGGGACTGCAGCCACTGCTCGTACAGCTGATCCAAGTCAGGAACTGCATGGCGAAATGAAGAGGGTTTCATATACTGGGCCAAATCAAAAAGTGAGAACGCCCACCCGGATGAAACTCACTGTTGTTTTCCTTCATATAGGTCCAGAGGTCTCTTTCTTCTACACTGTGAGCAAATGTGCAATTCCCAATGTACTGACATTTCTTGCCAGCTGTCACATGCATACAAATCTAGGAGAGAAAAATAACTTGGCCACTTCAACTTCTTTCAACAAGAAACA
The DNA here is from genome assembly GCA_013358685.1 of Antennarius maculatus. Lineage (NCBI taxonomy): Eukaryota > Metazoa > Chordata > Actinopteri > Lophiiformes > Antennariidae > Antennarius > Antennarius maculatus. The sequence goes on along the minus strand of CM023620.1, from coordinate 4,670,595 downwards.
CTTCAAGGTTAAAGAAAAGCCTGACTTACCTCAAACTGGGAAGGGATGGGTTTTTTGGTTGGCAGAGGTCTGACTGTTGTCCACTTTTTCCTAACGATGGAACTCACCAGCACCACCCGCCTGTCCTTTGCCCACCTGAGACAGAGTTTGTGGTGATTTTTTGGGTTTATTCTCCTGTTCACAATTCCTGTGTTCAACGTTTGGAAGTACTCACGTGTGTCTGGCTTTGGCGGAGCAATACTTCCTGTTTTTGTCTGCTTCGCTGGGCTGTCCGTTCCTCCAGCACTGACCACAGACAAACATCATCTTCAAATTCGGAGGCCCAAACCTTCTCTGTGCCGTGGAAAGCTGCTAATAAAGTTCAATTAAAACGTCAATTTAAAGCGCGCAAAATATTTTTAAGCCAAGACTGACGTAAAATTCTGAAATGTTGGATAATAAATCTCTTAAAAATGGACCAACCTGAGCTCCTTGCAGTGAAGCTGTAGTGTTCCAAAACTTCTTTGCTTCTTGGACAATACCTTCATGAGTGATGCCTACTCCGATTCACACAGAAAGTAAAAAAAAAAAAAATTGACACCCAACCTCTAAAGTGCCATGTTTCTGCTATGTCTGCTGCCTCGGGAGGAGAGCAGTTTTACCGAGCTCGTGCTGCATCATCCAGACCTTCAGCTCTATGAGGCTATGGGCGTAGAAGCAGTCGTCCTCCCTCACGCAGCCATAACGCACTTCATGCCGACAAAGATCCAGCTGACACAGAGGACCCAAGGGTCGGATTTTAGAATACCGGACCGTATTCTCCTTCAAAATGTGGACCAGGCACCTGAGAGGTCAAACAGGACATCAGTGTCCACAAGTCGCGTCGTCCATAAGAGTGATGATTGTTTGTAGAGCGGTGAAGAGAAGAGACTCACTTATGATCCTCAAAGTTGTGCTTCGTCACTGGATGAGAGCAACGCGACGTGTCGTCTTTGTTGGTTTTGCTGATTATTCTGGGTTTATGGTCGAAGCACACCTGTGAATAAAACATAGCGTCGTTACTGCAAGGAGAGGATGACTGCACGAGTCACCGCCACGTGGCGTAAAGCATCCCTCGCTATGCTGCCGTTCGCCCCACTGAGTCTTTATCCATCAGTAAGTGTTCAGGTTCCTCCTCCTGCTGCTCCCTGGCTCCACCCCCTGAGCTGTAGCTCAGTTCAGTCCTTCGAAGGCTGGCGTGACCTGACAGATCATTTCAAAGACTTCTGCTTCAATTTCTGTCACTATGGCAACTATAACCACAACTAGAACAGTTCTGATTACAACCGTACTGTAGTACTATTTCCACTACAAATCTTTCACTATGAGAACTAGATCCAGTCGTCAGTGTTGCTAAGCGATAGGAGTGGTGATTCATGACGCACAGGTTGCGATGCAAAGAGTTTCAGGAACATTTCAGACTGGACTGTGTCATCTAACGGTGCTCAGTAGCCTTAGCAACCTACGGACCACCTCAATCTAAGGACGTCGCTTCAGGTTTGAGACACAACTATTGTTTCTAGTAAACAAGAACACCGATTATCTCTTCTAAAAGTTTATTTAAGATCAGCGCAGCAGATGTGTATGAATGAATTTAATATGCAATACCACCAGAAAAAGGGCAGCCAAAGCAAAGCAAGACAAATAACTGAATGAAGAAGGAACAAGTGAAGAAACACTCCAACCACATGCTGTGAGGTACTCAACGACAACACAGACCAACAGATAGGAAACAATTAACTCTTCACTTGGAATTTGCTAATGAACATGTAAAAAATAAAAACCAGTGCTACCATGAGGCTCACTGAGAAGCATCGCTGCCGGAACAGAAGCCAAATTGAGATGGCAGTACTCACTCCACAGAGAAACATGAATATCCCATGATGCTCCTGTAAGATTTTGGGGATGGTCAACCTGATATTGGAATTGGGCCCGTAGGGATCGAAGAGTAGTTCTCTGGAGATGAAGCCTTTTCGTTCTAGAGTCCAAACATCAATCTCTTCTTGGCAGTATGCAAATGTGCAGTGGCCAGGGTACACACACTCTTTCCCAACAGCCACCTCTGAAACAACACAAGCAGCATTTCAGCATTGCCAACACGCAAAACTAATTATCGTTCAACACCAGTAACATTTAAGGTTTCAAAAAAATCTATATGAATAAATGAAGGAAAATTCAGCTATTTCTGAGCAAAGCAAATGAACAGACACCTTTACAAATGTAATAAGGTCCAACATATTGAGTTTTTGTTGGTCTGGGTCGTATTAGTTTCCATGTTTTGTCTGGTGAAAGTTTGATTCTGCCGAGCAAAATGTCCTTTTTGCACTTGTGCTCTTCCATATGAAACGCATAATCCAACACACCCGGACCTGAGGAAATAACCATGAGAGAACGTGTGAAACAAAACCTCACAGATCGCTGACCACATGCACAAACTGGACCATAGGAACCACTCCTCACCGGTCTTGACGTAGCACAAAGAGCATGCTTGTTTGAATTCGTGGGTGTCGGCTAACGGGTTCTTCGCTAAATCTACAGCAGCAGGAAGACCCTTCACTTCAGGCATACCCACAGCCATTCCCATTGGAGTTTCATTATTGTCCAACTTTAAAAAAAATAACAATATAACAAACGATTAGCCTGTAGAAGAGTTTAGACGGATGACTAATGATGAATACGTGAAGAAGAATCACCTGTGGCACGAATCTACTTGTGGTATAATCTGAAACTTTAGGAGAGAATCAGAAATAATGGTCAGCTTTTATAAAACAAAAACAAGTATATAATGAAGTATAAAAAAAAAAGCATACCTGATTTAAAATCTGTCATGCTGAGACTGTCTAGTGAGTCAATTGTGGAGGACAGGGCATCAAAAGTGTCCATACCAAAATATGAACTGGAACCTGACTTGTGATAGAGTGGGGGTAGAGTTACGGTGCACTGCTGAACGCCACTGTGCAAAAATGGCATCAAGAAGGAACTGGACATGGGACTGCCCGAAGCAATACTAGTTGGCAAAGGCAGAGGCCCCTTCACTGTGGGTATACCCTGAAAGAGATGAAAAGAAGTCTCACTTCTGCTCAGACATCAGAGGGTTGTCACATTTTAACCGATAACTAAGCAGCTTCTAAACAGCTATCTTCACTTGACATGGAACAAACGAGAGTATTGTGCTGTAATTATTTCCAATCTGGGTCAAACCCACATATATGCTTATGACAGCTCATCTATAATAATAAGAATAATGACAATAATGATTGCATGTGCCTGCTAACCATGACTGATTCAGGGCTCGCTTGGTCCAGTAGATCATCTAAATCATCCTCGATTATGTCGCCGTCAAAATCTGAACTGGTCTGAAGCATTGGGCGCGGGTTGCTGCTCCTGCAACCGTTAACAAACGTGGACCCGTGAAGAGGGGCCGACACGGGGACAGACTCAAAGCCTGGCGGCTCCAAATGGCTCACGGGGGAGATAGTGTGGTTGATGAATTCAGCCACCGTCGCTCCATTTGAAGGCAAGGGAACGGTCACAAGAGGCTGAACTGGATCTGGGATTGGAACATCGATACCGCTGTCCTGGCTCAGCTGAGGTACTTCTAAAATACATTGGGGAGAACCAGGATGAGTGGTTGAGGTCCTGCTACCTTTAGCTAGAGATGTATTAAGCAGCTTACCAATTTCTATATCCTCCACGGAAGAAGAGTCATGGGATGACTGAATAAACGAAGAAATTCAGTGAGTAACATGTAACCAGAGTCCACTGTAGATACATAATGTAGATGTAGTGTCTGCTGCTCACCTTGTCACATGACGTATCCTGATAATTTGATCCTTGCAAAACATTCAAGGCAGGCTATTGAAAGAAACATGTAAAGAATCTTCACACACCAGAACAACCTTAAACCAGAATAGAGTTCTGCACAGCTCTGCAGATTCCATCCACAATCAAATGAATAAAGGCGCTTCATCCTTTGACACCGGTGTCGCTGACATCTCTAAGAGCATACTTTACGTACCTTACTCCTTATGTAAGCTTTACGGATTTTCAATCCCAAACTTTTGGCGAGGTCCTGAGTCAGCTGTGTGACACTGGGATCCTGGGGAAAGAATAAATTAAATGTATTCAATAATACTGATCATGCATGCAATCTTTTTTTATTGATTTTTATTATGCTCATTAAATTGCAGCAAATCATTTTCTTTGTGTCTATATTACAGTACGCTAATCAATTATTTTACAAGTCTTTTCTTCATAATATTTGTAATGTTTTATTTTTGTCTGCAGTGATTAGATTATAAATATTGAAAACAGACTAAATTTTTAATGATTCTGGAAAGTCAACATCGAGGTTTTTATTTCAGCTGTAAAACAATTTTCTTAATAATGACCATATTTGTAAGACAAAATTTAATGTAATGGGACACGTAAATTTTATATTGTAGCGTTGCCCACGGCAACGACAATAGGAACAATATATCTTAACTCTGATGTGAACAAAGCAACTTTAATGCAAATTAAATGTGACTAACCAAAGTCAATAATAATCATTTAAATTTTAGTTTTAGCCTCCATGACAGAAACATAATACATGCACTAGGAGAGTGACTTTCCCTTGGGCAGTCTAAATGGCTTTTGTGCAGTCTGCAAATTTTCTGTCAAGGTTTTCGAGACCAAAAGGGTGGAATGTGCGCAGGAAGGGATTGACAGGTACACCTCACCTGAGGCACAACTAGAGAGCATTTGGCAACAGCCTCGTAGGCCTCCTGATGTCGTCCCATCTCCTTCAGGGATTTTGCTTTTCTATACAGCGCTTTGTAGTTCCTGTCGTTCAGCTGGAGAGCCTTTTCACAGTCTTCTAATGCTTGGTCATACAGTCCCTGAGAAAGACGATACGATTCTGGGTCAGAGAGGTATTGAAGGCAGAACAAAGACGGCGCTCTGTGATCAGAATTCAAGTTAAGGTGCTCAGTGAGTGGAGTCTGAACATAACTTTTAGGAATAAAAGGAGTTTTTCTTTGGAATCAGAAAACACACAAACTGATCACACTGAAGCTGGTACACATTTGCATCAACCAGAATGATGTTAATTCCCACTTCTATGTATTTTGAAGAGGATCTCAAATGTTAGAGAACTCCTGTGGCGATCCAGCCGACCCTGAAAGTGGTCACTTTACTACGTGTGATGTAGAATATTATTGAAGTATAAAGAACTCAGTATATTATAACACTCTTCAAAGCGCATGCAGCTCACACCTCTCAGATGGATCATTATTTGACACAAGAAAAGAGCAATTCATCAACTTCCTACCTGATTAATGCATTTTGTATTGATTCAACTTTTTGTTTTCACGACAGTTGCATTACAGAACGTCGTGGGGCTTCAAACCTTTTTCAGATCGAAATTGTTCCATAAAAATAAACCATCTGGTTAAAAAAACAACATCTGACTTTAGACGCGTCGGGTCCTCACATCTGATGAGGCTTGTTTGCTCCTTTGTTGATGTGAACTCTGGTGATTTCATGGTGTCTTATCACTGGAGTTTTTAATGGCATGTGTTGGTTAATGGATGGTGTCAAAGTGAGAGGACACTTGAAATGCCCCCCTCACCCGTTCAAAGACAGGCACAACTTACCGGAACAATGTTTAGATATGAGGCAGCACGATTTGCATACAGCTTTTCCTGTAAACCTGTTGGTATACAGATTTCCTCCGAGTCAGCATAGTCTGCTATGCTCAGGGCTTCCGTGTACATCTCGATGGACTTTGTCCATTCCCCTTCTTTGAACACGTCGTTTCCTTCTCCAAAAAGATTCCACACGAGATCCTTTATGAACACCTGAGAGTTGAATGGAGCAGAATGGGCACGGAATCACTCAGAATGCAGCTTGTTGGACTTTTATTTAAGAAATAGAACATCAATGCTTGCCTTTCGTGTGACACAGCTATCAATGCTCTAATCAGTTTAACGACACAGAGCAAATGTTGACACATGACACGAGCTGGGAAACATGTATTAGAATTTAAAGGTTTTACCTCATACTGCTCTTGGCTCCCAGGGAATGGAAGGGTTGATCTACAAGCAACAAGATTCACATTAGCAGGACAAAGTTTACCACTTTTAGAACAAAAAATCAAACTTCTGATAATAGTGGAATCTGAAAGAATTAAATGTAGCTGTAATTATTCATGTTCACCAAAACAAAACGCATTATCAAAACAATGTTTTCCATAGTTTTATATTGTGAATGAAAGCATGTGAGTCATCAGATTATATCTGTGGTACTGTTTATTTGGCATTTCCTTAATCAGATCACAGACATAAAGACAAGAAAGTGTGTGTGTGCGTGCGTGCGTGCATGCGTGTGTGTGTAGGTGCGAAAGACAACTGCTGCCAAATGCACAGCCAAGCCAATACAAAGAAAACAGATGACACTTACTGGATGAACTGCACGCCCTTTTGAATCTCTTGCCAACGAATCCTTCTGTCCTGACAGGCTTCGGACATGTTTGTATTTTAAAATTCACTCCACAGTGAGCACCTGAAATGATTATACAACTTCTGAACACTCAACAAAGAAACAATCACAGAATGACTGTTATAGCTTCACGTCATCAGGTTGTCAGACTGGTTGGCTGACAAATCCTATGATCAATGTCGGTGTGAATCACAGTCCTCATGAACTTTATTCTGACTGCCAGCTTTCAGGCTTTTTTATTAGCTTCCTCATTTAGAAACGACGACACACGCGATACCAGATATTAAGGATGAGCATATTTGTTGACAAAACTTGTGTACTCTGAATTATAATCGCCATTAAACATTCAATTAAGGAGAAGCTGTGAACGGAGAAGTGTGTGTCTATCTGCCCGGGAGAATGTTAGATCTTAGCATCTTAAACAAAATAGTTCCAATATCGGACAACATTTCGCCTGTGGTAATAATAAACGTAATTGTAAGCCATTTATGTGATTTGATACAGCGGATAAAAGAGCTTAGTGGAATTATCATCCCTGCTTCCTGGATGATGTCTAATCACTGTCACTGCTTCAACCAATCTATCTGGGTAATAACTACTTAATAAGACATATTGTCACGTTAAATAACATGTTGAAAAAAATAAACGGACTGAACTCAACTTCATTTTTGTAAACTTGGTGTATATGAAGTAGAAGACCTTCAAGTGAGATGTTAAGAGTGATAAAATGTGTCATAAGAGGAGGTGTCCGATAAAGGATGCATAGTAGTTAGCGCACGTGTGTTACCCGCGGCTGCAGACCAGAGTGTATACTTCTTGTTAGCAGACATCATTTGCTAGCAAAGGTTATCAATTTGTAGCTCACGTATTTCAGCCACCATCATTACATATCTGGTATTAACTAATAACACCCGTATATTCTGTACAGTGTGGCGGACACACTGACCAACTCATCAACAGGACGTTGCCGGACTAAGTTTCGAGGAAGTACAAAGCAAAGGCATGTCCAAGTTAGTTCCCCGACGGAAACAATAGCGAGCAGCAGCTAGATGCTGTAGCTCCTGACTGACAACTGGAAAATATAACACAGAGCACCGAGCTGCCACTGTTGGTCACAGCTACTTACATGAATAGATCTCTATTCCAAGCCAGCCTCACGTCGGTTATCTAAAACGAGTTAAAATAATTCTGCGTTATTACTGAAATAACTTGACTTGATGTGCTGTAAAGCAGAAGGCCGCCCTTTGACGCTTCTTCGTCTGTGTTTTGTCAACACTGAGTCAAGTCAGGGGCACTGCTGCACCCTACAGGCCATGGTACGAACTGCAACGTTTACTACTGCAGTACTACTACTGTCTGTGTAGGTTCTCAGTCATCCAGGTCATGGTTATCCAAAAGCTGTTTAAGTCAATCCACTGGACGTTAAGAAAGTTCTTGAAGACGTTTCGTCTCTCATCCAAGAGACTTCTTCAGTTCACTACTACTGCTACTACTACTACTAATATTATTCATAATCATAATAATAATAACTAGCGGGTCCAGGGTAGATCAAAGCCAGATTGTCTGTATCTTTCATTTGATTTGGAATCCCCAATTATATGTAAAGTACTTTGTTTATCAGCCCCTATGACTTATTGACTGTCATTGCATTTGCTAACCTCATGGGGAAGTGCTTTAGTTCTAATGTGAAAGGCAGATCAGGGTCACTTGGAGCCAGTTTTAGTCTAGTATGAGAGCACGTCTTCCCAGTCGGGGTCCTGATATTGGCGACACTTCAGTACAATGTTGGTGCAGAGCATGCACAGTCCATTTTGTAATGCAATGTTCTTCAATATTATCATTATGGTGCCAGGTTTTAGATTATCAGGAGGCATTCCGGACTGTGTCAGTGAATGTAAAAACTTGTGGGCACTGATCTGCTTCCGTAGGATTGTTAGTGAGAACATCATCATCATTGTTTCTATTCCTAGAATTAGACGTCTCTTGAAATAAGTGATAAACTTTATTTCATAGGCCATATTTCATAGGTCAATGTCAAACCGCAAGATCGGAAAGATCACAAAGAGTGGCTCTCCAAGCTAATTTTGATTCTGATGAATTATCACATCACTAGACATCAGGAAAATAAGTATTCAACACAACTTTCTTTTCAGATCATCGCTCATCTGTTGCTTGCTTAGGCTTCACATCGACACCATTAATCTCAGTCAGGTGATGAACCGATCAGTTTAAATGTTGACTGTATATTTTGTGATAATGGGGCAACTGAGCTGAAAATAATCAGATACACGAGGGTTGGGGTATTGTTTCCTCTAGTGGAGGGCAGTCAACCTGTCAGATATAATAACTGCCAGAGGGAGGTGCTTATCTCAACGTGCAGAAGCATGACAAAAAAAAACCTCTGACAACGTGCTCCGTGTTATCAAAACCCAATGCGTGAGTCTTTTATGATTTAGCTGCTCTGCCTTTAACGTCATCTGAATGACAATGGAGTCCAATACAGCAGAGCTTAAATTAAACTCTCAGAGAACACAATAAAATAATGAAATACAATGATGTGATCCAATTCATTCAGATGTGTTATTCTTCAGCTGTTAAGCAGAGGCTTCAGACAACTGCTCGGTGCTATGTTTAAATGCCTTTTTATGGAGATAAGCTACAAAAATGAAGAAAATGGGATCATTTAAAATTTCAAGGCAACATACTGCACTCGATTTCTTTAGATTTGAGGCCAGCATTGTTAACGCCTAGAGTTCGTATTGAACCACCCACAGTTGTGCCAAATACTGTAATTATACAGTATTAGGTTCAGACAGATGAATACGTCAATTTTTTAAAATGAACAAAGACTTCATGACAAAAGTGAACTTGTTATCTTCTGCTCAGATAAATAATTTTTATGTATAAAAACTATAATCGGACTTTCCAAACAAGAGAAAGTTGCAAGAACTAATGGTTTTACATTCTGCTTTTTTTAAGTCAGCAATAAGATAATGTTAACATGAATAAGGTAATAAACAACAAACCGTTTGACAGGTGTTATAATTTAAATTGTGAGCTGACTTCTGCTTTCAGCAGTGAAGTAAGACTGAGTTGTACTTATAATAATAAAAACATGAAATTACAGATTTTGTTTTTTTAAGATCTTCTTCCAGCCTGTCATCTTTCACGTTGTTCTAACAAAAAGTTACTCCTAGTGATTCTGACAACATATTGATGCGATAGAACAAGTCTTGGCTGTCTTCATCCTACCATCATGTAACAGAGATAAGGCAACAGGCTCTAAACATTCTACACTAATACTGTACCCCTCTTCAGAGGGTCAACGCGCAGTCAAGAACTCCCTGGTACTGAAAAATTAAAAACTGCAGAACAATAGCCATGCATTCTAACTGTGGTCCGTGTCAAAAGAAAAGATTATTTTAATTAACTGTATGCTTTCCAGTCATATGACCGACCGATCTATGAAAAGACATAAAGAAAATGGTCAGCTTCTATGTCCATGTTCAAGCTGTGGAAAAAGACAATGCAGGTGCAGCTTGGAGATCTGGAACATTGGTGAGGACAACGGCCTCTTCCATCTTCAAGAACAGTGTCATCTTTGGTTTTCACCATCGGAATGAGTCTCCTGATACCAAATTCAGAGAGAAACATTGCAACGTAGCAAATGATAAGAGATATAAGAGAAGCTGAGTGTAATCACCACAAGACGACCTTCAGGAAGTGGAATGAGAAATTAAGTTGCTTACTCTAAATTAAAATATAAAACCTGATAGCTTTGTTCGGTTTTGTTTTCATATTTTCTTCTGCATGAGGTATATTTGGAAATTATGAAAATTATTTGAGTTGTGTGAGTAACCCTATGTTTAAAACACAATTTTTAGAGTCATTGTGACTCCAGCTAATCCCAAATGAAGACTAACCCATTTATATGAGAAGATATGAAAATTAGGGGGAAAAATGTCATCTAAAGATTTGCCACAGCTGGGGCAACCTGACCGCATTCACACAATTGGTATGCTGGAGGCGGGGCAGTTTACCAGAGATGTTGTTACGCAACAGTGCATTCATGCCAGCCTCATACAGGCAGAGGAACATGGACAGAATGGCCACACCCTGGTTGATCACCTGTAACAACCCGGTTCAAAAGGCTGCCGTCACACAGGATGACATGTGGAGGTCGTAATCAATTTTTATTGCACACTCCAGCAGTAGCCTCCTTTTTTTTTTTTTTTTTACAAATCTTGCTGTTTTTACAGTAAGATAATCATTAAAAGATAATGTGCATGAACATACTGGTTGTTATTTTAACAGGACACACATTATCAGAGAAAACTGTAAACACTGATCTGTGCAACATGTTCCTGCAGCATTACACCAACAATCACTTCGGTTTGTCTCCTCTAGAGGGCGTCCAGGTGTTTTTAGCCCCTGGCCAATGGTGATGCTTATTAGATCATTCAAACAGGATCTACTAAACGCCCTCCTCTCCATGCTACACTCACAGTGAAGGTGTCTCTTTTGTGGAGTTCAGCTGCTTGCCTGATGCCATGACTCTGTTTTACCGAGTCCTTCTCCTGTTATGTGGTAAGCTGATCATTTATTTTGGAGCATGGGGGGTGGAGAGGGGCTTACAGAACAGTTGAAAAGTTATGAGGTAGTCTACGTACAGAAATGCCTTCAAGGGAAACTATCCATGTTTACATAGAGATGATTCATTCAAAGTCCTGTTGAGTTTGTCTGAGTCCTGGGTGTACTGTATTGCTGTATTATGTGTATTTCGTCCTGTCTGTATAAATCCTGTTCACATTCAGTTTCTCACTGGTGGAGCCTAAAGCCAATTGAGGTTACAATGATGCAGTGTGTTAATTACCCTAACACTGTTGGGACACCACAAACAACTTCCAAAAGACTGTCTCAATTAAAACTGAACAACACAACCTTCATTTATGAGACTTCATTTCCACAAACTGGATAAAAAAAAGAAACTGTCAACCTAAATTTTGCAGCTTCACAACAAAAACATCATATAAACAATGACATCAATATGATGCCATGAGTTTTCTCTTCCACTTTCCTTCCTTTCCCAGTGGCCGTGGCTTCTGCGGCAACACCCAGGACCAAAAGAGGGATCCTGGAGTTGGCGGGAGCCATCAAGTGCAGCACTGGGCGATCAGCCATGGCTTACATTGGGTACGGATGCTACTGCGGACTGGGAGGTCAAGGCTGGCCAAGAGACAAGACGGACTGGTGAGGCAGCAGCTATGGCCGTTTTTAGATCGTGGAATAAAAGTAAAAATCTTTTTTTTTTTCTTGTTTGCCTGAGGGTAGGCGTGTCCACACTTTGGACGTTTAAACCAACTAAACATTACGTGTGGCCAAAGATATAATTTCACGTGAAGTGGCGATGCTTTGCCCTCTATCACACGGATGGTGTGTACCCATAATTTCCTCCTCCTTGATGCCTTTGGCTCTCTCCAGTCATCCCACTGGAGTACACACAGTTTCCGTCGCTAAATGAGTCCACCAAACCACAACTGGTGGGCGACTGGTTGGAAGGATGGGATTGTGTCCAAATTTGCCAGTGGGCACTTTAAAAAAAGGTCTAAAAATTCCTCCAAATTGCCACCTTCATCTTGTCCTTTTTCACTGTAAAACTCTGAGCCCCCCTAGCCAGATAACTATCCGTTCCGGAAACCCATTTGAACTTCTGGCCCTGCCTTTAAAATTGCTGTGGTTTAACTCAGACGGTAGACCCGTGACCATCCACCTACGGCTTTCTCCTTCCCGTCTCGTCCAGGGTCCAGCCTTCAATCTAAACTTTTATGTTGCTTTTCTTTCTTGTGTAGGTGTTGCCACAAACATGACTGTTGTTATGGCGATGCTGATATCCTGGGATGCCACACCAAAACAGACCGTTATGAGTGGAAATGCAAGGACATGGACTTTGAATGCGGTACAGTCTTTTTGATGCTAATGCTAATATTTCTGCTAATATGGTAGATAATGCTCCATTTATTAGAGGCAGCAAAATTTTAAAAAAAGAGAGGCAGTGTGTGTGATCCACAAATAGCCACAGTATATAAGCAAACAGAGGACTGGGGAAGAAAGATGGAGTTTAAACACAGTTAATGATATTTCAAATCCCCATTTACCATGAAAAATTAAATACACAAAATATTGCTCAACCTGTTACTGAAGGAAGACTTTTTTTATGTGTTCTTTGCAGAGGATTTAGAGGACAAGTGTGAAAAGCTGCTGTGCAAATGCGACAGAGATGCTGCAAAATGTCTGAGACAAGCACCTTTTAATCGGAGATACGCCGCTTTTCCAGATTTCCTCTGCGGTCACAAAGAGCCGATGTGTAGCATTTACTGACAAAATGTTTGCCCCGTGTCCTTCCTGTAAATAAAACCTGTTATTTACCGTTTTCAATTTATATCATTGTATGGTTCTTTTTAATTAAACCATGAAAGAGGAATATTGTGTTTCTGTGGTATCATTTCAGACTTGTTTACATATAACACAAAACTCTTTCATTCTGTGACGATCTTGTAAGACTTCTGGATATGCATGGACTAGATGTTGAAACTCCTTTGAAACTGAAGCGAGAAGCAGACTCAAGGTCAAATGTTACTTGCGAGGGAAAGATGAGATCGCCGGTCTTCACAACAGCACATTTATTCGTGGTTGTTCAGGCCATTGCTCACCTTATACCTTGAAATCGACTCCTGTGCATTGGGGCTGACTACATTTAAGAGAATTCTTTTTGGGGGGACTTTAGTGAAGTCATAGCCAAATACAGATTTTCATAAATCTATAGAAGTGTCTTTCTTTCCCCCAAAATCCACATATTATTATTTTTATTAGACTACTAGACACTATTTAAGAGCTTTTGTTCTTTAATTATACGTACGATGAAATCTCTACATTTTAAGCTTCTTAGCTTGAAGGAAGTTTCCTGTATGAGACTGAGAAATCTCTCTAAAATTAGCATGGCCTAGTTTTTCTTCATATTATTTAATATGGTAGGAACACTTCTGTGAACAGTATCAGAGGAAATTCAATCATCAAACCAACATAAGTACCCGGAAGAGTGCAGTGTATTTATTCACCTATAGATGGCGCCAGAGCCACTGGACCACAGGAAGGGAATGAAATAAAACAATATTATTCATAATTAGATTTAAAAAAAAAACATGAATTATACTTTTGAGATTGGTGAACTTAAAATTTGTGTTTATTATTGTCTGTTTGAATATTTTACATGCAGCTTCCCCCTGTGATGAACCGTCCGGGGTCCACACCGCGTCTTCTCGCCCACTGTCAGCCGGGAGACGGCCGTAGCTCCCCAGCGACCCTAAACCAGATAAGAGACCACAGCTAGTGAATCTATTTTGGTTCACGGCGCCTCCTTCATATAAAGTTGGTGAAAGCCCTCCTTAATTTCCCCTCAGTAAACTTCACAGGCCCCGTGGGTGTAATCACAGTCACAGAGGTTTCAAATGTTTACACCCCTGACCTCTGTTTACGAGCGTGTTTGTGTGACGTTCACGAGCGTCGGGTCGAAATGGGAGAATGATGCCGCGGTGCATTCAGGACCGGTGATAAGTATGTGGGTCATGGCCTACAAAACACTTGCAGGACTGCGTCCATACCTTCATATTCTTCATTCAAGAGGGAGCGTGACCCCGCACTTTTTTTCTGTTTGCGTAATTATACGCAATCAAACATAAAGTGGTTCATTAAAATAACCTTTTTCTTTTTCTGAAGTATATATTAATTTTGAGTTATGCGTACAGAACAATTTCAGAATTCCTCATGGTGAAACACAGGAGGTGTTTTTTCAAAGCAAAAACCTTTTGATCCCAGTTTTTCTTTACATTTTCGGGGAGAAAACAACCGTGGAGATCTGTTTGATTCGTCTGAGACTTCAAGTGTCATACATTCTCTTTTAAAGGGAGAATTCGGTGAATGGCTGTTTGTTTCTCAGCATCACGCACAGGATTCCCATTTCATTCTCACTCAGGAGTCCTTCAGACTCTCTCTCATCCTCATCTTTTTTTTTCTCTCTCTGCTACCTGTGAAAGTTCATGAGGTTTTTCCTCCCCCTTTGGTATCTCTGGCAGCCCACTCCTCTCCTCTGATGACGCTTCCTGAGGATTTCATCTCTCGACATCGTCGATGATCGGGTGCAGCTGACGCACAAACGGCTGGGGATGGCAGGGAGGGAAGGGGGGAACAGAACCAATCCCAGCTCTATCCTCCATATGCATGACAGCATGTTTGTCCCAGTGAATGAGCGCATTCTTTAATCCCTGCCGGGTGAGCTGACAGAACCTCCTCCACGCTAATTGCGTCCTTTAATCAACTGTTTGGCTCACCGGCCCAGAGCCAGATGGTACACAATGAAGTCTTGGCTTAGACAGCTTGAAACATAAACAATAACAACAACAGCATGTGAACAACAGAAGTATGAATTCTTATGAAGATCGCATATGTGGTCCTGTTTGGGCGCATTGTGCGCGCAGGTGGATGCAGGGGCGTAAAAGTTCAGCTCAGCGCAAGGAAAACGTGAGTAGACGAACCTGTTGTAAAAAAAAAACAAAAAAAAAAAAAACGAACAACAAATACCTGTTTTCACTGGAGAAATAAAAGGAGGACATAAATTTAAAAAATGAACATATGAAGCGGCCAGGTAGATGCCAAAGGCTGGAGGCTTAGACATTGTGAATTATGTTTAAACGTATACATGGTTTATTTTACAAGTAACAATATCATACAAATGACATTTGATATTAAAGGATAGAGATCTTTAAAAACAACACAAAATTTCTGAACCAACATTTATGTAAAACAATCTTGACAACAACACCAAAGAAACACAGTGTTCAGAGTTTCTTTTTACTAAATTCAGAAAACTGTTGATTCTGCTGTGCTGTCACGTGAGTGTCATTTGAATTAAAATAGAACGTTTGGATGTAATTGAAGACTTTTTGTCCTGTAGCTATATTTCATTTCATTTAGGCTTTGTTCAAGTGGGTCTTTTGAAAAAGGGATCAATTTAGTATGTGTTATGCAACTTTTGATGAAGCATCAGAAATTCGTAAGGATTTCACCAGTGGGTTGGATTTATAGGAACCTATGAGCTGTTGAAGCCCAGAACAGAGAGGCTCAGAGTTCATCTGGGAAATGAGGAAAAAAACTGTTAAAACAGTGTCAAATTTTTCCAGCGTGAGGATTCAGGTGTTGAAACTTTACCTTTTTGCTTAGCGTTTATGTTCAACCTTCTGCAGCACATTTGTAACTTTACGTTGAGGTCTGCTTTTGTACTTGGATCAATTTTGACTCATGAAATGTTTTCCAAATGTTTTTCTCCAATCTTGTTCCACAAAGCCTCCAGCTGTGAGCTCCAGGTACCAGGAAAAAAGTTTGTTCGTTAAAGCATATAAAGAGGGAAGAAATTTGCTCAGTTTCTATATATGGACTTTAAATAGCAGCCGTGAAACACTAAAATATGTAGAAGGTTGCTGATAATTACTTTCCAGAAAATATCATTGACACACTCGTTTCCACTGATGTGAGATTGTGTCACACTTACAACGTATAGGTGTTCCTATACGTTGATGGTTGCATCTTCTGTAACCTAAACTGTTTATAGCTTTTATGAGGTCAGCATTTTATCGTTATTATTGGTACCGTGGAAACAAGCTCCTGACTTTGTATCATGAGTTTGCAAATAGATGTTAGTCAGAATGTCTTTCGCTTCACAATGAATCTGGGTCATTTTGTCTTTTTTTACCACCGTGATGCTGTTGTTTTTTTTTTATTATCAGAAAATTGACATATATAGTTATTGTTCTAAATTCATGTGGAATAATTCCCCTTAAAGCAGTGCTTCTCAAATGTTTTCTGATAAGCCACACCTGGAAAGAAGAAAACATATTGCGCCCCCCACACTCCGCTACGCACGCTCTATGTTGCGCATGCGTGTGTGTGTGTGTGTGTGTGTGTGTGTGTGCTCGCATTTGTGCCTGCGCACGCTCTGTGAAAAAAAACAACTACACCATAGCGGAGGAGCAAATAGGCCCTGCGCACGTTCTATTAATTACTGTACTGTTAATGGCACATTACAGTATATTAAGACGTGAACGCGCCCCTGCCACCTACTGTAGCGGATGTGCAATTACAATTTATTCTGGTACGTCAATGAAAAAACAAACGCTCGTTCGAATACAGTACGTCAAAAACGTCTTGTAAAAGTGAGTATTTCAGTTTAGTACTGTATATGTTTTGCAAGTACTGTAGTTGATAGAGCAGCATAAACTCGTAAAGATTCCACCATTGGGTTGGACTTATTGGAACCTATCAGCTGTTCAACTCAACTGCTTAACCAGAGCACAGAGGCCCAGAGTCTGTCTGGGAAATTGAGAAAAAAATATTAAGTCAGAGTGAAATACTTCCAATGTGAGTATCCCTATGTTGAAACTTTACCACTTAACGCTTAAAGTCAAGCTTCTGCAGAACACTTAGACGATGATTGACGTTCAAAAGGCACGGACGGGGTTCGAACCCGCGATCTTCGGTTTACGAGACCGACGCCTTACCACTTGGCCACCGCGCCTGCGCCGAATCAGTGCCCGAGGTTGTTCAAGAATGTTAGAAAAAAATGTATGCGCTACGGATGGTTTTATGTGCAGAATTGTCGAAAATTTTTTACCGTTGTATTGGCCAGTGAAAATATTTGACTTCTATCCTTCGACGTACACATGAACCACGTGATCTGCTGACAAACTACACCTTTAGAAATGCATTGTTGCAGCTCAGCCACAGTGGGGCGCTGTTTTCCACCATGTGTGGGCATGTGTCCCAGACAGGAAGATTTCTGTGAGCTCAAGATATTCTCTCCTACCTACACAGAAAAATTAATAACAAGAATGGAAACTATTACAATAAAAAATATAAATGTGACACTACCTATAGTCAGCAACTGATGGAAGACACAAAACTAAACTAGAACCAATTCAGTCAGAGACTGCAACATCCCACAACACCCCCGAACCTATCTATGAAAGTAGGTCAGGGTAAATCAAAGCATAGGTAGATCAAAGCACTACCTTTGATCTATGGTCTTACTCACACTGGCCTTCTCCCTCATCTTTCTATCTTGTCCGGTTCCTGTGTGTACAAAAGTTGAAATTTGACCTTGACCCAGTTTTCTCCAGGTCAAGCTCATCATCTCATTTTCATCCCCTTTGACACCCTAGTAACGTGCTTTTTGTTTCACCTTTCTAACTGCAACGCTTGTAAAGATATTTGGTGGACTAACGGACACACAAACACTGACAATTACAATACATCCGCTTCGCGGAATGTAATTATAGGATGGGATGGAGACATTGTGCTGAAGCAAATGATGGACCATAGTTATCTTCACTGGATCATGAGGTGGTCTACTCATCAAGCTAATGAAGTGATCAAATCATCAGTTTTATGGTTTTACAATAATTCAGAACAACACAGAGAAATTCTAATTTTTGTCAGGGGTAACTTTCAGGTGATCAGGGGGTAATCTTCCTGATTCTCTGGGGATTGTAATTATGAAAACTAAAATGAATGTAAATCTGTGCAGACTGACGTTGAGCTTGCATCGTTAATAACTATGAGAACCAGGCTGCTTGTAATTTGTTTCTCAGCAATACAATATGCATGAAGCCCGACCGCAGCCTTCCCCTGTCTTTCTTTTCGAAACATCAAAGATGAATCCTAGCCTAGAGGGGGGCTCGTTTCCCCCCATTCTTTGGATCAGATATCCTAGAGGCTGTTTGAAAAATGAATAAGACTCATTTCCATTGGGAATGAGTTAGTGGTGAAAATCACAGATGTGGAGTTTTCACCTTGACCTGTTTAGTGTATGTCGTCAACACACAGACACAAAATGGAACAAACCGTTATTGTGGATTACTGTTCCACTTGTTTTTAACCGATAAAAAAAATTAGATTAAAAAGATGATTTTAGATTGCAATTATGTTTTTTCATCCATCACCATCTAAAGTGTCATTAGTGAATACCATATACATCTGTCTCCAATATAAGTTATAACTCTGGCTGTTTGAGTGAAGCTGAATTAAACAATAAACCTATCATAAATATAAATTACTTCATTACTTATGAAAAACAGGATAAGATGTGAATTTAAAGGAGTTGAAATTGTTCATAAAAGTAATTATACAAAGCCACACTGAACTGATTTGTCTTTACAGGTTGACTCCTTATTCTTTTTCCTTTTTATTCTTTTTCTTTTCATACAATTTTATACAATGAACCTCTGGAACATCATAACCTGAGAAAATACAATATGTTCCAGTCAGAGATCACATGGATCTGGGGCATTTTTGTTCATATGGGGAACTCCAAGATGCTCACTCCCTCTGAGAATAAGAAGCATTACTGTAGCAATCTATTTAATTATTTATTGGTGTGTTGCTTTGAGAAACAAGCTTATTTTTCTGTGCTCGTGCAAAAAGACTCCTGTGGATTGAATCTGTGAGAATATTTTCTTTTTTTTGTTCAACAGATTTTTTTTTCTTTAGAGGCCGCCTTTGTCATGCAAACAAGAATAATATAAAACTGGAGTACATTTTCTGTGTTTGAAGTCTGATGGCTAACCAACAAAATCAAGTTAATCAATTTAAATGTTTCAACTCCTACTTTGTCTAAGCTAATCATGTAGCAGTAACAACCAGTAAAGCTATCCCCACCAATACATTTAAATAAGCTCACTCGAAAAGTCTCACGTTGTCACACTGTCACCAACTGTCACGCTGTCACACTGTATATGTATACACACACACACACACACACACACACACACACACACACACACATACACACACAATCTCTGCAAACATAAAACTCATCCATTGTATACAGCATTTGGATGCATTTCCTATATGGTTTTATATAATTTCTTACCTCACTAGAAATACATCTCATTTATCTCAGCTCTGTTAGCAGCAAGGTATACCGTTCTGAGATCCAATAAACATTTCAATATATATTTTGCATATTTAGATTGTAGATTAGATCCCATTTGGTGTAACAGTGGAATATAATCATTATTTTTCATGCTATTTTGAAAAAGCAACAAAAAGACAATATCTCACAATGTTTAAGAAAACACATTTGTACCTGGATTCATGACATTTGATCAACCTTTTATTGGCCAAAGATTAAATACTACATTAAATTTCATTGACATTGTTGACATACAACGAAATGTAGGTGATCACATCACTTCCTCCAACAAGTTGTAACAGCTATAGATGCAGCTAAAGTAGTTTATTTCTCCCTTTTGTACTGGCTATCTTTTTGTTTAGCTTCTTACACGGCGACTGTTGGTGGAGGCTTGCATGCAGTAAGTACTATAATAATAAGTAATAATAGCAATAATAGTAATTGCAAATTCTATTAGTGATTTATTTGCTAAATGCTAATCATAGCATTTGGTTGGTCAGGAATTTCATAGTAAGCTGGTTGACGTGAGGCAAAGAAAGGATGAGCTAACTGGGATTGTTATCAATTTCATTAGATAGACTGGGATTCTGTTCTTTGCAATGTTTTGCTCGCATATTATGTTACATGGCTTACATAATTAGCATTTTTTCCTCCTATGATACTTACAAAATAACATCCCCTTCTAATTGAGATCATTGAAGTTTCAAAGACCTTGCCATTTTTCCACATTTCTTTTTTTCTCAGGATATCTTTTGCTACCAGCTACATTTGATGTTAATTCAACTCTGTGTTTGCGAAAACAAATGACGACGATGAAATCTGAAATAAAGTATGTTTAAATGCGTCACAATCCAGACAAATGCAGGTGGCAGCCAACACCGAAGGTCTCTGCTGGTTCACTGTGAGGAGAACACTGGTCATTGTGAGAAGGGTATGCTGGACCTGACCCCCACCACAACTAGACACACAAGTGTGAAATCCATTTGAAATGTAAGCAGCCGATAAAGCTATGCAACAAAAGCAATATCACATCTCCCCTTTTCTTTAAAATTTCTTTTCATCCATCTTTTTTACTTCTTTCTTTGCCTTTATACCCTCAGTCACTGGGCTTTTCTTCAAAATAAAGTGAAAGTGATGCTCAATTTAAATACTTTGTGATGCAGCCCAACGGAAAGCCTCTGGTGCTTAAATGTGTAATGTCTCAGAAACAATTAGGACTGCTTAATTTTTATTTCTGTTTTTTTTAGCCACCTACAAAACAATTAGGCACACGATTCATGCCTGTTGGGTCTGTTACCATAGCTACAATATGACTGTGCAGACAGTCATCTGGTCCTTGTTTCCTCCAATACGGTCGCAGGGATGAAGCCGCGATGTAAAGATGTTCATCTTTCAGTAACACACTAGTAAAAACCAGAATAAGGTTTATGAGTACACGAAAGTATTTCAGACTGGCGAGCAGCAGACATGTTATGGAGGACCATAGAGACAAGAGTCGACCAGCCGCACAGCAGGAGAGGAAGGTGAGAGGACCTACCATTTTGAAATTCAACTCCTCTTATTGTTCACTGAAAGAGTTTGGGGGAGGAAAACAATGGCAGTAAACGAGAAACGCCTTTGCGTTCAAGGTTTCAATGGAGAAAAGGACCAGGAGGAACAAAAAGGAAGTGTCATCCTCAATGAAATGCGTTAGCTGGATAAAAGCAATCTGCTATACTTAGAAAGGTAGTCCGAGGCTGCTTAAGTCAAATGCAGTTTCAATTGGTGAGCTCAAAGAGTCCCAGTTGAGTTTAGCTAAAAGAGAAGATGTCCGTTTATACGTTATCTATGATGAAACAGCTGGATATGCAAAAAAATGTCAACAGTGTTGGGGTTGAAATTATCAGCAGCGATGGTTTACGGTTTTGGGAGTAGTTATGCAGATGTAGCATCAACTAAAGAGCACTTCAAATCCCATCAGTTCGAACATCTGAGGAAAGATGCATTCAGGGACAATCACGGAGGAGCTTTGAGGCCGGGATTATTGAAATCAAAGGCCCGAGAGCTGCAATGTTTTTTTGCAGGCTGCCCATATCGTTCTGAGAGAAATAAATGTGGTCAGTTCGTCTGCGGCTTGGAAAAGGACAACAGCCAATGCAGCATGTTCAAACTGCCCCCCTACTGGGCGGCCCATGAGCCTGTCGATATGGAGGTTTGATGTTGGATGGAAAATAAGAACCCCCCACAACAAACAGAGAGGGCTGGAACAGAGACTGGAACAGAGAAAGAGAGGGTAGAAAGGGAAGAACCATCGACAGATGGACTCTGTTGTGATTAAAGATGGCGGCAGTCTTCACTGCAGACTGCGAAGGACTATACTCGATCCATAGAAAAGCGGTGGGAGTAGTCTGCGATTCAACCCAGGAAAACCAGGAACCAAACAGTGAGGGAAACCAGCAGGTATGATGTCTGCTTTTGAATCTCTGACAATGAAAAGTACGGTCAACTTTCCATTGTATTGTTTATCATTCCATTGTGTCTGCTATCGTTTTTCATCCCAGTGCCATACTGGTTTTGTTGTATCCTCCCTCTCATCAAAACCAAAGCACATCATTTGATCTGACCGGTGAATGTGCATCCCATGACCGGACTGCTGAAGACCCCAAAAGACTGAACGCTTAAATTCATTTGAATTTTGCAAGCCACCAGATGTCTGACGATGCACATTCGCCATTTGGTACATTGTTCCGCATGGATGTCTTCGTTATTTAATCACCGTAGGAAATATGGACCTTTTTTAAAATAACATTTCCCTTTCTTGTGGGAATATGTTGTTCTGTGAGCTACAACATCCAGCAAATTAAACCATAGCCCACAAATTTCTCAGTCCTCTGTGCCTCCTAATCCACTCCAAGTCTTGTTAGTCATGATACATTCAAGCAGGACAAAGAACATCAGCAGGACTCCAGAATACATTTTCGGAACACTCTTTTGATATTATCTTTGGATCTTTGTCAAAAATTCCATAATAAGGTGGACAAAGTGCAATTAAAACCCTCTCATCTTAAAGAGAGACTATCCATATCCATAGTTGGTCTCACTCTGGTTTATAATCTCTGTCTACATGTTCTACTTTCTTCAGCATTAAAAGATGTCTTTGTTTCTTGTTTTTTTTTTTTTCTTTTGTTCGCCTCAACTTTCTAGCGAATTCTTTGAAGGCAGCAAATTTGAAAAACAGAAATCTCTATCGTGGCCACTCAGAAAGGGAGCATTCACTTAAATGTATTAATGGGCTTTTGTTCATCAAAGAGTCTTCACCAGAGATAAGCCTATTTCAGCCAAGGCCTACCAGGGAGGCTAAATCCACACTGACAGGTGGAACAAAGGACGACTGAAAGGACTGAAATGGGTGACATGAAGTTGTCGTCTTTTAACAGTTAACTGCAGCAGGATGCTGAAGATTTTGCCAAAATTTTAGTGCACCAGAATAATTCCTATGAAGAAACTGATTTTGCCTTTGGAAGCCATGATTATAATTTTATGATAGTTTTTGCGACAAACTACAAAATGAGAAGGAAAAAAATGTCAGCAGCTTTAATTAAAGCCCTTTCTCAGCTATGTTTCCAATAACACTGACACAAACCTCTATTGTAAGCTTAGCTGGTTTCATACATAGCAAGCTATCCTTCATATGATAGCCTCAGAGCTGAAGAGAGAAAATTTTCAAATAACTCCTCCGCCTGCAGAGCTGCTCCTCTGGGCTTTAGGGTTTCTTATTTGTACTTGCTGAGGAAGGGATGAGATATTTTTCTTCTTACCCAGTTGTTCCTTCACTTTCACTTTAATTTATGGCTCTCAGTACTGTTATCAGACTGTACGTGACCAAAACTGACATTCAGTGATCAGCCACATCTTTATAACCACGGACAGGTGACTCACATCAACTGATATCTGTCAGTGTGGGATACATTAAACAGGTGTTATAAAGAGGGCATGGTCAATGACAGCATATGTTAAATATATTATAGTATTGTTTAGTTTAAACAATTTTATAGGCATGTAGGAGTTATTTGAGACACCAATATATGGTTTAAATTATATTTTGAAAAATACCTTTCTTTGAGTCTTTATTTGTGGTCATTTTCTTACGTCACACAAGACTTAAAGATTAATTTAAAGCATTTTTTTCAAGCTTTCTGCTTTTTCCTGATATTTATAAAGTAGGCACAACAAATATTTATTCTTTTTCAGGAACAAATGGATAGAAAAGACAAATTGCCATGGCAACGTTCTCTTTTGGCCAGACCTTCCCGTGTCAAGGTGAAGACAGAGATGTTTCCATTACTCCAGGCCAATGTGTCGAATAACTGTGCAATGGAATCTCCAATAAAAGGATGCAATGTTGGAGGATGCGTGAGGACGACAATCAAACTCAAGGTAAATCATGCTAAATTTGCATGAAACCAGCAAAGAAAAGTGTTAGCATTAATAGCGACAAGTTTTCTCAAAAAATGCTTGATGAAAGTCAGTCTTCCGCTCAGTTTAATTGGTAATCTGTCAAGCAACTCAAGTTTAATTGAAAAAAAAAAATGGCTAAATGGTTTTGCAATATCTCCAAAATTGATTGGGTTCCTTTCTTGCTACATGCCCAACCTTTCAACCAATTTAATCAACATTCATCAGGTAGTTCATGTATAATGGTCAGAAATGTGGAAAGAAATTGCTGAAAGTTAGGGTACCTTTCCATGACGACTCCTTCAGTCCCAAAAAGGAAACCTTGTGTAACTACTGGTCATCTGCTCATGATATTTTCAGGGGCTATAACTGCAGACTTTAAAAATGGAATCCAGAGTTGACACTTTTCCAGACATCAGTTCTTGGTCCCACCAGCCTTTTTCACGCACACAGAAAGCCTGCAGCCTACTATGGCTAAGACAGCAACAAACACACAATGTCAGACTTTCCAGCTTTATGTGTACTGTTGACTCTGTTGAGATTTTTAATGCTCCTCCAGTGCAGACTTGCTGTACCACCACTGTGATCATGTTCTGTGGTGTTGATTTTGAAAAGTTACACCACCTACTACGTTTTCAGCATACGTGCTACAGCATTTTCAGTTGAGGTTGTGCTTGTCAGATTTGCATATGGACAGCTCCAAGATTGATGTTGTTATGGAAACATCGTGTTCAGTAAGTACAGTATGTTGTCATGTAGAGGTCATAGGTCTATTTTGAAATAAAATAATTTCTTCCCTGCAATCCACCGAACCTTCAACCAAGTTTTATGAAAATCTGTCATATTATTTTAGTGTAATCCTGCTAAAAGACAAACAAGCAAACTGAATCAAAGATTTAACCTTCCTGCCAGTGTTAATAACAACCATGATTGAAGAACATCAAGAGTTAGAGGAAACATTTGCTGCTACAAAGAAAAAGCCAGCATTTGATTATCTGGATGCTTAAATTGTTGATGCCCAAAATCAATTTTGCCTTGAGGTAGCTGAAATGCGTTTGGCCTTTTTCATGTTTTATCTTGCTGTCATGAATATTGTAAGCCTTTACACTGCACACTTTAACAGGTTTCTACATTTGAGGAATGTCTGTTGATATGAGACAGACTGTGAAATATATATTCCTGTTCTCTCTTGTGTTCCCAAATGGTTTGAGCTAATAACATAATCAAACGTGTTTATGTTTTCACGGCGTTCCATTGGCCTTTCATCTCAGACTCGCTTAAACGGCTTGACTCCTTAATGATGGCCTGGCATGAAAGCAGAGAAGCCGACAACAACCTTAATTGCAATCCTTTAGTTTTTTTGCTGTGCATTTATGAAGACATGAGATGATGAAGTGTGCTTAAAAGAGCAGCAAAATTGAAGTTGTGTGTTCTGGTTTGAAGCATTGCACTGTTAAATGTCTTTAGTCTAAGCATTAGTGCTGATATTTTCTGCTTTGAGTACCTGTTTTGTGACAGAACATTCAAAATGAAAACTCCACTTGTGTCCATTGATGTGAAGTGGAATGTTTATAGCTTTTTGGAACACTATACTGGTCATACAAAGCACTTTTGTTACTGCCCAGCTTGATTTTCACCATATAAATCTTGGTTTTATTTATGAACACATCAAACACATGTGTCTTCAATCTAGCTGCAAAAATGTGACCAAAGAAAAGGAGGAAGACAACAGTAAAACAGAGATGTATTGCAGGTTGTCGTGACATTCGTTGCATTCCAAATGTTTGTGATAGATATGACATTAAAATTAGAGCAATGGAAAGGTCACCGCACAGCATTGTTGCATTGCTAAGGAGAAATTTGTTTTGCATATCGATAGAAGCCTGGACATGATGTTTATTATTTGATGATAGAAACTGAATGACAACTACAGTATATGTGTAGTTGATCATTTTTTTGTGTGTTCACTAACAAAATCATAACCCATAAACCCAGGTGCAGATGAGCTTTTCAAAGTTTAGAGCAATATTGACCACGTTTTCACCCGCTGCAGGGAAACCTGCTGTTATCACTGTAGTCGGCAATTAATTTCCCTTTGAACTATAAATCAACCACTGCTTGCAGCCCTATCGGAAATAGCCTGAAATGTTTTTAAGCTTTAAAGAAAAATTTAATTCATTTACACAAGAATATTTACAGGCAAAATGTGTCACCTCTGCCCCAAGGGATTAAATGGAAACAGAGACATGGGGTTGTGAGCACTATTGTCTATCTATGACCAAGTGACACAAATAAATACAAATAAAGCTAGGTTCGGAAAAGAAGAAAGCTAGGTTCTATTGTATTAAGATTCATATTTTATTGATTTTTCAATTACAATTACTAGTTTGAATTATTATAAAAACGGGACATCATTTATATCAGTCTCCCTTTTTTTTTTTTTGAAAGATATGAAATAGTTCTGAGAGCCACGCTCCAGTGACAATTAAACTACAGCCTCATTTTCAGGTTTTATCTGAATTCTTGTGGGAGACAGAAAAGGAAAATAAAAAAAATAAAAAAATCAATGTCCCAACGGTACCGACTCCAAACATTGGCAGTTTGTGTAGTGAACGGGCGAGGCGCTGTGCATCATCTGCGGTGTAGGCTGAGCTCCGCACAGACACTGAGAGACAGCCATGGAGAGCTGGAGAGCGGACTGTCTTCTTTGTTATTTCTAAAGTCTCGCACTTCGCAACTATGACACTGTTTGCGGTGACTTGTGCAGGTCAAATCTCCCGATGCGCTCGAAAGCAGCAGGAAGATCTCCACCGGTTAAGTATATGTCACTTTTTTTTTTCTCTCTCCCCCCCCCCCCACTACCTCGGATCAGAGATTAGGATTGCGGTAGTCGGGAGATCTGTGCCATCGCTTTTTTTTTTTTTTTTGCTCGTTGTTAATCTATTCCAAACGAGATGTGGGATTTCCCTCCGTGGATTCCGGTGGAAGTGGGGAAGGATTGAGGTCGTCTTGGTGTCGGTTGTGGGTCTAGCGGCTGTGCGCGGAGGTATCACTGACGGAATAGTGTGACAAAGTTGTGCACTTGTCGGTCGGCTGCTGAGAGGCCTGTGTGTGTGTGTGTGTGTGTGTGTGTGTGTGTGTGTGTGTGGACGGAGTTTGTTTCTGGCTCCCCTCCCCCAACAGCCGCTGCTGGTTCTGGAGAGGCCAAGACGCGAACGTGATGAGAGGCTCAGTCCAGAAGAAACAGTTTCGGTATGAAGGGACGTTTCCCCAAACCCGGTTCTGACCGGTTCACGTCCCGCCCAGACCCGTCTGCATGTCCCTTTACAGGCCGCACACCTGTGACCGCAGAACCGTTAGTTTAAATATCAATGCGCCAGCCGGAGCGGCTTGCGCGCCGGCTCCGCTCTAGTGCGCGTTTTACCAGAGGATTCCCTGGTGAAGTGATCTTGAAACGAGCTCGTATTAAATCTGTTCGAATTGCATGACGGTCATTATCGACCCCCCGCACACCTGGCGGTTTGCGTGGCGCACGTGCTGCTCACGCTTCAGGGTTGTGCGGAGAAAGCCTGCGTTTCCAATGTTCTTATCTGTCTTTGTTCAATCAGGGTTGTGATTTGTATCTGTATTGAACAAGACAGTGAGTGGGTGTGCCCTGGAGGGAATGGAATGACAATCAATAAAAAATATATGTATTTTTTTTTCTCTTGTAAAATACAGCTGAGAAAACTCAGCTGCCAACCGTTTGGATTATTTTTCTAGATATTTAATATTATCCAAAAATGATTCATTTGAATTCGAAATGGCAACAAAAACCTAATTCAAAGCCATTCGTGGTAAAGCATTTGTGGCCTCTTTTATACTACTTCTATTGTGAAAATGAATAACTGGTTCGGACAGCCGTTGTGTGAGTTGTTCTACGTTAGCATTGATGTCCACAAGGGGGCAGTGAGGAGTGCCTGTTTTCAAAAATGGAGAAAAGCCATTGGTCAGTGATGGTCGTAGTAATTTATCAAAATGGTCAAAATGTGATGAGGTATTCCATGTCCGTGAGGCCTTTTGGTACATCACAACACAACACCTTTGTTACTTAGTTATGGGTCTAGTTTGAATTATGGCTACACTGCCTCCAATGGTTTCCAGTGGTACTGCTTTGCCCATTTCATTTGTGTCTGTATCTTTTCAAAGAATGCACATATACATGGACAAATTAAATGCAGGTTGGTGGCTATCCATGTCCGTCTTTAGCGTTGATCAGAAGTCAGACTTCAAGTTATGTGATTTTGTGTGTTGAGGATGGAGCTAAGACCAAAGAGAAGGTGGATATAGGGAGGGAAGACATGAGGGCAGTTGGTGTAATAGAGATGGATGTAGAAGATATGCTGACATGGATAAGGCTAACGACCCCTAATGGGACAACCAAAAGGAAAAGAAGAAGAGGTCTTCGTGGCGCAGTGGTTAGCGCTGTCAAAGTGGTGACCTATTGGTCATGTACCCACCTCTCGTCTCATCCATCCTAAGACTCCCTGTGACCCTTCATAAATTAAACGTTTAAGGAAGATAGCAGGATGATTTTGTCCTGAGCACAGCTATGAAGAAATATTGGCTGAGAACTGAAACAGTCTGAGAAAATTGACTTTTTTGCATTGTGGAAATCAATAAGAAAATCATATGCTGGGTGTATTTTCTGTAGACTTGAATTCAGAAATACTTCTAGTAGTAATGAGTAGTATGTGTCCTTGAACAATCCTTAAAATCCTTGTGTATGATATTATGATCCTTTACGATGCAAGGAGGGGAATGTAATGAAGCGATGTAAAGATCAATAAAGCATCATTTTACATCCCTGCTCATATCAGTGTAATGTGAGGGAATAAGGCTATTCTATTATTTAGGCTTTACTGTAAACCTCAGCCTGCTGTTGTCATTGTGATAACCCACTAACACTGCTAGGATTAAACTGAGCTAAGTGTTTAAAATTATGCTACACAAATATATATTAGCATGGCATGCTAATATATATACAGATTATATATGTATATATATATGTATATATGTGTGTGTGTGTATATATACATATATACAGTATATATAATATATATATATATATATATATATTGTATATATATGTGTATATATACATAATGTATGTATGTATGTATGTATGTATGTATGTGGTGCCTTAACATGATAAGTCACCACAATATTGTCCCATACCTCTGAAAGTACCTAACTGACTCATCAAACCTCATTGAAGACCTTTAGAACTGCATTATGCAGCATTCTTCGTTTGAGGTGAACTTCATTTGAATTTTCCTGTTCTGTAGCTTTAGAGTTATTTGTCTCATATTTTCAAATCCTCAAGATTTCTGCAGAATTTGCATGAATTTTAATGTTCCACTGGAAACTTCCCAGATGATGAGTTCTCATAAATATCTGGCAAAAAATGAAGAAAAAAAAAAAAAACTACAGCACTAGATGTGATGATAGAAATCCAGGTGTCGTGGTGATCATTATAAGAGCTGCATAGATATATATTTGCTGCTAATATGAAGATGAGTGTGAAGATCTCCTAGTCTTGCTATGTCAAAGTAAGCACCGCTCTTTTAATGATATGAAGCTCATTATGTATTTTTCCTCGTTGCAGGAGTTTTTTTGCAGTGGCATAAGTAGAGATCTGGATCAAATAGTGGCGCAGTGTGTGCTCTACAGAGACACAGTTTATGGATGCTGGGACTATGAGCATAAGCGACAAAAGGGGCTATTTAGCAGACCTGGGAGGCAGCTTCACTGAGGATGCCCCCAGACCTCCAGTCCCAGGGGAAGAGGGCGACCTGGTGTGCACTGATGGACGCCAGTATAGCAACCTCAGCTTCTCCTCAAAAAACGAGAACCTCAAATGTGAAGCTTCTGTGGCTACACCTAGGCGACCTGACTTGGACCTAGGTTATGAGCCAGAGGGGAGTGCTTCCCCCACACCACCATACTTGAAGTGGGCAGAATCCCTTCACTCTCTCCTGGATGACCAAGATGGCATTGATCTGTTTATGACATTCCTCAAGCAGGAAGACTGTGCCGATATGTTGGACTTCTGGTTTGCATGCAGCGGCTTCCCCATTCTTGAAGCTAGTGAGAGTAATGAGTATAAGAAGGTCAAACTAGCAAAAACCATCTATAAGAAATACATCCTGGACAATAATGGGATTGTCTCCAGACAGATCAAACCAGCTACCAAGTCCTTCATCAAAGACTGTGTCATGAAGCGTCACATCGATCCTGCAATGTTTGACCAGGCTCAGACTGAGATACAGACTATGATGGAGGAGAACACCTACCCGCTGTTTCTCAAGTCTGACATATATTTGGAATATACTCGGACAGGAGGAGAGAGCCCAAAGCCTTACGGCGATCAGAGTTCTATTCCTGGGAATGGAAAGAGCCTGTCAACTATAATTGAAGACAAGGAATTGGGATGTGACCGCGAGCTGGAGGATCAGCCGGAGTGCGACCCTACGCTGAGCAACCGGCTCGCTCAGAAGCTGCTAATGGAGACGGCGCCACAGCGTGCTGTCAACAGCACGAGATTCCAGGACAGTCATGAGTACAGGTAACTCTCCTCTGAAAGCTTCACTTCAGCTCCAACCTGCACAGCTTGTTTCAGCTATGTGCTGAATTAGAAATAAACCTGAGACCCCCACCATGCCACAACCTGTGCTTGAAGTCTGAGTCTGAGTTTAGTATAAGAGACAGCTGATAGTAGGATGATGGGTTATTTACACCTGTGTCGGGGGGGAAATGTCAGAAGCTGTTGTTAGAAGGTGGAGGGAGTGATATTTGTTTGTCTTGTGCAGCATGCAGGTATTCTGTTTTTTCCGTCTAAAGGTGAAGTTGTGAAAGTTCAACATGGCTTTGTTTAAAGAGGAACCTTTTGTATTTACGTAACCTGGAAACAGATCTTTGCCTTTCTCGACCTTTGTCTTAAAATCAAGTCTGGATTTTTTGAAACTGTTTTTTTTCTCCCCTGCATAGAACTCTTGAGATCCATATCCTATTTCATACACTTACAGAATGTATCAGCAAAAACTTAAGCAATGAAATCAATCAATGCAAGTTTGTAGTCTGGAAAGGGAATTCTTTAGACTCTCATTGCGAGACAAAAACTGACAGCAGCATTAAATAACACTTTTCATTCCCAACAGGGGATGTCAAATTCCACTTACGTCAAATCTGTGGATGGCCTGGTGAAAGACATCAGCTTTTAGTGAGTTTGATGCATGTGGAGATTTAATTTTCGGGCGGTAGTCAGATTAAAATGCTCGGTTGGGGGAGTTTTCTGCTCCTTATAGTAACTAGCATCTAGCCTGCTCCTTGTCTCTGTCCTCTTCTTTCAATGTGTTGCCAGACTTTTGTGGCCATTCTTGCAGATCCAGTTGGTTCACATTTTTCAGTTACACCTTCGCTAATGTGTTGATGCTTCAGCGGAGGTGTAAATCACAAGATTGGCTGGATTGTCTTGTGCTTGTTGCGTTTCAGGGTCCTGATGTTGTGAATGTTGGCTCATTGTCACACCGCTCGGATTTATAATGGCACTATTGTTGATTTTAGGATAACATCAGTATGAGTGAGAAAGGTTGTTGTCTGGAACAAATCTACCGTGAAAAAAACAAGACAAAAAGGAGATTTTTGATTGTGCCTTATTTGACCTTTGATTGTGAATGTCAAATAAGATCCTGTGGGTTATAACTGGAATTCTGAAAGTCTGATCAGCAGGATTTTTTTTAGAGGTGATTTCCCAGTTGTAAGAGTCCATGTGATCATTAGTCAGTAGATTGTGATCAATAGGTTTGCCCTTGCAAAGATGTTTGAATACAAAGAGAATCTTTCTTTAAGGTTATTGAAGTCAAGCACTAAAACTGTGGTTTAGCAGATCTGGAATCTGGTTCTTGTTTTATTTTTTTTACCATGTGTGTTTATTTGTTGTTTTTTATTTCCTCGTGTACAATTTCAACTTCCTCAAGTCCTTCTCCGAACGCATTTCAGGCACAAACATGTCCTTGTTTAAGCCCTGTGAACTCAGATGAGGCCGTGTACCAAATGGGCAGCTGCTTACTTCCCTTTTCTTTCTACGGCCTCCTCTTTTCTTTTTTAAAATCATAACCAAAGGTAGTTTTGTTATGCTGGACATCAATGCTTGCATTCACTGTAAGACAAAAAGACATTTTTATCAGTGAAAGGCAGTTTTGGGATTTATTTCACAAAGTTCTTTCAGCATTCAGGCTTTTTGGCTGGAATAACAGACAAACGGGCTTGATTTCTTTCAAAAGCATTTTGGCAGCGTCTGCCCAGTTTTTATTAAAGTGAATTTTACATCAGATGTTTTGAGTGTCCTCAGAGATGAGTAACAAAAGACATGAAACTGTCTTTCAGATCGTCTGTATTTTGTCTTTGCGTGTGTGAATATATATACATATATAAATTACACCAGGGTGATCTCCAGTGACTTCAGAAATTACATATATGAACAATGGAGTCTCAACAATAGGGTTTGTAGACCTTAATCAGTGTTATTGTCCCAGTTTGGTTAGGCTTAGGTAGCAAATCCATCTCATAATGTGTATTTGAGAGACAAAGTTTTATATCAGTTGAGTTTAATAAAGTGAAAACTAAATACGTACAAGGAAATATTAAGACATATCTGATGTTGTTTGAACTGGAGTGTGTTCCTGTTCTGAGGCTGGTGTTTTTCGAAAAGCTGGTGTTGATGTTGTGTTTTATTTCTGTATTGTCATGTATCAATTGGGATTAAGAATTAAATTGTGTTTCCAAGCATTGCATGTTCAAAAGTAAGGATAATTACAACCAGGTTAAAAAAATCCAAGTTATGTCCAGATTTTTTTTCTTTTATGTTGTTTCTTTTATGTTGTTTCTGTGTGGTCATGATAAGCTGACAAAATAACAAATATAAGCAATTTTTTTCAAAAGATTTTCTATGCAAAACTGATTTGTGTTGTAAAATGAGTTGAACAACTGGACCCAGATTCAGGTTTGATGGTAGACACCAGTTAATGGAATAAAGATTACACACCAGAAGCAGGCGCAGACCCCACAAACCCTCAAGCCAAAACTGGATGAATGTGCACTCCAGATATAAAAATGTGTGGCCTTAGTTTCAAAATAACAAAGGAGCGGTCATGTAAACTTAGAGTTTGATGTACGTGTCTTCGTTATTTCGGCAAAAGAAAGTGTCAGACTCAGGATTGACAAAATTTTGTTAAGTGTTGCTAAACTTTGAGCTGCCTCTGTCAAATATATCCACGTCCACATCAGAAACACTTAAGTGAACATGAGGAAGAAGAAATGAAGGAAGAGGAAAGAGACAAATGACAAATAAATGAGGGTTCGTCAGCAGAACTGTCCACACCATAACCACGAACATGCAGGGCAGGACACGCTGCATGCTGCAGGTGTTTCCCTGCTAGACCTCATTACATGAGTGTGTTGTAATGAGGTGCTGAAGAACGTCATGATGAGATGATTTACTTAAATGAGGGAAACGTGTAGAACTGATCATTAGCGGCCCCCCCCCCAGCATTTTGATGTTGGTATCTGGAAATGCAGATTTTGAGATTTCCTGCATTAAAAAAAAATGTGTATTTCATCTGAACAATTGCACAGATTGATCCATAAGTGAGAAACTGATGTGTTTGAATATTTGACCAAAACAATTCTGCGAAAGCAAATTGGTCCCAATGCAAAGGTTTCATTTTGAACTCCGGAGCCCTTTTGCATTCCAAACAGGGAGAATAGCGAGGATTAATGCTTCAGGGAATCCCACTTTGACTAAAGTGAGGAGATGCTTAACATCTTTAATTCATGTGTACAAAGAAGTGTGTTCGCCAGCAGCAACCGACGGAGAATGTAATGGTGTAAAATAAAGCGTCTCATGTGTGCAGAAGCCCTTGACGGATGTTCATCACTCTTCAACGTTCTGGTATTGACACACAGTATGTGGGTAAACAAAGGCTGCTGAAATACAAGGAAATCATAAAAACATATAAATAAAAATGTTAGGCAGTTGGTTGGAAGTTTAAGGAAGCAGCCAGCCTCATACACGACTCTCCAGTAATGTGTTTCTGAAGCCTTTATTCATGCTCTTTATTGTACACTGTTATGAGGACACTTAAAGTGTAAATCTGTCTTACTAATAGATATATACTTTATTAATACTGAAGGAAATTATGAAAATGCACACGTTTGTGAGAGAAACCAAATGTGTTTTTTTCATTTTCAAGAATTGAAGTTTTATGTCCCACATCCAAATACTTCTGTTTTTGCTCAGCATTTCCTGTCCTTAATCCCCCCAGGCGTGGACCGTGTCGGGAGCCCGACAACTCATACTATCTCAACACCGGTTTTGCCGTGGCTCCTTTCCCGAGCGCCAACGATAGCGAGCAGCAGAGTATATCCAGCGACGCCGACACAATCTCCCTCACCGGCAGCAGTGTGTACGTATATTTTTGTCATCGCCACTTCATAAATTCTATGTAAATTCATATTTACCAGGAATGTGAGTGAATTAGCATCAAAGTTCTATACTGTACTTAATAAATGTTCCCGGTTCATATCGAAATGGAGGGCTTGGAACCTCACTTGTCTTTTTCGGTTGCATCTGGATAGGATAAGGGTTTAATTAGCCTTCAGAATTTCGCTTGTGGATGTTTTTTTAATCTGTGCTTAAATTTAACCACAGAAGAAGCTGCTTAAGACCCATCAGCTTATTAGCCAAAGGAGGAAAAACTGTTAGAATTTATCTCTGATATTAGGAAATCTAAAAGCAGTTATGTTAAAGCCTATCTGATAGGATGCTAAATCAAACTACTTATTTTCTGACTTTCTTTTTTTTTTTTTTTTTTTTTTATAGCAAATGTGACACAAGAACCAATTAAAAACATTTCCAAAGTGATTCTTTTTGGGGTGAACTCTTCATTTTAGCACAACCTGTGAGGTCAAACTTTTTTCTGTTTATTTTATTTATTTATTTTTTTAACCATCTGGTATTGAGACAGAAGTCTTTTAAAATAGCGTTGATGTAGAGATGGCGAACGCCAACAATGCTTCAAAGCGTCCACAACTGGACTGAAAGGTGTTTGAAGCTCATGGAGGAGAGCCGGAACACCAGCGAGACCAATTCCACCAGGAATTCCGGATTCACAACGGTGTTAACATGTAGCTGTAATCTGCCAGACCACCGGGGGTTGCAGGAGGGACACGATAAACCTGCGAGAACACCCGTCCTGCCGCACAGATTAATCAAGACTTGCACAGTGTTCATTTTTGGGCAAAAAATGCTGCAGAAAGCTCACAACTTCAAAGCTTGCTGTGTTATTTATTCATGACGATGTTTTATGAAAAACGTCTTTGTTGTTAATTCCAGAGATGCGGTTCCACCCTACAGATACCGCAAACAGCATCGCCGGGAGATGCACGAGAGCGCCAAAGCAAATGGGCGAGTGCCACTTCCTCATATTCCAGTGAGTTATTCATGGCTTCTCTCCCTTCCCTCTCGCTCT
Source organism: Antennarius maculatus (assembly GCA_013358685.1). Taxonomy (NCBI): domain Eukaryota; kingdom Metazoa; phylum Chordata; class Actinopteri; order Lophiiformes; family Antennariidae; genus Antennarius; species Antennarius maculatus. The sequence continues at coordinate 4,635,075 of CM023620.1, read as the reverse complement.
TCTGCTTCAACACCTCTCTTTAACTGTCTGTGTCTGCCTCATTTTTTTTTTCCTCCCTCGCTCCAACGTTGGAGATGTGCATATTTAAGTTCTGCTGTGTCGCAGGGGCCTGTGATGGAGTATAAGAATAGCTGATGGTGAAAGAGAAGTCTGTCTAAATGCAGCTTGATGCTTTCCTAAGCTGCGCGTGCTGAAGCCTAGCAGACATTAATCCTCCCTTGTGACAGCCGATGCATCCCTCTGCAGCTCCTGCTGTCTCTTGGTAGGAAAACCGTGGCCCTAATTAGGCCTTGGAGTAAAGAGTCAAATTAAAACTCCACACAGAACGTCCTATTAGGATTCATAAACTGCCTCCGTGGTAGATCTCAAATCCTCCAAGCACAACTCTCACGTTTCCCTGTCCAACAAATTAATCATGACTTCACTTCATTAGCAATAAGAAGATTGACAGTGTTCGGGGTGTTGTTGGTTTGGGTTTTTTTTAATTGTCATTTTGTTTAATGTGAAGTGATTCCACATCAAACATTAATTTGAATTATCCAACAAAAAACATAAAAAGAGATTAGTTTGATGGATCTAGGAGATTTCCTATTTCCTTCCTGGTTTGTTTAAAAAAAAAATTGATGTCTTATTAAATGACTATATTTATGGGATACAGTTCCATCATCCTGTCTGCTTGGAGAACTTTACTCAGAACCTGCTCTTCATAACTTTCTCCACATCAGAGCTGAGAACTGAAGTGGTTCCGTTTTGCCACTTGTGTATTTTTGTTTTGTTTCCATAGTTACAAGTTGCACATCTCTTTCTCCAGCGATCAATTTGCATATTGATCATTTCTCAGATACGTGATCAATAAGAACAAGAGTTAATGACACTGATCCAAGTGACTTTTATATTTTCACTTCACTCTTAATGGGGAAACCTGAATATTTATACGCGTACACAGGACGTCCTTAGGCATTCGCGCATCAACACTCGCGACTTCACCTCATCACGGATTTTTAGTAGGTAGTCATGTGATACCGTACGTGCGTTCTATTGGCTGACGGCATCTCGAAGTGCGTTGCGTTCCGTGAGTCTTGGAACGCAATGGAAAATTACCATTAAAAATTGCCATTAAAAATAAGTTAGCTTGTCGCTATATCGCGGAATTCATTATTCGCGTGTAGCTCCTGGAACGCATTAAGCGCGAGTAATGAGGGTGCGCTGTATATACCGTCATTTAAATATATATATTATATATAATATATATATATAATGTATGTATATATGTATATACTGTATGTGTGTGTGTGTATATATGTATGTATATATGTGTATATATGTATATATATATGTATGTATATTTCATATGGCAGCATGTGAGGGGTGAGGATGGCAAAACCACCACTATGGCGTTGAGGGTCGTGCAGCAGTGACGCAGACAGCGCTTAAAGTTTGGCATTTCTTCCCTCCAGCGCACAAACCGAATTCCTAAGGATGTCCATGTGGAGCCGGAAAGGTTCGCTGCAGAGCTGATCAGCAAACTGGAGGGCGTCCTGAGGGAGAGGGAGGCTGAGCAGAAGCTGGAGGAGCGGCTGAAGAGAGCACAAATGGTACATTTGCTTTATCATCTGGGCTGTTGTCTGCTGTGTCCTGCACAATCGGATCCACTGTTTTAGGTGTGAGTAAGCAGCATCCTTCAGGACAGCGGTGCCTGCACTCAGAATGACCTCTGGCGTAACAATCGAGGCTTTGCTAGAAGGGAAAAGGAAATTGTCTCGATCCTCGGGATGATTTTTGAGCTGCTTTTACCCAATAAAGTTAAAAAGTCATGTGAGGAGCTTGAAGGATCTCAGTATTACCACCACTATCTAGCATGGTGCATTGTGGTTAGTGCTGTTGCCTATTTCTCTGTTCTAACTTTGCAATTTTGTTGTACTATGTATTATGACACTAAAGCTTTTTAATTTTAATCTTATAGTGACATCAATTTGAGAATATTATAGGTGAGGAACAGAAGAAAAGTGAAGCTTGGATCCCTCAGGCAGACGCTCTGTGATTCTAAATCACAGAGCGTCCTGGGGGCAGGTTTTTGATAAAAGTCAATCTAGCGTCTGATTATCGCTTTTAGATGCAGTGACATTGTAAAGAACGTGAGCACATTATCAACTGCCAATCATTTCTGATATCCATGATTAGCATCGTGTGCCCTTTGAGGCGTCCGTCACCATTCTTGATGCGTTTCTGAATTTTCAGACTCCGAAGAGAGAAGGTCCTGTTTTTGATTCTCATTGTTGATTTCAAATGACTTTTCACCTCAGTAACTGTTACATACTTTAATAAATGGGCCATTCAATAAACTGTGATCAGAGGTGGCGTTTCTGAAAAGCAGACCGGATATTGAGCCGAGTCAGTGATGCCACCAAAGCGTCTTTCCGTGCCAGGAACCGCGATGTGTGTCTGGCCGCCGGGCTTCGGGTTTTCAGCAGCAAAAGAGACACTGGAGTCCGTCTGGGCTTAATGAAATTAATGAGGCTAGCCATCTGAAAGGGGTTTAAAGGAACATTATGAATCATTTGGAGAATTCCATCCCTGGCCTGTTAGCGATCTGGCTCCGTCGATCAATCGGATGGAGCACCTGCACGCTCGGCCACTTGTAAGCCCGGAACAGCGTGCCGCCCGTTTGATGTCACTTGAACGGTGATGAAATGTTTACTTCTACCACAAATGAAATCTCCCTCAGTTCACAGAGCCAAGTATTGAGTCTCAAGGCGGACAATTTATTTGGTTTGGCCCCAAAAGAAGAGAAACTGCCTTCACACGACTTGAGGTTCGCTTTATTAAACCCGGAGGCGAGCATGAAATGATCGCTTTGCCAAATGATGCTCCGTACTTTATGGAATGGAAATGTGAACTAGAAGCTGAAATATCAGAGTCTTTAAAATGAAATGGCTCTAATTCAGCCTGTTTCATAAAATCAGATGCATTGATTAAATATATATGTGTTTTTTTTTATTGCTGTGATGCGAGTAGCCTCCTGCTTCAGCTCAGCTTCACTAAATGTTAGCAAAAGAGAAGGATGGTCGTCGTTACCCTGAATGGGGTTTTATTTGGTGCTAATGAGGTAACGGGGCACACAGCCATGCCCGCCATTACTCAAGGAGAGACACAAGGTTGTATGAATAAACGATGACCTGTAAATCCCTGCCTACCGTCTTCCTAATGGGGTGGGATGTCACATTTCCAGCCAGATAAGGTGGAAAAAATGTGCTCAAGCTAATGCAGATACTCGGATCTAATACAGCATGACATCAATTATTCAAATCCTGCAATAAAATATTTGACTGCATAAGACATCTTTTACAGCATGGCTCAGAATGACACATTCAGTTGATGCCGTTTTAGCAAATTTGATGGCGAGCACAGTTTGACCCGATTTATTCAATTATTAACCCAAAGATGGGAAAAGTTGTGTGTCTTTAACTTCATGCAGGATGTGAAACAAATCTTTCACCGGTTCATTTGCTTTAAAATTATTTTCCGTCATTTGACGGTTTTTCATATTAAAAGCAAAGTATATGAAGAACATTTTGTGTCACATGTGTAGCTGTGAGAAAACACACACGTGGTAAAGGTGGGTGAGGAGCGCTTGAATGAACGTCTCCTTCCGCCTCTTTGTGAAATTTACCACTCAATCTTCCCCTCCGTGCTGCTTTTTCAAAAGCCAATGAATGACTGCAGCACCTCCAACCCCCCCACAATTCCTTTTGAGTAGAGATTGTCAGGGAATGATTTGATCCCTCACAACTGAAATTGGATCAGCTGCAGTTGCCTTGCAGGAAATGGCACAAATTTTCTGTTTGCATGTGTTGTACCCTCTCCAACATGACATATTAATCCTGTGCAATCCCGTGTCGTCCATTGGTGACGACCTGCAGGTTGAAATATGTCCATCACAAGTAAAATACGCAGCCTTAAGAAAGCAAAATCGAAATTTGTGTCAAATGTGTGAAGAAATACGTTGGATGCAACATTCCAGAAATATTCACACGTGGTCCCTGGAGATCCAGAGCTTCATGATTATGCTCTAAATTATCTGTGTGTGTGTGTGTGTGTGTATGTGTGTGTGTGTGTGTGTGTGTGTGTGTGTGTGTGTTTTGTTCTTAAGGAAGAGGAAGGTGATGAAGTCACAGCCACAGCATTATACGGTCACAGGCTTCCCCCTGGTGGTTATCTGCAGAACTACAACCCCCGCTATGCTGACGTCACCTACAGTGGTCCTTTAATGAGGGACGCCCACGAGGAGAACCCCGAGAGCATCCTGGACGACCACGTCCAGCGGGTCATGAAGACCCCCGGCTGCCAGTCACCGGGCACGGGCCGCCACTCCCCCAAGTCACGCTCACCGGACGGCTTCCCAGGGGGCAAAGGGATGGCGCCGCTCTCCGGTCCGGGTAAACACCCATCAAGGCATGGCCTCAAAGGAGAGGTGAGCCACCAATACCACCACAAACACCTACACCACCTCCACTGCATGGGTGTGGGGAGGCCCAAAGAGCAGACGGAGGCCGAGGCAGCAGGGCGTATCCACGGCAACCTTCCTTGGATGACAGAGACGAGTCATTACGGATCCCGCAGCTACGCAGACGGCATAGGATCCATCCCTTTGGAGCATCCAGGCTACAGGTACACACTCAATCCATCTTTGTGAGTGGATCCAGAATGTTTTCTTTCTTATATTAATATTTTTCTTCCTTTTGTCAGTAGCAAAGGTGGAACGCAGTGTAAAAGAGCCCCCAAGAAAGGCGAGGAAGTCCGTCCTTACGACGTGCCGGGACCTGCGGACGAGATGGAGAAAAACCAGAAGATCCTTTTGTGGCTGATGGAAGGACAGAAAGAAATGGTGCAACACAAGAGGAGCCCGTACGGGTCAGTGATGGCGTGAGAGTGTGATCTTGTTCTGTAGGAGTCTGTTTTCAAAAAAAAAAAAAAAGAAGATAACACGTTTGAGTCACATTTTAGGAGCACCGCTGGGTCCAAGAGGGCTCCGGGCACCGAGGGGTCCCGCCTCAGCTCGGCGGAGCGCTCCGGGTTGGTGCACCCCTGCGTCGGCACCCAGCTGTGGAACAACGTGCAGCCGTCTCACCCTTTCATTCAGGATCCCACCATGCCCCCCAACCCGGCCCCCAGCCCCCTCATCCAGCTGGAGGAGGTGCGGCGGCGGCTGGAGGAGGAGAAGATTAAATCCGTTAATGTGCAACCCAAGCAAAGGTGAGCCAGCGGCTGGACTGTTGTCGTGGTAACTGGTTCGGATAATCGTAGGAAGAAGCCAAGCCTCTTGGGGTCTGACTGCGGGGGGTTGTTGGTTCCTCAGGTATGTGATGGAGGTGATCCAGAGGGGGCGCACCGCCGTTCGGCCGGCGATGGTCCCTCCGCTCAGTGTGGTGCCCGCCGTTTCTGACAGCGAGCTCTCCGAGCCCGAGTACGTCCCCACGGGTCACACAGCATCTCAACGCCCAGGCTTGTGTATCTGTGAAGTCTACAAAAAAAAAACAAACAACTTTTGAAGCACTAATGAGTCGTTTGCTTCAGTAAACGACTCATTCATGAACCCTGACTCAGTTTTAATGTGTTTCATATCTGGTTTTCCTGCATTCATTAATGTAGGGATCTGACTCACAGTGTCTCTCATACATCCCAAAATGAAAGCCGTTACATCACATGTTGCATCTTATGAATCGTATTTAGTAGGAGCGATAAAGAACGATGAAAAAAAAATAGAGGCATCGTCCAAGAGCTGTTTTAAGCAACTTATTGTTTAATTTAAATTTCATTTTCGTCAGTTGCCCAGTTATTCAGTCACTTGAACTCAAAATACGTGTTTTAACGGTCGTTCGCCCCGTTCTCAGAAAACTCTTATTTGTCATGAATATGTTGTTTACAGGAAATGTTCAGGATGTCTAAATGCTTTTCTCTCTTTACTGACCGCAGACACAAAGCCACTAAGAAGCATCAGTGTGACAACATTACCGTGGCGTATTATTTCTGTGAAGAGCTGATACCGTACAGGACGTCCGTCAGAGGCAGGGTGGTCACGCTGGGCCAGTTTAAAGAGCTGCTGACGAAGAAAGGAAATTACAGGTGGAACATAGGAAACATGTTTTGTCAATGACATGTCTGAGGGAAAGGAAAAGTTGACCATCTTCCTTCCTTCGTAGGTATTATTTCAAGAAGGTCAGCGATGAGTTTGACTGTGGGGTGGTGTTCGAGGAGATTCGCGACGATGACGCCATCTTGCCCATCTTCGAGGAGAAGATAATCGGGAAAGTGGAGAAAATCGATTGAAGCGGGAAAGTTAACGCATGTTAACCTGAGGAGCGACGGGACGGTGACCAGGAAGTGTTTTGGGATTGAAACTGGAGCAGCGGAGATGAAAGTGATGCAGCGGAAGTGGATCTGTCGGGTCAGAAGGGATGACCTCTGAAGCTGGACGGCGTTGCCGTAGCAACGTTTTACCGGAAGGAAAAAAAAAAAAAAGACCTCATTCACTACTTCTGAGTGTAGCATCATACGTTTACTAGACAAATGAACAAAAGTGCTATTTTTGATATAACGTATGAGGAGGTTTCCTTTCTAAAGTAATCACACTTGTAATTTTTTATATGTATTGGTACCAGCTGTGTACAGTTTGTGTTAAAAGATAACAAAGTTTTATATCTATTTAAGTATTTAAAACGCTTGTTTTCAATCCTACCCCCCCCCCCTCGTCGAAGACGATAAAAATCCTTTACAGGACTGATTTATGTTCGCTTGTTTTAAAAGCCCTCATCTTTTAACCTTTAATTAGCACTTGCATTTTATGTGGCATTCAGTGCACTTTAAATGTATTTAGTTTAAACATTTTCTACATCATGAAACACAAGCCTCGACAAAAAACGGGAGTTTGCTGCAGATTTTTATGTAAATGACCTTTTAGAGCCACTTTTATGAAGCTGTAATGGATTATAAATGCACCACTAGTAGAGCCCATTTAATCAGTACAAAGCTGATGGCTACGTTTTCATGCATTCTTTTAATGTCTCTAAAGGAGAAGTTCACTCTGTTCAAAAACATCTTTTAAATTTTTTTCACCTCTCAAATGCACTATTTTTAATTTGGGTGTGAAACACTGCATTGGAACATAACAGATCTGTTGAAGTTGTTAAACAAAAAAATAAGTTAGGATTGGAAATTTTAAAATGATTATCTATGCACATTTTCTATTGACACGATGACTCTTTGTCTATTAACATTAATTGAAGGTCTTTAGGTTATTTAAAACAGTTTTACAACTTTTTTTAAAAAATTTGTCGGGGTGAAATTTAAAAGTCAAGTTGAGGCCAAAAGGTTTTTATTTGAATAACTGTGTCTCATTTTGGATGACTAATTTGAGCATTTCTTAATCAGTGCCAATGAAACTTTGAATAGAAATCACTCCTAGGAGGCCAGTTTGGTACGTTTCCCTTTATATCCTCCAGTTTAACTTTAAACTGAATGACTCTGTTGAGTTTCAAAGCGCTGCCTTCAGGAACAGATTTTCCATCTGGAGATTTGCACACTTGACATCATTTGACTTCATGTTCCTGCAGCGCAGAGAAGCCAATGAACTTGTTCATCAGAGATCATCTCAGCGTTTGAATGAGAAGCCTGGTGACTGTCAGTGAAGATCTCATACTGTAAGTCAGTGTGTTTGTAGCCACAGACTGCCTCCCTGGGAGGGAATGAGGGCTAAAAGACACTTGTCATGTTAATGTATTAATCTCTCCTGAGTGTATCTATCAGTTGAGAAGGGGCAGCACTTACCACAGCTAAATCTCGTGCCTGGTAGGAATGAATCGGGTGGAAATTATCTGCTTTTGATAGATCACATTACACCAAAGAGAAAAAAAAAGATGGTAGATATTACAGGTGGGCACTTGAATCACCCATTCATGTTGGCACTCCTCTTCATTTTCATAGCAGCACTTATTTCGAAGCTCCTGCACAAAAGGATGGAGTGTTTTTCATGAAAAAAAATGTGTAGATGACTGCAGCAGTTTGAAGCATCTCCTCCTAAATATCAAATACTTTATTAGGCTGGAATTTTTCTTGAAGCTTGCAGAGACTTCAAATCTTTTTATTGTCGCCACACTGGAAAAAATGTCATTGTGTTCCATATCCTTGCTACTTGGCAATGTAATGTAAATCAAAAATAAAAATGCTTGTGTGATCATTAAGGTTCAAGGTCACCATATTTTTCCTCCTGCTCCCTATTATTATGCTAGAGCCCATAATGAGTGCTACCATATAATAAAAGGAGGCAGAAAAACGAGTAGACCTTGACACCAGAGTAATTTAAGTGTTCCTAAATGCGAACCTTAAGGAACAACTAAGATGCTGGCTTCAAGCACTTCCATTTTTTTGTTGTTAAAATTCCTAACTTAAAATTTAATATATGTAGTGTTAAATTATATATTTGACTACACGATCAAATGAAATACTATATCATGTGTACTTCTTTTGAAATAAAGACTATCAAGCATGTTAGGATTCTTACAGTGAAATCCCCCAAATAAAATTGTCCCTTATTTAAGAGCAACGAAATGTTTTAATCAAAAGTCATCAGAGTGCCTTTATGATGCTAATCATGTGTGACATTCAGACAGTTCTGACTTTTTCGTTCTTTTTAATGTTTGTCGTGTCTGCGTTTTTAATGTATATATGTACAACTTGAATTGAACCAGCAGCCCAGTCAGCACATTCAGTTTTTTTGGACCTGCTTCTTCACTAACTAACATGGCTACCATTTAAAAGGTACCTGGACAATAAACACTTACAAAAACAGTGTTTGAGTCCCGAGTGTCCTTTAAATTAATTTCTATTCTCATTCGCTGGATGCAAACCAAAGCGCTTCCTTTTGTTACAGGTTTAGTTTTTGAAGGGGTGCAGTTGCGCGTCACCACCTGAAGAGGGCGTCCTAATGTTATCCGGCGATTGAACGTTACAGCTACTAAATATATAATAATACACTGATTCCTTTATCGGACAGACTGTGAAATCCTACAGAGTCACATCCGCTGATTAAACCCTAACGAGACTCTCCAACGTATTGATTTAGAATATTTAACTACTGTATATTAAATGCGCTGCGTGTATTATTCCTCTTGCAGATGTTCTGAACCAACAGGAAGTTTGCGGTAATTAAACTACCTCTCTTGGTGACAGAAAAAACCCAGACTTTCCCTCATTTCAGAGTGACACGACTCAGAGCCCAGATAGCCTTTTCACTCCTCCCTGGAACCGCCCGGGTTCCGCCACCGGAACCGGGCCCGGAACGGAGTCCACTTACACAACGCGACGGACCCGGAGCCGATCCGGAACTGTTCATGAAGCGGCTCATCTGGCCCAGATCCTTTATTCAAAATGGCTCATTTGGCCATAACTAGCAACAGAAATATCCCAATTCTAGCTGACCAACATCAACGTTGTTCTGAAAAAGCTTGAATCCTTCCTTTAACCAGTCTGCCTTTATTGTACCGTCAGCAAGCCTAACTTGCCATAATTGAACATTTCAGAAACAACGAAACAAGTGGTCGTTATCTATCGTTAGTGATGTCCGATTTTTTTCCGGTGCTCCGAATCACCGATTGATTCACCGATTGATTCACCGATTGATTCACCGATTGATTCACCGATTGCTTCAGACGGACAGCTCAGCTTCCTACCAGTGATTTGTTCCGGCGATCCGATACACGCCCCCGACTCGGTGGGGGTTCCCATGTGAAGCACTGTTCAATGGGTGATCCGAAACACCGGCAGTCCCAGATGTGTTAAAATGGATGAAACAGCGCAGTGCGCTGCCAATCGTGTCAATAACCCTTGAATTGATCACATTAGCGGTCTGATTGCTGATATTTGCGTCGTAATTACTTTACAATGGATCCAACCAGAAAGAGATCTCAAGTCTGGGAACGTTTAGAACTGGTGCCGCCGAACAAAGTAGACTTCAATTTCTGAGAAACTTATTTTCAGGCTCTGTTGCTCACAAAGTAGAAAATAATAAAGCACACACATGTCATTTTTAATTTACAGGTGAAGTGTTTGCTTTGCTCCCTCCACCTGACGTACAGTAACAACTTGTCATCAATGATGAGGCGTTACCGATCCAGACGTGAGAATGAAGCCGGTGCTGCTGCTGTCGATGACGTCTCGGAATCACGACTTTTATCTCACAACATAGACTTTTTTTTTCGGTGACACTAATCATCCTATGTAACTCACGCACACATATTTTTATATTAAATATACATGCATGAAAATGTAATCTATATCCATTATTGCTTTATTAAACCTTGCAAGGACCAACGATCATGAAACAATTTCCTATAATATATGGCTAAAATTGAACAGGCAAGGATTAACACATTGAATTAGATTATATTCGGTTTTATTCAGAAAATATACGCAATACAGGAAACGTCAAAGCGCTGTTTTCTGGACTCATCGACCGTTGTGTGGTTGGTGTCTCCCTTCGAGATAGGGTGAGAAACACCGCTGTTCGCGAGGGGCTCAGATTAGAGCCGCTGCTCCGTCGCGTGGAAAGGAGTCAGCTGAGGTGGTTTGGGCATCTGGCGCAGATGCCTCCGGGGCTCCTCCCTAGGGAGGTGTTTCCGGCACGTCGAGCTGGGAGGAGACCTCGGAGCAGACCAGGACCAGGTGGAGGGATTATATGTCATCACTGGCCTGGGAACGCCTTGGGATCCCCCAGTCAGAGCTGGTGGATGTGGCCGGGGAAAGGGAAGTTTGGGGCTCCTTGTTGAAGCTACTGCCTGCGACCCGATTCAGGATGAGCGGTGGAAGATGGACTGATGGTTGGAAGCCCCATGGGGCGCCATTCTGACGTCACTACTTCCTAGTGATGTGTCGGTCGCGAACGTAACGACTCCCAGTCTAGAAGTCGTTCGTCAACAGCGCTGTTTTTTGGGCTCATTGACCATTGTACAGACACCCCGCCAAAGAAGGCGTCCACATTCTCAATGAATGGGGCGCCGAGTAACGACAACGCCTCTGAGCCCGTTTCGTTCGCGAACGACAACGCAAACCGAAACGGGCTCTAAGCCAGTTTCGTTCGCGAACGACAACGAAAACGCAACTTTTCGAAAACGCTGGCCTAGGTGGATTTTTTAAAAAAAATGCTGGGTCTCCGTTGTCGTCTTGACGGGGTATCCGCAAATTTTTAAAAACGCTGACGTCTTGCCTGCGACGAAAACCTCTGTGACGTCATATTTATGGGCCCGTACGTTGTGACAATAAAACACGGAGGATTCCTATTGGATAAAATTTGACTCAATACTGCCACCACATGGTTTGGCATGCTTATAGCCGTCTTCCAAAACGCACTGGTGCGTTTACGTGTGGACGGAGATTTTTTTGAAAACGCTGTCGTGTGGACGCAAATCGTTTTCGATGCGTTTTTAAAAAGTTGCTTTTTCAAAAAAAAATCCGTCATCGTGTGGACAGGGCTTGAGTCAACGGTCTGCAGCTGCAGAAGCTCCTCTCACCCAAGAGCCCCCAGCAGCACTGGAGCCCCCTAACCCAACTCCCCCCTCCCGCCACAGGAGCTCCTCCCACCACCAAGAGCTTCGGGACTGTGGGCGATTGATTTTTTTAATACATATTCGACTTGAACTTTTTATCCTTCTGTTGTATATTATAAAATATTAATAAAATTCTGTTAATCGACACTTTTGGTTCAGTAGTCTTTTTTTTTTATTCATCACATTTCAGGTTCTCCTTCCCAGAAACTCAGTCCTACCTTTGTTGCTATTACCTACAAACCTGTAGAAGTTTTGACCCCCGGGTGATCGGCGCCTGGCGGCAGCCCACTTTGTCTCTAAGCTTTACTCCACGTTCATGATAGCAGTGAAATATCAGCCGCTTCTGATTTGAGGCTTCATAACCCCATCATTCTATATCCCCCAGAGACCAGGAGGGGACACGGCCCCCTCCCGGCCACGTTACTGTGAGACTCAGATTTGATCCAAAACCAGTAGCGATCGGGTTGGGCTCACTGTTGGAACTAACCCAGTGGCCCGCAACTTTTTTTTTTTGTGCCACAGACCGGCTTCATCTAAGACAATATTTTCACGGAGAGGTCTTTATTTGCTCGATAATCGTTAATGACGCCAGGACGGCTGTAGTCTAATAATAAATAATTTGCAGTGGTTTTATATGAAATGCAGACATCAACAGACAATAAACAAACTTTTTTTTCTTAAAATTGATAATCGACATCTCTGTAAACAAAATAATTATAAGAAATAATCACATTAAAAACTCGATTCAGGTAAATAAATCGGAAATAACTTTTTCTTTTGGTGCGGCCCGGCACCAAAAGACCAACGGACAGGTACAGGTCTGGGGCCCGGGGACCACTGAACTAACCCACCAAGCTACCGATCCATTCACACGCAGAAATTTTTTTCGCGCGTATTTGTCTTCGTCATTCAGGAAACAGCCTGAAAAAGGATGGAAGGAGTGGGATTCGAACCTATAATGTCTGTATACCTGCTTAGCACCTTAACAGGCTGTGCTAACGGACTCAACACATAGAAAGTTTGTGTTTGAGGTTTTCACATTTTCATGTGACCTCAAGAACTGAAACAAAATGCTCACTGCCAGTAAAAGTCATCGCTGTTGCTCGATAGACTTACTGCTAACAGGCGCTCCTAAAGACAGATTTATGAATTTACCTGCAGATGTTCAGGTCATTTGGTAATATCTTGAATCCTAGTGATGGTACAGAAAATGTTATTTCACCACGTTCATTAACAACCAAAAATCATGCAGTTACTCTAACTTGTGGATGCCACAGGTTTGTTGAACACTCACACACCTTCCTTTCACTTCATTGCCTAATAAATAAGACGGATGTCACTTTATTTCTGGAGGATCGGTGGATCGGTGCTGCGTCCTCATTAAGGGCTGTAAACCAGCAGCTACAAGTCTTTGTCTCACACCTCTGATGCTGCCGTCATCGATTCACCTGTCAGATCAAACCACATCTTCCGTGTGACCCCACGTGATTATTATTATTATTATTATCTGTTTGTCCAACATAACATCCTATCGATTGATTCTCCACTTCAGCTTCTGTGCAGAGAGAAATGAGACATGAAAGAGAATCTAAGCTGAAAAGTTTAAACATCATTATTATCTTTATTTATTCACCAAGGTTTTTTTTTTTTTTTTTTTTTTTGCCTGTTTCGCTCCCGGCTCTGCTCTCACCTCAGAGAGGCGTTGATCTCTGGGGGATCAGCTGTGCTCATAAATTAGGTATTTTTCCTGCAATGGGAAACAGCCGTCAGCGACTTGAAAGCAAGGGAACATATGCAGGAAGAAATACTGTAGATCCTGATATCCGATATATTTGCTGGCTTTCTGGAGCAAAGATGAAACATTTCGTCTTTTTTTTCTTGTTAAATGTACTGCAACAGATAAAACACTTATACAATGCCGTACCATAGAGCAGAAAATATTTTTTTATTTTTTTATTAGACATTCATGTACAATGTGTTCTAAAATGGTTTGATAATTATTTATTCAAATATAGAGTTGTATAGAAATGTACAGGCTGAAACTGCTATATGACAATACTTGATGCTGTAGATGCAGAGGGGTGGGGTGCGGAGGAGAAACTGGTCAGTGCAAAGGATGCTGTTCTGTTTGTTAGTTATTGTTGCATCACACACAAAGTGAACAGACAAGAGGCGAGAAGACTTTTCTGAGGTAGGACACAAAACAGTTAGAGGGAGGAATACCAAGGAGAAAGAATCTTAGATACACAAAATCTACACAATTTAAAGTAACACAATTCATAAAAACTTTAGTGCACTCATAGATAAACATTTCAAATACTATAACATTTAACACCAAAGATGAACATGCCATGAACACAATCATGGGAATCCAGGTAAACTTAGAACTTCTTTACCCAAATGAGTTCCTGATTTTGAGAATTTAATACCAGAATCCAAAGCAGAACTTATTAGATGCTGGTACGAAGTAAAAAATATTAAATATCACCATTGCATACAATGTTCTGAAAGTTTTTTTTATGTTAAAATGTTTATGATTCCAATGTACAAAGAATAATATTAAAATCTTGACGAGACAGAACGGCATCTGCATGCAAGAAGTCAATTTAAACTTACAGTATGTGTGGGAAAACCCACATTAAATATATCAGTAAAATGTAAATACCAAAATAAGTAAGTTGATCGTGGGTGTTTGAAACACTGCAGGGAATACTCTTCTTTTAAACTTTAGGACTCTTAACCCGTCTCAAGTCTCACAAAGGCTTCCACAAATCGATCGCCTTGCGAACCATTGAACATCTTTGGAACTCTCTCAAAAGGTGAAACATATTCTAACGTGAATCACAATCTTTGCTGTTCTTAAAAAGAACCAGAGTAATTCATGTAGATTGGCAAATTTGAGAAAAATTATATTTTAAAAAAAAGTGCAAACTGTGGTTAAAGCAAATTTGGAAAATGGTAAATAATGACAATTTGTCAGTTTTAGTAAATATAAAGCTTTACAAGTGTGTTTTAAAGAAAAAAAAACATGTTTGTTCCTGTTTGTCTATGTGTTGTATTTTTATTTTTGTGGGTAAATATATTTGTGCAAGAACATTTTTCACCCCCCTCCTGTCTCAAGATTGCAGAAAAGGATTAATGACACAATTCACTTCTAACTCTAAAGTCGGAAATCCAGGACTAAAGTCAAAATCCTATAAACAAAAAGAAAAGGCCAGGAGAATATAATTATATTAATAATAAGAATAGATTCTAAATTTGGAGACCGAATTCAGAATCCAGAGGGAAAAAAAGTCAAAAATTCGGATATTGAGAATGAAACCAGAATTCTGCTTATTCTCAGAATTCTGATTTAAAAGTCAGAAAAACATGTTTCCTAGCGGGCCCACCTTTTTCCCCACAGAATATCATGACGTAAAATGTTCACATTTTGAAATGCTAGCTGCAGCATTTGTCACATGAGGCTATCTACATTCAGCGAAGCACTATATCTTGTCAAGTCTGCCCCTGAAAGGGTAAATTCAGCGTCACTGTGGCTTCCCTTGGCTCCACCTTCGGCCTGTTAGTCATTTCGCATTCATTCTGTCGCAAGTTCTCCTCGTTCATCTGCGACACCTCCGTGGAGCCCGCTTCAAACCCGGGTACGGTGTTGGCCACGTGAACCACGTGAACCTTGTTTCTCCCGTTTTTACTGAGGATGCAGCTGAACACTTTTTTGAACCCCTTCCGAAAGTGCTTTGACACCAGAGCGTAGACAATGGGGTTGACGCAGGAGTTGGCGTAGGCCATGCAGTGAGACAGAAGCCTGAAGGCGTAGGTGGTCTCGTTGAACGGAAAGTCCCCGTACAGGTAGCACAGGATCACCACGTGGTAGGGCAGCCAGCAGATGCAGAACAGAACGGTGACGATGATGATCATTTTGGTGACTTTGCGTTTGGCCCTCTTGGACTCTGACATGCCGTCCAAGGGATCGACGGCCGTCCACAGGTACTTGATGGTCCGAGTGTATGAGAGGCTCACGATCAGTACGGGAATGACGTAGCCGAACAGGAAGGTGCACGTGTCCAGCACCTTCCGGTTCTCCTCCTCCCAGCCGGGGATGCACACGGTGCTGTTGGCGAAATCAATCAGGTCATAGTAGCTGAGGTAAGGGCCTGCAAACACCAGAGAAAGACCCCAGATGATCAGCATGGCCACTACTGCGTTGCGTGGTGTCCGAAGCTCTCTGGAGCGCAATGGGTAACGAATAGCAAGGTACCTGCAGAAACACAAAACAATACCATCACAGGTGAGCTGGAGCAGGTAGACAATAAAAGATCAAATCCCACCAAGGGTCAGACGGATGTCAACAAAGTAGTCAGACTTTTAATGGATCCTGCAACTTTCAATAATCTGACCCCACCCTCGATATAACCTGTCTTTGCTGAAGTTGTTATCTGCTCATTCAATTTTGCACTAAATGAGCAAGGAAAGGATGCATTTGATGTATTACAGCCTGTTGTTTTGGTCATGGTAGGGTCCTTATAGACCTTAGTCCCCCCACATCCTCACTTAACAGACCCTTCAATGAAATTGAAACCTCTCAGAAATCGGAAATCTCCCTGCAATGGGGCACATGACAATGATGTTGCACAGACACACAGGAGTCATTCAGATAAGACGGTCCTTTACGTGATGATGTTGGATCATATTCATCCGCTGCCCGACTCTGATGTGTTTTCTGCTTTCTGTTTTCTGCTTTTGTTTGCAAAGCAAACAAAAGGAAGCAGCGCTGCAGTAGCTGCACGACTCCATTCAGTTCTACTGAGATGAAAATGTTGCCCAACAACAGCAACAACGTCTTTAGAGCTTATTCCACACGTCGTATCCACCTCTGAATGATGCTCTCTCTCTCTCTCTCTCTCTCTCAATATTCAATTACAGATTCAGCATCTCTTTAAGCTGTAATGGCCCTTTGAATAATGGCCTCTCTGTTCACGATGGTAGTTCATCTTTAAATGAGAACAAATAGTTCCACATCCCCGATGTTTTAAAAGCAACTTATTGTGATTTTGTGTGAAATTTATAATGCTGTTATTCCCAATGCGGGCAAAAGAACAGCTTTGTTACTGATTTCTGTGGATTCCTGCTCTATTTTACAATAAAATCTGTTGATAAAAATGAGAAAAATAAATACCACGATTGATTTCCGTCAGCAAACTGTCAGTCTGAACACACAATATCATGCACAATGCATTATTTAAAAAGCAAACTTTTCAAATCCACCTTAAATCACAGCTGCAAGGCCACGGGTTTGACTTTATGCTCGATTGATTGGCTGACAGTTTCAACCTCTTCATATTTCATTCATTGAATAATTACAACGTACTGAATTTTCTGTTGCTAGTTGTTTGTAACAGTCAGATGTGAATAAAATATTTATGTCAGTCGTGCTGGAAATTCACTGAATGCACGCTGCAGTTGGATCCTAATGGGAAAAATGACTTAATTTGTTTAATGACATGCATTTCCAATGTGCAAATATGAATTAGAAAATTGAATATGGGTCTGAGAATGTGACATTACTGCCCGGGTATGTGGGTGGAAACGAATAATGGCTGTATTACATAAAACCCATCAACTTGCTTCGGTGCACGATGGACTCATGACCTACCTGTCCACGGAGACTGCAGCCAGCGTGAAGCTGCTGGCATACATGGTGAGGTTGATGAAGAAGTGGACCGCTTTGCACATGAAAGAGCCAAACACCCAGCCCTCCAGAGAGTAGATAGTTGCTTGGAAAGGGACGCAGAAGATGATGAAGAAGAAGTCGGCCACGCTCAGATTGAGGATGAACAGATTGGTGGTGTTGTATCCGACCTGGCCGCTCCGCAGGAGCACAGCCAGTACCAGGCTGTTGCCCACGGTGCCGAGGAGGAAGATGAGGGAGAAAACCACCGACACGATCACGCTGGTGGGGTTTAGCTGGTAGCTCTCGGACGAGTTCGCCTGTCCCCCCGGTTTGTTGAAATCTTCAAAGTCAGACATTTTTGAGTCTGAAAATAGAAGCGAGAAGATGCAATCATCAGAGCGAAATCAATTTCTTTTTAAAAAAAACGAGAGTTGAAAACACATCAGCTTCATCTTCATCTTTATCAGACTAATCCCCAGCCGAAACACATCACGCATATTAATGAGACAGGAACCAGAAATTGTTTTAAAAGATGGTTTTGGGTGGGGTTTTTTTGTGTGTTTTTTTTTTTTTTCAAATGCAACCAATAAATCCAAAGAGGGGCTGTTGTGCAAAAAAGCCTGAAAGTTTACCTTTGAGTATAAATGAAAACATGAAACCAGAGGGCTGCTGAAGAAATTCATATGGAGCATTCTGCCTGAAAGTCACACTAAAATCAATTTTTCATGCTTTGCAAGTATCCAGTCTTACACGCTGAAGCGATTTGCAGGAATTGTTCTGATCTACATGCAGCAGGTGATTCAGCCTCTCCTGTCTCTCATCCACTTGAATTCAAAGAGCAGACCTTCATCCCAGCCTGGGGGAGGGAGGGGGGGGGGCTTTACACTCTGTCAAGGGGCGCATTCTCTCATTCAGAGTCTAATCTATCTGGTTGAGACCGGTGACCACGGCATACGAGAGCCTATGACGTGTGAACCTTTTGTTGGAGCTGCAGTGACGTCAGTGTTGCGTCACACTGGAGTACAGTCGGAAATTGAGACTGGAGGTAAAACGGTTCTCATGATTGGGGTGGATGATAAGGAGCTGATTTTAATCTAGCTCCATCTCTCTGTCCAAGATTCTGTGAATAACGGTTTGATTTCTGTGCGGTTCGGCTGTTTGGCATGAAAGAAAAGGGATTGATTAGAGAAGACTGATGCATACAGGACGCTCATATAATGTTTGGGGTTTTTTTTCAAGCGCGTCAAGATCAGGTTTCTGCACTTTAAAATCAGAACGCCAGCTGTGATTCAGGAAGGAGCAGAGATGATGACAGACAGCCGGATGCTGACGAAAAGTATGTGCGTCCTAAACAGCTTTAGATTCAGATGCTCTCACGCATGATTGAAAATGAAAGTTTCGTGCAGGAGGTTTTCAGATTGCACAGAAAAATACCTAAAGCGAGAAAGTAGTTTGATCTGAAGTGAATTGGAAAAAAAAAAAAAAAAAAAAAAAAAAAAGCTCATTATTTTATCTCATTTAACAGATTCCCTGTTTAATATGCGAGGGGCGTGACGTCACATCTTAGAGATCATACAGCAAAGCGGTTTCATCGATGGGAAGATTTGGATTTTAATTTCATTAGAAATCATCACAGGAAACACAGACAATGAAAAGTGAAATGATTCCAAGCTGTTTTCTTCCCTTTAAATTTCGACTCTAAACATATAGGAATTAATTATTAATAGATATTAAACTTTCAGTATCCTCTGGGCAGAAACTCCGCAACCAGTCTGCATAATCATGATGAAGAGGAGCAGCCGGTTGCATCTAAACGACACTCCTCCACCGTGGAGATGGAAGGAACGCGTTACCCGAACGCAGCATCTTCGGAGCGTCGTCTGATTCGCGCTGCGGAGACATTTTCGTCTCCGTGTCTCCATGCGTGCGACCTTACCCCCCCCCCCCCAAAGGATAGTCAGTCCGACCCGATCGTATATGTTTTTACACCGCAGATGGCAAATTAGAGGCAAAAACTCCAGCATGAGACACCTGACAGGTTATGGAATGCTGCGTGACAGGTGTGGGGAGTGGAGCTGGGGGGGTATGATTGAGCATCTTTAGACGGGAAATAACGAGTCATAGAAACAGCAGGAAGAAGGAGAAAGAAAAGGGGGTGGAGGGGGTTGAAATCAGATGCGCTTTTAAATAAATTAAACCAAAACACAGTGGGATCAATGAACGTGTTTTTGATCCTCTGGCTCGCGTCGGACTGACATTATACACCCAAACTTCAGATTCATCTGAGGAACTTTGATTTTTTTTTTTTTTTTGTCAATCGAGCGCAAACGCACGACACGTTGTTTCTACGGCTCCGTTACAGCGGTTGTGTTTGCAGACATGCAGCAGAGTCTCATGCAGATGCAGGAAGATAAACCTACCGGACCGATGACGGCCGGGCCGCGTCCCAAAAAAGCTTCAAGCGCTGCGCTCGGATCAGGATGTGATCTGCTCCGTGAGGAGACTCATGCTGACCCCCCCATTCTCCTTTCTGTCTGTCACTATCTGCCCGTTGTGCTGCTATCTTATTCCTTTTCCACCCTTACCCATGTCACCCCCCTTACCTACCCGCCCAATCCCCTATCCCTGTAACAAGGACTCCTCCTCCACATCCACGTTAATGTTCACACACTGCAGAAAACGATTGAGATCGACGGTGTGGAGGGAGGCAGTTTATTAGCAACCTGGATGACCACTAGAAATAAATCTGCTGTATATATTTCTGCATCTCTCTTCAAGATCCATCGTCTGCTCAAAGGACGCGGGGTCTGATTTAGCAAATAAAATTCAGGAGGGGGCACAGGTGAAATAATCCTGGCTGTAGAGTTTCAATTTGTGGGGATTGATAGTTCAGAATCCCATTTCCCAAAGTGAATCCATCCGGGAGATGACGCTCTGGGGGCCAGGGAATCCCAAGATGATCAGAAATCCTCAGTGTTAGTCACTGGAAGTAATCTATCATTCATAAATCTGCATAAAGGTAAATGTTAAATTACTAGGTTACATGATTACAGCAGTATTTCCTGAAGTAACTACAATCACAGTCAGATGTTTTGCTTCCAGCTATTTTAAAGTTGGGTTTTATTTGTGACTCATGAGTCACACAATCTCCCAGCTAAACACAAGCCCGTACACAAAAGGGTTACCTGGGGAGGAATGTTCCTCTATTGTAGTTAAAAAAAAAGTACATGTGAAGTGTTTGGAACGCATCCCCATTGCTGGCTCTTCGCTAATCAGTTCCCTGACTGACCTGGTTACTCAATGCACATGTTGGCTGACAATGGTTCCCAGAGGAGAGGGGCTAGAGGCGGATGAATCCGAATGAGGCAGTGGGAAGAAATGAAGGAGGAACATGTTGAGAATATATAATAGTAAGAATGAAACAGGAACCCAACTGAGTGGGAGAGGCAGATTTGGAGCTTTTCCTGACAAACGTGAGGTTGTGACACAGGCAGAAGACGATCATGGTAAAGTTAGCTGAAGCTTGACAGAAGCCCAATTGATGAAAGAGTCGGAAATAGAGTCGGGTGATCGTCAGGAGTCAGGGTTCCAGTGAGTGATGGTGTATATAATGGAGGAGCTCATTGTCTAGAAACAAATTAAAGAATAAATAGAGAATGTGTACAGTAGTAGACCACAGTGTACCACAGTGGTCAGGTTTGAGACCACTCTACTCATAGACCAGGTACTTTGATTCATTTTATGCTGATGAGCCTCCCTGTTGGATCAACAGCCCCAGTTAGCAAAGTCAGAAATGAGGTGTTATGTATTTATTCTTAAATTAGTCAGAAATCAAATCCTCACCATGAGAGACTAATAAGGTTGTGAACCTTTTTTTTTTTTTTTATCTGACAGTTTTTCCAGATTTTTTTTTTTCCTCCTATTTCTGCACTTAGTCGTATTTTATATAGACGTGATACTCTGTTGCTTTTGCATGCTGTGTGAAACACTAACACGGCTTTGAAAGATGCTTTTTAAATACAGATTACTGTTATTGTCAGTGTGGAGGAGGTCGTGAAGAAGGGTGGGAAGATTGTCAAGAAAGACAGATCATGTCAAGAAGATTGAATCCAAGAGACGCTTAAGCTACGAGGAGGCAGCTAGAAAACAAAATGAGGGAAAAGAACTCAGCAAAGGGAGTAGAGTGAATATTTCTGCAAGAACATTGTGAAGTTTCATTCATTACTGGATATAGTGATTAACTATTCTGCTGACGCAGTAAAACAGGGAGTGGAAATAGCTGCGGATACTGCAAAAAAGTTTTTAGATATAGATTGTGGGATTGTTGAGAGAAGCTTTCTTGATTTCAGAAGAGAGAAAAAAATAAACATATAGATTAAATATAAAAGCTGCCTTCAATCCAGTGTTAGCTGGCGATGCACATTTCGGATGCAGACGGCCTTAAAACACCAACAAAGAAGAAGGCTCGCTCCTTCTGGTGCTTGTTCCATCTCGCCTCTGGTTGTGTTTGTTGTATGTTATGGACAGATTATTTGTCCTTGTTATTATGCTTGAGTGTTGATGTTATGTCGGCAGAGTACGTAGTGTCAGAACGACACGGTTGCCCCGCCAACCATTGTGGCGTGATGCCAGTGACAAGGAGCTTGGTCACTTCATCAAAGTGTTGTTTTTAATATGCAGCCTGCTGAGCTATGCTTATTATCATTCTCCCTTTGTAAGTGAGTTGACTGTTTTGCAGCTGTTCTGCTCCATATGCTTCTGTTTGGACCGTTAGGCTCTGCTTTACCTCAGCTATTTGTTTTTTTTTTGTGCTGCTAAACAAAACAGGATGAAATATTTGTAGTTTTTCCTTCTTTCAGTGCCTCATCGTTCGGCGACTGGATGCTTGGTGTGAGATGTCGACGCCTCAACATGTTGGTAAGAGAAAATCCTTCAAGGATTGCAGACTTTGTTGATTCAAGAGCAAACCAAGGGCAAGAATGATTCTATGCTGCTCACTCCGTGTTTATTCCTTTCAGTCTCCCGCTGCCCACTCAGTCATCAACCTGTCAAGTATGCCCACATCACCGGGCTGCTCCGATCACCTCTCATCGAAGATCCAGGTAGAGCAGAGAACTGCAGTCGTCAATGGTTCCTTGGACTTTCCCCTCAATTATTGACTCAACCGGTTCATTTGCAAATCCAGACAGTTCATTTAAGCTCTTTGCCATGTGCAGCATCTCTGTACGAGATAGAAAACAGTTAGTAAAAACCAGCTTTGGGGTGAACTATTTTTCTTGTAGAGGCCTAGTCGGTTTAGTTATATGTGTTATAATTCAGCTGCGACCTCACGACCCTCAATCTGACAGGTTTCCACCTTCCCCTGCCTGGAACGCCATCTTTGACAGGCTGTCTGAGCTGCTATCCATCAGACAGTAAAGGATGTGGAATCATGTCCGAGCAGCGGCAACCTGTGGGAATCCTCCCTTTGCATCCTTTTCTCCTTGGTTTAAGCTGCTGTCACTTTAATTGGATTATTATGCTTGCAGGTTTTCCAATATTTTTGTAGGAGATTCTAGAATATTTCACTGTGGAGTGGGAAATCTTACATTTATGTCATCGTATGAGCCCACAATAGCTCAGACAACATTACATTCTTGCATCTTTAAAATATTCATGCATTGAATTAGACAGTCCCTACAGTGACTCTTTACATGATGCAGTACAGCCGGCCTTATTTAAAGTACAGGGTGGTACTATGGCTTGTCCTGGTCCATTATGGATTGTGGCCCGAGCGTATAAGGCGAATTAACATTCAGAAATACCTCTGGGTGTGGGTTCACGGGAACGTTTCCATAGCAACATGGATGGATCACTTGGAAATGATGTTGAAAACCCAATATTGATTCCCACCTTCAACACCAGCAATAGCGTGACATTTTACAGCTTATATAGCTGTAAGGAAATGAAAAGGTGAATGATGACTCTCTGGTGGATGTATATTTTTTCCTAAGTTAAACTTTAACCACATCTCGGTGAAATTCTACATGAATATGGCATCTCAACATGTGCTATGAATAAAAGTGATCCATCCAGACTCTCCTAATGAATTAGTGTAAAATAAAAGTCATGGATTGTCGTCCAATGGATCAATTTTCTTCCTCGAATGCAGAACGTTCTGCCAAGTAAAACCATTGTGGTCAATTCCTGTGCGAATAACAGTCCCGGTGTGAACAAGCAGCCGTTTAGCTTTAATAACGCCTCTAATAAAAGTGTGACAAAAATACAGACGGAATCATTAACTTCAAGATTCAACGTCCTGAATAGAGTAGCAGCTTCACATCTCAATTGCTTTGAAAATACCATGTGATTACTCAACCGGCGAGATGCAAATATCCAACATGCCGCGTGTGATCTGTTACCTGGTTCCCTTCCAATATGTGAAGCGTTTATCACAGAGGGCACGAGGTTCAGAGGGAATGACTTGCATCCTAACCAGTGCAATAACATCAGTGAGGCACAGCTGACAGAGGATACTTTAGTAAAGTGATTTAAACTGGTTTAATCTCTAAAATTATCCTATTGTCTGTTTTTGAATCCAATATTAAATCTATAAAGTGATCACCGTCGTAAATGCAGTGAATGTTATACTGTCAGAAATGTAAGTGGAGTTAAAGTTAGCACAGGTTTTCCACATCTGGATAGCATGCTTTCATTTCCCTCACAGTCGATCAGGTATTTACAGGTTGAGTATCTTCAGCTATTGGTTATAGCGGCATCATTTGGACTCTGATCAACAATGCAGTTATTTTTTAATCCTTATTTTCTGGTAAGTATGTCCTTTCAGCCTGAATGCATCACATTGAATAACTTGAATGAATGAATGAAGTCTGTAAATGGTTTAAAACATTTTTGAACGAATGTGTGCATTTATCATACCTCCATTCAAACTGTGTGTGATGGCTGCTTTCACCTGAATCGTTACTCATCCAAAGAATCCAGCGGTGCTACAAAGACAAGCCGTATAATGTGTCCTTATATCTGTCTTTGTATTCAGGTCACTGATTCCTCTGGGATCAATAAGTGCCTGCCTGCCTGCCTGCCTGCCCGACTGCCCGCCGACTGTGGATTGTAGAGGTAAGAGCTGGCACTGAATCCTTCCTTCACAGATAGAGGTGATGACTGTGAGAAAGCCAACACAGGAGGTTAGTTACCTTCATGCCGGTTCAATGCAGGGTTGCATGGAGACAATGGTTACTGATGATGGAGAAGAGGCCCGGCACATCCTGGATGGGTCAGCAGGTGCGACACAGAGCGATGCAAACAAACCCTCACGCCTACATACATGCCTACAGGAAATATGGAGTCACCAGTTCACCTCTGCTGTGAGTTTCTGGTCAGTGGGAGGAAGTGGGACTGGTTGGACAGAGCCCACGCAAATACATAGAGAGCATGCAAACTGTGTCTCAGCATTCTGTGATAGATTTAATTTGTTTATTGATCATTAAAGCTACAGATTTTCACACAGATGCCCTGATGACTACGTGCCAGCAGGCTGATGGTTTAATCAGCTTGTATTTATGTGGCAAAAAGTATCTGATGACCTAAAAAACTGTTAAATTTTTGACACCAAATGTTTAGTTTATATCCAAAGTCTCAAAATAAATGACACCCCATCAGCCTTAGCTGCAGAGCTTATGCTAATCAGCATGCTTGAAAACTCCAGGTAGCTCAAGCACAATCACGACAAACACACCCAGAGACACTGATTGTGTTAAACAACCTCTGGTGTCGCTGCACTTTTTCTTTTTTTTAAAAATCATGCTGTTTTAGGAAAAGCTTATGGATTAAACTACCCACTTAAAAGAAAGCTTAACTATGCAGGAAGGTTTTCATTCATCTTTTAAACGGATGTGATTTATTTGTTTTCCCGTCGGAATGCAGTCGTCGATTTCACGCCTTTGGTGAAAGTAGCTTTAAAGTGAGCTCTGAGGAGCGAGAGCCTCATTAGCAACAGCAAAATAAGGATTGATTGCAGATGAAAAAAAAACACTGAAGTATTCTATTTGAAAATGCCACCATTGGTCCCGGTCTCAGACTACCCAGTGTATATCATTATCCCCTGGTTGTCATAGAAACCAGATCATATTTTCTGTGTGTACTACAGAGTGTGATAAATCTGTTTTGAGGTTTGCTTGTTACATTGCTATTTTCTCTGTGTGTTTTTTTTTAACACTGGCTAATCATCACCTTCTGAGATTGAAGTGGACAGAATTTCAACTTTTCCACATAAACAGAGTGGTTAGAGGTTTTAGATGATAATAATAAAGACTGTGGGGATTCAGACCAAGCACCTGGGCTTAGAAAACATCTCTATGAACCGGCTCTGGGAGAAATTTCGCAGCTTCATCAGGTAAAATGTTCTTTAATTATCGAGATACGACTTTTGTAAACAGTTTTACGACACAGCCTGGAAACTATTTCCCAGTCGATCAACTTTTACTGACAATGGCATAGGTGGAGCTGCTTTTAGCTCTAAACTTGCGCCAAAAGAGGAACCAGAGCATCATAAAAACTGATGCTGCATTTGATCAGATGGGGAGCGAGAATTTTATGAACAAGCTTGTTTTCACCCCGATCTATAAAGGTACGCTAAACGTTGTACGCTGGGCCTCGTGGGGAACGCCTCCCACCAGTCAACAAATGTGATTGATATTCAGAAAGAGAGTTCCTCCTCCACTAAACCAACACTTCAAATGAAACATCGCTGAAACAATACATGGTCAAGACCCACCGGGCCACGGACGAATGATTACTCCTGCATAATTTGACAGGCTGGAGGAAACAAGAATGAACAGAGTTAAGCCGAAGAGAGTCCTCTGCAGCAATCTAGTTGGTGTGGAATCAAACCAGACAAAAAAGATTCTTCATCAGAGAACGGGCAGCATTAAAAAACCCATCAAACATCTGCTTTTAGATTCATTCAAGACATTAATACATGCTGAGATCATCTCCAACCCACGCTTGCCTCTGGAAACACTGCAATCGGACTGTGGACATAAATTTTTTTTGTGTTGTTGTGTGTTTTTAAAATAAAAAAGGTCTTGAGTCGTTTTGCTTTTTCAATTTGTAGGGCAGTAGAAAAGCTTCATAAGCTTGCAACATGTTGCTGTTAACGGCCAATGAATGCACAGCTTTGTTATTTCACCCTGAGGATCAATGAGCGGTTCAGAGTTTGTAATTCTTCTGTGAAATATTTCTACATCAGATTGTAGAACTGAAAAGAAAATGTTTTCCGAGAGGATTTTGAAACTAGCGTCTGAACATTAAATGAGTGAATGAATGAATGAATGAATGAATGAATGAATGAATGTATGAATGAATGAATGAATGAATGAACGAATGAATGCTTTAATAATCCCAAAGGGAAATTAATCATTAGCTTGTCAGCAGGACATTAGCTGAAAATGCAGCAGTGCAAAAAGTTAGTGTTGTTTTCTGACGTGATGCTTTGCTGCTTGTAACTTGTAACACATCTGTTCTGTTTTAGCTTGTTAGCACCTCTGAGCTGAGATGAATGCGTACTGTCAGTTTAGAAGAGGTTAGTGTTCAGCTGCCACCTCAGAGTTCCACAGATGCGTTTTCGCCCCAGGCTTCGAACCTCAGCCAACATGTGACAGAACATCTACTCTTGTTCCTCTGAAAGACACAGTTGTCCTGGTGATGATAATGTAACCTGCAGTATAAATTTGATTGTGTGCCCCCCCCCCCCCACCTCCTCTTGTTTGATTGGCCGGACCCAGCCTCTTATTGATCAGATGCAGGGTCAGAAGACCTGCTGCGCCCTTGGGCTTGTTAAATTATGAATGCTGTGGAAAGATTAGATGATTGCGGGCTTGGGCACAAGGCCACAGAGCACAGGAATGATAATTCGATAATAGGAGGCTGGAGTGGAAAATTAAGCACAAAAACCCCCAGCAGTTGAGTTTTCACCTCATGTTCATCCTCAGATCTGACAGCGTTGTTAATGTCTGACCCAAATGCAAAAACTGGATAATAAGTCTGATAAATTAAACAACTTTCTAGCAACTTTCTTATTGTGAAAATATTGAATTCTTGTTTTTCACTTTTTGCTTCTTGGAGGTTTGTTTTTCATCCACCTTCTTCAGGAAGAGACTATAATAATCATCATGTCTTCAGTTGTCACAGGTCACAGGTCTGCTGGAGCCTATCCGTCTCTCGCTATGGGAACACCCCAGATAAGTTTCCAGTGCATTACAGGGCAACACGTAAACAGACAACCACTCACCATCACGAACAGTTTTGAAGTCATCAATTCAACTAACCTGCATTTTTTTGAAGGTGGGAATGAGCCGGAGAACTCGGAGAGAGCCCACGTAGACAAACGTACAAACTCTCCACAGAAAGGGCCTGAAACCTTCCCGGGTGGCCTTAAACCTCCTCTTTTCTGATCCATGGACAGGACATGGAAAGGCAATTTAAAAATTTTTGGATTACCAAAAAAATTGCACAATTGAGCAACTTTTCATCTCTCTTCTTCCAGCCATCTCTCTCTCGTTCCTCCCTCTCGTTGGTGTTTACTCTCTCGGTGCGATTCATGCTGGAGTTCATTCTCTGTGCTGTTATTCATCCATCTGCCCACGACCTTCGGCCTGCAGCCATCAGCTCCAGCCATTGTCCCTCCTCTTCTACCTGCCTACCTTCATCGGCCTCATCTTACCCATAATGCATTATAGATGATATCAAATCAGTTCACTCCAACTAAAGTCGAGCTCCATTAACGTGATGAACTCATCTGTGCATATTTTAGTAAAAAACCTCCACTTCTGTACTCAATGTTCTACATTTATTCAGTGACTCAGTGTATTATACTCAGACAGAGCTTTTTAATTTCAAACCCATTCAGTTTCAAGTATGCTTAATCTACCTGTTGGGTTTCTGAGCCCTCCACAACTCCAGGATTCAAATGGCTGCAATTATTTATCTGTTTTACCACTTTGCTCTGATCTGGTGTTTAGTCATAGCATCATCCAAAGACAAAAATGTTTTAGTTCTCTTTTCTGCAGCCATAAAAAATGATAAATAACCCATCATTTTGGACACATCAGTATCTGGATGTATGACCTACTTATGACCAAACCAGCATCCAGAGTGTTGTTGAACCAGATGCTCCTCAGCTGATGACTGACAACATTTTCTCTCACCATCTGGTCTGCAAAAACATAAAAAATGAAATCTACACATGAGGATTCTGCATTAGTGACTTTGCTTCTTTCACACAAACAGGCATTAAATCTGTAAAAATCCTCCCATATGATGGCTTTCCATCTTTGGCTCATCTGTTTGTTCTGACAACCGCGGGTGCTTGTTCTGCCTTAATGTCCTGTTTTACCATCAAATGATGCCTCTGACATCGGGAAATTGAAGCCGTGTTACATCCCTGTGTGTTCCTCCACCATCTCCAGGTCATAAATCCCCACATCCACTTTTTTCACAGATATCAGCAATGATTTAAAATAAATAAATAAGAATAATCATTCCAAATGGAACCATATTGACCTTTAAATTAGACATTCAGGTCCAACATTGTTACACATAAAGCAAGGAAGGCCATGCGGTGCTTTAATTTAGATGGGTTTTTTTGACTTTTCGAAACTGATTTATGCAAATAATTTCCAATATGGATTGTTGAACCACCAACAGCAACAGATATTCAGAAAGCCTTAAATGGCCCTCAAAGAAATTGCAGCTCCTTACAGGAAATCCTATCCCCACTCATCTCTGCGTGGGCCTTGTCATGCAGGGATCAGGCGCAGCAGCTTAATGCCTCAATGATCTTTATTCCAACCTGGATGAGATCCTCAGACCCAAGAGACATCCGAGAAGAAAACTGTCTCTCTTCAACATGCCCACTCTCTGCGCCCTGAGAACTGACCTTTTCAGCAGTCAGAGATAAAATTTCCTAATTTAAAATGTAATTCCGTGTTTTGATGCTAGAGCTATGACATTTCTCCCTTTGACCTGCGTCATGAGCATCTTGAGCTTCTGGGAATTATTGCTGGAACATATTAATGATGTTGCACTAATATGAGTTGTGAGTGATACTATTGGGCACAAATCCAATCCAATTTAATACTTCTCATATCGACTAAACAATTAGAAGCAGAACCAACCTTTTTTCTGCATCTCTAACTCTATTTGTGAAAATGAAGGCAGCAAATGTCCCCATTCTGGTACCACACAGCAAAAGGTTGCATCTCACCAGGGAAACATAATATTTTTAACTTCAAGCAATTGCTGTTATTGCCTTAAAAAGCACAGGGGAGCCGTGAAGTGATTCTGCATGTCGGCACAGCATAATGCACCATAATCTGATACAGCATAATCCACAAAGTCTCTTTTGTGTGTACAGCAGGTAAATAAAGACTGAACACATCACCACATCACCATGATGTCTCCACCCGGTGTTGGGAGGGTTTTTTTTGGGTGACTTGAGGAGACATGTTCTCCAAACATGGTGTGTATTGTGGTTGTTGCGTGCATTACTTGTTATTTTCTTTGAAACCACTGTACCTGCTGATTCCAGGTCTGTCTGAAGCGTGTGGACAGTTTGTTATAATACGATGTTTAAACTCCATTGGATCTACAATCATTGGCATTTGATGATAGTTGTGAGTTACTTTTATGATGTGCTCACTGCAGCAGTTTGAAGATCTTGTGCAGCATCTGAGTTTATGAAGTCTCAGGTCTGCTTTCTTAAAGGATAATCACTTACATTGTTGGTCACATATAAGTCAAGAGGATCTCAGCAATATCTCTACTCATCAAGCAATTTACAGAAAGTGAAAGAATAATGGGAAATACAATTTTACGCAAATTACACGATGATTTCAAGACAAGTCGAAAAATAACAGGTTCACCCCTAACTTGTGGATCATTAAAATAATCAGTTACGTGTTGGCGCCCTCTGCTGTCCAAATTCATAATGACTCCAATGCGTCAATCTTTTTTTATGAAATGCCAGAGGTGTTCTAAGAATGCTATCAAATATATACACAATTTTATCACGAAACATGGAGAATTCAGCAAAGCTTATTTATTTTTCATATAATTACAAATAAATCAATGGCTTGTCCCAGCAAACATCAATAAAGAATAAATCCCTAGATTTAGTTGCCTTCTATGGCAACTTTTAAAAAAGATTAAGCTCGAGCCCGACGCCTCCTTCATGGTGACATTTCCCAGTTGACTGTATGAATAAATTCTATTATACTTATTCTTGCTCTCAGCTTTATGACACCCACGTTCAAGTAAATCTGTTCATTTTTCAGAAATTGAATTGTGAGTCACTGCCTGCAATTTAATCAATTGATAATTGAACACTTGAGTCTGATGAACTTAGTGATTTGTCTAAATAACAATCTTCTCCCGTGTGTGTGTGCCTTGAAATCAGATTAAATTCAGTCAGATTCATCTTTGAAATAATTTATTCAATATTCATAAGTGATAATACAATGGTTTCATTGTGATCAGCATATAAAATATGTACAGAGCAAATCATCAGTAAAAATGATTCTTCTGCTGGGAGAGTGTGCTTGTGTTGTAGAAGGCGATAATATCTCAGCCAACTGCCAAGACTATTTCTTCATGTAACAATCACTGATCCAGGATATTGACATCCCAGATTTGCGATTTCTTCTATGTGATTAGCACAGCTTGAATTCTAAATCCTGGTCGGAGATTAACAGAGGCTGCAGTTGGACTGTTTAGACTCCCTCCCCTAAACAAAAAGGAAATACAGTTACAAACTCTACCATTTCATAAGACAGTTCGAGCACCTGTCACTGGCTAATTAGACTACAATGTAAAAGGATTTTAAAAGGAATAGGTTGCCAGGACAACTGTGTACCTACATGCATTCCGTTAGCATGCTACTGACGGATAAGCTTTCCGGGTACCTGTTGTCTCTGCTGCTGCCGCCTGTAGTCTTCTTCGCTGGCAGCGAGAGCCTGAGCCAGAGCAAGGTCCTCCTGTTCCTGAGGGCTAAGTCACAAACAACAAACACATCACTCACAAACAAACAAACCCAAATTTGTTGCTGCTTCCTCACTGTCATCCTTTAACACACATAAAAACTTATTGTGACATGAATTTATCACCATTCCTGGAATTTGTTGTTGTCTTTGTCAATTTCTGCCACACAAATATTCATGGGAAAAAGTTACAAATAAAACAAGCGGGGGTTTACCACATTTCTTAACTCTTAGATTAAATCTCTTCCATGTCAATTCCAGTAGTAAATATAATAACTAATCTTTCACTTTTTATAGCCTTGCTGACATCAGATCGCTGTGGTTCATGAAAGAATGATGCCACATCTGAGCCGGATACCTATGAGTCAAACACAATTTGATGCTGACACTAGTGAGCTGAGAGTGATGCTGAGCTGTTAATTGGATATTTCTAGGATTATGACTTTGATGACGTTTCCTCACCTCGGAATCGGCTCGACTGTCTGCCTGGACTCAGCCAAAGACATCTCCAGAGCCCTTTGTAAGGCCTGCTCCTCGGTCTGCAGAGAGACCACAGCACATTTACATTTTCACTGCTTTGGGGACGTTTTAAAAATAATTGCATGTAAATAATGCGCTTACCATGCCGGCTTGAAATGATGCCGATGGCGGTATTACATTCTGTGCTGAAACGGAAGTAGGCATCTGCTGAGTGGAACTAGGAAGGAGGACGGGGAAAAGGGGGAATATTTTATATTCTTATATATTCTATTAAGGGGACAGTAAAGTCAAAATGAACCAGGTCTGTATTTGAAGTGCATGAGCAAAAAAAAAAAAGGCTCAGTGGCATTCATTTCTTTATGAGCAATGAGGACTTAGAAAAACAAAATTTATCTTAAGTTATGGAGCGCGCCATGACAGCGGAAGTGACACAATTGTAGACATCGGGGTGAATCCACATAATACACATGAATACATATAAAATTAATTTTATCTTATATGTTATTTATAATTATGAAAAATATATGTCACTTAAAATTGAGTTTACTGTCCCTTTAAGCATTCAAAATCACCAAGCAGCAGCAAATCACCTGCTGTTACTGCCTCTGTAAATTGCACTCATCCCGTCAGAAACAGGCCGTGAGTTTCCTGAAGCAGATGAACTAGAGCTGGAAGCGGAGTTGGAGTAAACAGCATGGGCTCTCATTACAGCCGCGTGCCTGAGATGAAACAAATTCATTTTTACTCTCACATTTCACATAAAACAACAATATCTGGATACGTCCTGCGGTTACATACCCTGATTTGGACAGAGGTTTCCCATCAGTCTTACAATCATGGTCTAAAGGGTGCCGGTGCTTAAGACAGTAATTTAAATGACATTGATCACAGGTCACACGCATCATTTCCTTCTGCTTGCAACCACCTTTAGAGCATTTATTTGTGAAAATCTGAAAGAAATAGAAAAACAATATCTACTACTTTTGTTTCCAATCTAGCCAACTGGATGCACGTTGAAACAATTCTGCTAACAGTAACCTTTCTCTTTCTCTGTGCAGGGTCTGATTTGCAATCTCGATCGATGTGTTCGCCAACTTTAATGTCCGGCATCTCCCCTCTCTTTATGGGGATGGGGATGTTGCACAATGGACATACTGGGACCTGGATATCCTACAGAAAAAATAAGCTAAAGTCATTTAAGAGGCAGATTTCTAACATTATATATTGTGCTTTAATTCTGTTAAAGGACAGCACTTTTCTCTTTCAGTTCATTTCTTAATATTTCCCAGAGAATTACCCGGAAACTTTTAAATTGAACAATGTACACGTAAAGTCAGAAACAGATCAGATCTCTTTCTGAGCTTGAGAAAAGAGCCCCAAACCATAGAACGCTATGACATTTATAAGAACAGGAGGTTTCACCATATAAGACATGAGACAGACCGCTTCACCTCTTACAAAACAGACAGCCAGTTGCATATATCTGCTTCAGTACTACATTCAGGGTGGTAAGGTAGGTTATACCATAATAATACAACCACAATATATTGAGTATTTGCGTGTCCTAATCATACAAACAAGATTAACAAAGAATGGATAATAAACAAAATATATTGATTATTCTAGCAATTCATATTCAATTATATTCATTTATAACATCACCTCTGCTGTTAACTTTTATCTTGACAGCACAAAAACTTCTAGATAAGGAGACTACCATGGGCCTTTGACTATTTTATATTGCAGTAATTAAATCTTGACACAATCAATTGTGCCGAGAAGTTGTCAATATTTATATTTCAACAGGAAAATCTGGATTTATTTTGTTTGACACAATGAGACAATTTTTGTTATGTTCACTATTGCAACCATCCCAGAGTGCAATAAAAACGCAGTCTTAAAGTTTACAGCTATCAAAATTTCAAAACTTAGTAAATGGGTCAACACAGTTTGAAGTTATAAAAGGTTTAAGATTACCTTTTTGTAGGATGACATGCATTTGTGATTTGCATAAGTTATGTGGTCTTTGCAGAAAATCTCTTGACAGGCATCGCATTTCATCGGAAGAAAATCTACAATGTGAAATTTAGTTTTAAATAACAGATTCCCATCAAACTTAACAGGAGAAAATATTCATCTTTCCCAAACAACACTCACCTAAACGCTTGCAGGTCTTCTCAGAGCAGTGCTCTCCCAGATCTGGAAACTCCATCGTAAGAATTACCTTTAAAGCTGACGGTGAGTGATTCTCAACAGCCTGAAAGAGAAGGAAAACTAATGTTTAGCGTATAAACAAAACTGACGTATGAAGTTCTGGGCGTGATAAGAATAGCATGCTAGTTACTGTGATTTATGGCAAGTCATCGTGCCTTCTAAAGTGTAAATGATTACCTGAATCATGCCAGAAGCTTAATATTAGGTTTCGGTTTTTAACGTCGAATTAGAAATAAAGGTTTTTAAAGGTTGTTTTTGTAAAGAAAAATGAAGAAATCAAAATAATACGACACCAGGAAAAGACAATGCTATATAACTCTCTAGCTAGCCTAGCTAGCTACCTAGCATAACACGCTAGGCTAATATGCGATTAACTCGGGTGGTTGAATAATTACATTTCCTGTAGGTTTAGAGTTTAGAGCATTCGTCTTAAATAGAATGACAGATTTCGGACACGTTCGGGTCACAAAAACGGGAAAAATTGTTTTCAGGGACTAATATTTTTCATATCAACCATTCTAGTGTTTGAAGCTAGCACATACAGTATCTCAAGGAGCTAGAAGCCAACGCTAAAACGTTACCTTGCTTTCGAACAGATTTGATGTGAACTCTTAGTTGGTGAAAAAGAGTTCTGAATTATTTCTCTCGAATAAACACCGTTAGCATATTCAAATTGTACTAAGCTAGGTCAGCCGGAGCTAACTTTAGCTATGTTTATTTTATTCACTCACCGAATGCCGTGTTCCTGACGGTCTGTTGTGTTTTTGTGGAAGTCAGTTTAACTTTGGTGAATTTTCCAGATTAGTGTTGATTCTTTTCGTTCCTTTCTGACACAAATTCAGCCACAGACTCGGACACTAACATCAACTAACCGCCGGGCCGTCTGTTTTCATTAAGTTTTGATGTGTCACGCAGGCTCCTCCCACCACATAACGTCATTGTACGTCACAAAAGATTGCGTCATGACGCTTCAAATCCAGGAAAGACAAACTCTGTAAATGACTGGTTGAGTCTGGAAACTTCCAGAATATTTGACGTGCTTTTAAAGGCTCAAAGCCGAAAAACCAAGTATTTATTACTTTACTATTGATCATCTCACTGTAAATGCGACACATTATCAATCATGTTCAATCTACCCCAATATTCCATTTTCTCTTTTTATTATGTCACTGTCACAGAGCTCAGACAACTGATATGAACCATATGTATTCAAGCTGGGGGGGGGAAGCTGGGGTTCATAAGGAAAACCAATAATATACCCATTAAAAATTACAACCAATTTTATACTGCACTTTAGGGTTTTAAAAAACACAAATAAAAATAATGATGACAACAAAAACATAACTGAGGTATTACTGGACTTTTGGGATCAAATCAAACATATGTAATCTATTAACGCTATCTCTGTACACCTGTTTCATTTCATGGTGTCAATATTTTGCACTGCCATGGGATAAGAAGTGGGAGGTGGAGTGTCTTTGTGAAGACAGGCTGAGTTCCCCATTGAGTGGACAGCAAGGCAGTATTTAACTGCTGATTTGGCTGCTTAATATCAGGCCAGCTGGCTACTGCAGGTACCTGTGGGCTCCTGCTGCTTAACTCACACTATGCTTTAGGAGGCAAATGTGCTCATTGAACCCTGCGCTAATTCTTTTTCTCATTTTTATGAGCTGGACAATAAGTGAGCATTGCTTTATGGGAGACACTTTATGCTCAGTATTTTGCATCAGTTAGCCAGATGCACTGGGGTGGTGAGGAAATTTCAAGTTCATTTAGCCACAGGGAAAACTATGATTCGACTTCACATTGTTTCATCGCTGTTTTTTTTTTTTAAACTGCTAATTATTAAAGTTCCTCCACTGACGAAATATGGAAACATGGAGACCTAAAACATCTAATCCAATGAACACGTTCCATTAAACACTACACATAAATATTAGCTGCAATGGGAATTTATTATTATCATTCTCCAGTCATGTTATACATATGACCTAATTATTATATTATAGATATTTTTCTGATATTTTAAATATCATTGATGTTATATAAATGTTTATTCTTTAACATTCCCATCAGAGACTTTTTTTTTTTAACTTTCTTTTATGATACGACCGAGTTGAGGTTTGATTTAATTGGAATCATAATAAATTCAATTTCATAACTTCGGTATAATATCAGGCTGTAACTCACGTTTATTAGAAAGTGAGATGGGGTCATATAATTCCAACATAACAATTGGTGATCTATTATTTAAACTCATCCAATCTTCTGACGTTTTTACAGAGAATTGATCTTTGTCTTATGTTCTATGATTTGAGTTTTGACTGTTCTCTCAAAAGATTATGGAGCAAAACATTATCTTAAACGACACTCTTGTTAAGTAATGGCTTAATATACCGCAGAGAGCACATCTTTATTTAATTAATAGCACTGGGCCAAGTGTGTTTAAAGGCTTTTACCAGTTGATGGCAGCAGGATTCTTTTGATCACTCAGCTGAGGCGCTGTGAGCAGAGATTCCAAAGGATTTCATCACTAAATGACATTCACCATGTGAATGAAACATTTCTTGAATTATTACCTTTAACTAGCATCAAGTGACACAACATTTCAAACAACAGCAGTGGATTTTAAGAATATTTCAGGAGGATAATCACAGCTTCCAGGAATATTCTAAATCTTGTGGTGAAACACTTCATGAATAATATCAAACTACTAACAACAGGGATGTAATTCAATATTATCCTAACCATATTTCCATCGCTGTGGAGTCATATTGCGCTGGTCAATCTTTTATAATATTATTATTAATGAATGCAATGATATAATGAGTAAACTGTGCTGCCTTGGCGCAGGTTTTTGCCCTGTGAATGGCGTCTACTTAGGATTTAACCAATAAAGTAACTGATTTAAACGACACTGCTGGAAGGCACTCCTCCTGTGAGATGGTAAATATAATGGGGATCATCAGGAACACACAGAGACAGCTACAGAGAGAGTAAATATCTCTCCTGCGCTGCAACACCTGCTTCATAAGCTGCTGACACTGTGGCCAGATGGCTCTGCTCTGAAAACACCTGGCCTTCCACACACACCACCCTGCAGCTTCCACCCACACTGGGGACCCGCAGCCACTGTACAGTTGTTGTTAAGATGCAGCTTAAGCTCATCGGTCGTAAGAAAGGATTTAAGAACCCCTCTGCAGACCGGTTGGATAATGGCTCAGGTATCAAATCTGTCTATTTGCGTCCTTCACCAGAGGAAAGAAGAAACTTTCCACTGCTGAATGCATGACATTCTCACACATGATTATTGTATACATATATATATATATATATCTTCTATATATACCCTATATGTGTGTGTGTGTGTGTGTGTGTGTGTGTGTGTGTGTGTGTGTGTGTGTGTGTGTGTGTGTGTGTGTGTGTGTATACAGTATATATATAACTTCAGATCATGTGGGTTTATGAGGAAAAACAAGCAAAAAACTATGTAGGTTTATAGTTTTTACTTTTGAAATTTATTTTTGTATTAAAAACCAAATTATCTGAAGATAAAAAAAACAAATAAATGGAATCAAACATGTAAATAAAATACAGTATGTGCATTTGTCAGTAGTCTTACTGGTGGCACAAGAAAACGCCGGAAAGCGAACGGCCACTAGAGGGCACCAGAGGTCATCATTTGACCACACTCAAGCAGGTCTTTTGAGAATTTGGTTGGATGACTCCTTGGCTTGAGGTCAAGATCTGTAGCTATAGCAGTCTGGCTGCATTTAAAAGGTGTCAGTGATTCTGCACACAATGCAGGATTTGAAAAGAGTTTGAATCCTGTGGAATGTGACAGCAAATTTTTGAGCTACACAGACAGGCAACAGTCATGTTGAAAATATAGCTAGACTTTTGTGTGCCAAAGAAAAAAGCAATTTAGCCACCCTCAAAATTATTGAGCACCTCAAAAGTTCACTGCAAGATTCTTTTTGTGTCACAAACTCTTTTTTTGTTTAGCAACAGATGGCCGGGCTACAGAGTACAGTCTCTCCACCAGATCTCTGTAATGTGAGGAAGCAGCGAGGGACCAACTATCCTGCCATCACTTCCAATTTGGCTACAGCCAAAGGAAACGACACAAGAAAGGCAACTATAGTTTTTTTTGTTTGTTTGTTTTTTAACAATGATAAACTTTTAGTGCGTTGTCTCAACTTTAATCCAAGTTTCTGTTTGGACTAGTCTCAAAGTTGTGAAAGCAGAGCAAATGAATCCCAGTAGCATGAACCTACACCTGGATAATCTTTAAGAAATGGGTCTTATGTGTTGTTGTGGACAGGTGCAGGTCTTTCTTGTGAACATATACACAGAAGCGATATAATAATAGACACCCACAGTGACAGGTGGATTATATCCACCCCTTGTTTCATATTTCCACCCATCCAAAACCATTTAGGATTATATGAAAAGTGGTTTAAAATTTGGATGCCGAAACTTTTTTTTATATATATATTATATATATTCCTGTAGAGTTGAATTATTAGATTGAAGTTGAATAATAAGCACTGAGTCAAACAGCACACCCTTCATCTGCGGTGCTGTAATTAACGGGGGCAAAATGCAGGCGGTGGCGAAGAGAAAAAATGCAAATTATTCCGCACAAAGGCTCCTCACAAATTGGCGTCACCATTTCTCAAATTATATCATTACTATATTTTGAAAATGTTAATCTGTTGAGCGGATTTCCCGAGGGAGTTGAGTAAATTAGTTCTATTTCCGAGACTGCCTCTCTGCAAAGGCACGGCAGCGACAAGCACCTCTGATTTGCTGATTACAATTAGACTCCCCAGTTTGGGCTCCTTCAAGCATTGATAATTTTCGGCATATTAAGCACGTTTTAGCAAAGGTGATAAGTCAGTTTTAATTGAAATGAAATTATTATTCTAATGGAAGTTTGGTTATTATTATTAGGAGGCACTAGTCATTCTCATTTTTAATATATAAATGCTGGGGAGCAAAAAAAAAAAGATTTTGAAGGGCATTAGGGTGTCAGGATTGAATGAGGTAATTTGAAGGGAATTACTTTCTCTTCTATCAGAAATGAACTGAATTAAAAGTCCAAATCAATCGCTTTCACTTCTCCATTCTACTTTGACAGCGGCACAATTACAGATAATTAGATGGGAGGAAACTTTTAATTGTGGGATTAGAAGGAGAGAGAATTTGCAGGATCAGAGGAAAAAATCGAGGCAGAGTTTTCTTGCTTAAAATCGAATCAAAGGATTTGCGAGCTTAAAATGGCAGGCTTCTCTCTCTCTCTCTCTCTCTCTCTCTCTCTCTCTCTCTCTCTCTCTCTCTCTCTCTCTCTCTCTCTCTCTCTCTCTCTCTCTCTCTCTCTCTCTCTCTCTCTCTCTCTCTCTCTCCTCTCTCTCTCTCTCTCTCTCTCTCTCTCTCTCTCCTTGTGTTTAATTGGAATTGCATCTAGTTCATCCAAATCATCCAAAACAATTAATTTAGATTTAATTCTATAATTATCATCAAATCGAATAATGTGCAACCTAATTTAGATAGTTAAAAATTAACGTGCGCGAAGTTAATTGAGTAATTAAACTCCTAAACTGCCGCCTATTAATTTGCCTGCCTAATTAAAAATGAATTTGATTCTGTGTTGGATGGGCGTCTTGATAAGGTCTTATTTGGGGTTTGGGGTGGATCATTTGAACACCTTTATTTAGCTGGGATGCCTATGAATTTCTCCTATCTGGTTATCTGGAAGAAGGTGAGTGTATTACTTCAAAATCCTCTCATGAGACTCGGAGCCAAAGAGACAAAAAAGTTGCTTCTTACTTCAGGACAGAAAGTACAAATAGTTGATTTCCATTCGTTTATCCTAAACAGGAAGCATTTATTGGTGAAAGAGGTCCAGAAATGTGTGAATGCTCCACCATGGTGGCGTTTTCTTCACCCCATTCATCACTGCTGTGAAAAGTGGACTTCCAGCCAACTTATGAGCTCGAATTCCAGCAGCATTTACTGCTGGAGGAGAAAATAAACATTTATGGCATAAAGTCTGGGTGTCTGGATCTGGGTGTAAAGTGGCCATAAGTCAAAGGCATAGTCTCATTATTGATAAAAAAAAGAAAAGAAAAAGAAAAAAAACAAACTCTCCTGGCTTCTGTGCGCCCTACTGGTTAGTTTATTTTTCAGTCGCGCGTAAGAATGAATAGAACGTGTTTCTAACAGGAGGAAAAGGTCGTTTTTCACAAGCAAATGATGCTCGAGGTGAAGGGTTACGACTTCCCCAGACCTGACACACCCAGTGGAATATTAACTGAGCTTAACATATAATAAACTGTTGAAGTTCTGTTTCAAAAATGTCCGGAAAGCCTTACAATTTTCTCCTGGTGTATTTTACGCATCATGTGATTTAAAAAAAAAAAAAAACAACCCACACAAACCAGTGAGTTGTCATCTATCATGACTTCTCATGTCTAGAATTTATCCCCTCTGGATGTAAACTTAATCAATTAGTCTATAAGCCCTGCTCTTATTGATCCAAATCAACAGCACACAATTTAGAGGATGTGTCCAGCTGCAACAAACAAGTCAAAGCTCCCAGTGGGAAGAAAAAAAGAAAGTATTTATATGATTATTCCCTTTTCCTGTGAATAGATTCCTAAAGGGGCAGCTATGAGAAAAGGTAACAAGGCAGGGCAACAGCGAGGCTGAATGCTGGCCTTGTTCGCCTTATTATCAGGTTAATTAAAGCTTGAATCTCACAATGTCACCCGGTTGTAGAAAAACGGATTTAAATGCAACGTCTCTGGAGATTGTGTCAAGGGCTGCCTTTCACTGAGCTCCTCTGTGAGGCCGAGTCTGCTTGGAAATGACCAAAAGCAATCACTGAATTTTAGATGTTCAAAGAGAAATGAATGGAGAGGAATTATTCATAAGATCGTGTCGGCGCGCGTTAAAATTAAAGTTAAAATATAGAGAAGGAACGCTTCAAAGACGAGCTGTAAAAAATAATAATAAAAAAAAAAAAAAAAAGAAGGGTGGATAAATAGTGGAGATTTCCGAGGAGTTCATTAAAACAGGGCTCCACGTTGAAATGCAGAGGGTTGTTATTTGGGCTTGGGGGTCAAGTGACGAGCGGATTATATACTTCCTCATAATAATATTAATTAAACAATTTGCATGCTAATAGGGTAACAATTATTGCAGCTTCTGTTGAGAGATTCAGGTTATTACAACATGCCAATCCGGGTGCCAAGGGTCAGGGAATGAGTGGGGTGCGAAATTTCAACTCTGATTAACATTATGACAGCGCCAGACTCGGGATAAATAAAGTCGAATTAATTATTTGAAAACCTAATGAGCAGATAGGATTTAAGGCTGGCCATCATAGTGAGTGTGTGTTGCCCAAGTGGAGGAGCGTTCCAATTTGGTTTCCTGACAGGAGATGTCAGGAGGAGCACAAGGATGGCGGTTTTAGTGCGCTGTGTTGAATCGTCCCCGTTTCTTTTACCAGTTTGAAGCCTTCCTTTTATTTGGCCATATATTTTGTTCATAACTCAGCGTGGGTCGTCAGAGAGGCTCACGCCCCCGTAACAGTAAAGGGTTTCACTTTGTGCCCTCAGCAATATCTCAGCCACCCCCCTCCCCCTTTAAAAAACCACCCATATTTCAACAAACACCCTATTTGTTTTACGCCCTCTGCGTGTGAACCTCCCTGATTGTAAAGGTTCGGCTAAATAATGGACAATAACGGGAAGGGTTTATTTTAAACCCCTGGTTTTCAAAGTGGGGCTCGGGGACCGGAGGGGGAACGGACCGACGGAGGACGCAGACGTCCAAAGGAGGAATACTTTAATTCAGCCTTATAATGGCAGTTATAACACCCAAACACATAGGGGAAAATATAAAAATTGAAATATTACCATTTGGATAAAGACATAAATTATGAAAATAAACATCTTTAACTTGAGTAAATACATTTATTTTAGTCAGACATTCGTCTTTTATTGCTGCTCCTCCACTGATAAAAAGTCCCGGAGCTCGTGGCGCAGCCGATCCGCCTGCAGTCTTTTCTTCCCCGCATTCAGCGAGCCCTTCCTCCCGGTGGTCCCCCGTGTAGTTACGATGTAGTTCTTATCAAAGCCCTCCTGTCTTGTTGTGACAGCTCTGATATTGTTTATTGAGGTGGATGTCAGCTTTAATTAGCAATCGATACGGGGAGCGTTTGCAGAGCGCGTCTCTGACGTCAGAGTCCATTACCGCTTCTCATTGGGTCTCATATTCCCAGAGCCTGGGCTAATTATTGGGAGGTTCATGTGGAT
Source organism: Antennarius maculatus (assembly GCA_013358685.1). NCBI lineage: Eukaryota > Metazoa > Chordata > Actinopteri > Lophiiformes > Antennariidae > Antennarius > Antennarius maculatus. The sequence continues at coordinate 4,592,756 of CM023620.1, read as the reverse complement.
AAAGTACAGCTCATCCCTCCCTTCACATCATGTCCCCTGCTCGTTGGCCGCACTCACTGTATGCTTTTTAAATTCCCATCGCCGGCCTCCAGACGTCGTTTCCTTTTGCCTGCGGGATGATGGACAGCAGGATACTGGATCCACCTCACGCCCAGTTCGGAGGCTCTCTCGGTGGGATGGTGGGCTTCCCGTACCATCTGGGCCACCACCATGTTTACGAATTAACCGGGCATCAACTTCAATCTGCATCCGCGGTTCCTTTCTCAATAGACGGATTACTTAATGGTTCCTGCACGGCGTCAGTGGGTAATTCCAACCCCCTCTTGTCATCGGGTTGCGGGATGAATGGAGATAACCAGCACTACAAACTGACAGGTAAGACTCACGCACAGCCTCACGCAATCACTCGTTGTTGGCTGGTGGCTCAAAGACGAAAGCAGAGAGAAACAAAGACGGGATATTGTGATATAAGTTATCCTCTTGTGGTGCGTTAAGGGGCGCACGCAGACGAGCGTATTTTCCGCTTTGCCACATCCTCTCCGTCACCGAAAGATGAAGATGCATCGATGAGAAAAAGAATAAGGTTCATGTCTGTCAGTAAACAGCAGAGCAAGGAAATGTCTGTGCTAACATTTGTAGCTTGACTGTTAGTTCAATAAAGACGGCGGATCCGATAGAAGCTTTGCAAAATGTCAAACGTGGTCTCCACGCCTCAAGTGGAAAGTTTCCTGAATTCTTTACATATGCAGGGAAAGCAGTCTTTGTGGAAAGTGTTGCTGAAATATGTCAGTGAGAAATATGGAATCATCCATTGTTTTTTTTGTTTTTTTTAAATTTATTGTCATTTGCTGTCAGACTCGGGGGACCCAGACAAAGATAGCCCCGGTTGCAAGAGACGGAGAACGCGCACAAATTTCACTGGTTGGCAGTTGGAGGAATTAGAAAAGGCTTTTAATGAGAGCCACTATCCCGACGTTTTCATGAGGGAGGCTCTGGCTCTGCGGCTGGATTTGATAGAATCAAGAGTTCAGGTAAATATATAATAATATCTCTACATTTTGTTGTTGTTGTTGTTATGTGTGTGTGTGTGTGTGTGTGTGTGTGTGTGTGTGTGTGTATTTAATCCTGTCAGTTGTATTAATTTAAGCTCATCGTCTCATCTATGATCACAAATAGAGGACGAAATCCAAAATCTATACATTGGAATATTTATTTAAAAAAATAAAAATAAATTACGTTTTTCTGCATGCGGTGTGTGTGTGTGTTTTTGACCTTTCATGGCTTATGCTAGTCCAATAAATCAATTCTAATTACGCCTTTATTTTGAAAAATAACACACCCTTTAATAAGAACTAATAATTTGTCCTTTTTATTTGTTACCTCGATTATTTTGTCAAAATGTCTACGTGGCTTTTATTTTTTAAAAATAACAAACTTGTAAAAACAAAGAAACAAAATTGCTTTTGTATTCTGCTTGCTTTAACCTCAGTTAACTGAATGAACTTATTTGAATTTATTTTAAGAATATATTTACAGCAGGTACACAAGAAAGGAAAATATGAAGACTTATCATCCTGGACTACAAATGTCAATCTTCTTTTGTGAATCTTCACCCTAACTTTTAGTTGTCTCGCCTGATTGAATTTTAATCACAAACCAAATTATATCCTCAAATAAAAATCACAAACAATCAGTAGAATCATAGATATCTGATCTATTACGATATTGTCCAAATAATCGATCATTTTTAACAAGTCGTTTCCAGTTTGTGTTGACAGACGCGCACATTACACGTGTTTTCACTTTCATTTGCAGGTATGGTTCCAGAACCGCAGAGCCAAATGGAGGAAAAAGGAGAACACAAAGAAAGGCCCGGGTCGACCTGCGCACAACGCCCACCCCACCACCTGCAGCGGGGAGCCCATGGACCCCGATGAGATCGCCCGGAGGGAGCTGGACAGGCTGGAGAAGAAGAAACGGAAGCAGGAGCGACGGTTGCTCAAGTCCCAGAACAAACTGCAGGCTGGGGATTTATTTCACACCCCGGGTTCGGACAGCGACAGCGGGGTGTCACATGTGACCGACAGTGACAACATCACAGGCGCGCCTTTTGACTCTGTGGGGGGGAACCATACGCAATCGAGCTGCGACCAAACGCCCCTCCAGACCCAAAACCACAACCAAAGACACTTGGACCAGGATGCTGGCGGATCAGAGCTGGACTCGCCCGATGTCAGCCACCGGTCCAGCCTGTGTTCCAACAACAACCGAGCCTCCGGCGTGCAGAAGCTCAACCCGTTCAGCGTCGAAAGCCTCCTTTCGGACTCCAGACCGAGACGCAACCCCGCGGCCTTAGCCTCCTCACGGCCTTTAATAGGAAAAGGACACTTCCTGCTTTACCCCATCACGCAGCCGCTTGGATTCATTGTTCCACAAACTGCTCTGAAGACGGCAAACTCTGAAAGTGACACCCCAGCGGACAGAAACCAGGCCGGCATCCGCTGCGGCGCGTCTGGGGGCTTCGCTGGACGCAGCTCGCCAGAATCTGCGGACGCGCAAAAAGGACAAGTGGATTCAGAGGACAAGACGCACAGCAGCCCCCCCAGGGCGACCTTTCCCACTGGCAAAAGTACTCAGATCTCTGTTATTTGTGGCGACAGTCCGCAAGTTGTAAAGCCTGTGGATGCAGACAGAAAAGAGCATTTAGAGCATCCTGTCAACCCCGAGCCGGTCCTCAGTGACAGTCCAACAGAGAGCAAGACACACTTTAAAGAAGATGTCGACTTGGAATAAAACCTCGGGGGGTAAAAAAACAAACAAAAAAAACAACAACAACCCACCAACAACAAAAAACAAAACAAAAACAGGCAGAACATTCTGGTATAGCCTCTAAATGACATCCTTCATTAGGCCAAAGCTTAAAACATCTTCACATCTAATCTAGGTTCCCCCAGTCTGCTGATATTTTTGTGCTCTCTCTCTCTCTCTCTCTCTCTGTTTTGGAATATGTGTGTGACAGAGTGTGAGTGTGAATGTGTGTGTGCGTGAGTGTGTGTCTGAGCCAGGACTCTAGCTATCCTTTAATGTGTGATAACTTGCCAGAAAAAAAAAACACACATACACACACAAGACCACGAGACCAACAAAAATCCTCAAGAGCTGTAAAAAAGGTATTATACTATTTATATATGTAAGTTTTTTCTTAAATAAATCTATTGTATACAAGCACCGTGTGAGACCTTAAATAGCAGCACAGGACTACAGTACAGTAGGAAGGGCTTTCTTAAGAAATCTCATGTTGTACTTTGTATATTGCCTTAACAAATTTATTCATCTATAAGCCCCCACTGAAATGAGGTTACGAGCCTGAGGCGAAAAGGACCCGCTCGACTCCTGCAGAGTTTTGATATGAAAGTAATTATTTTCCCGGTGGCTACTGCAGGGGATTCAGTTTATTTTAGCTCAAAGGGGGTTATAATACATTACCGATTTCTAGTGATATGAAATCACATAAACTTCCAAGAATAATAGAATTAGCATGAAAAGGCCTGGGTGTCAAATTGAAATAGGAAAATAATAGCCCCGGCAGCTGGGAGTGTGTGTGTTTGTGCATATTGGATAGGAGATGGGGATTCGTGGGGAGGCATTTTCATGAGCTTTTCTCTTCCTCCCCTTCGTCTTCTTCTCCCTCTCTCTTTCTCTCTCTCTCTCTCCACTTTGTCAGGGCCCCTTGTAGCAGGGCTATATTAAGATAGATGTTCGATGATATCCCTCATTGTTCTGTCGCTTTACATTGATGTTTGTGTGTTATCAGCCTATTGATCATGCGTCGGCTGTAATAGGACGGGCTGAGGCAAACGTGCCTATTTACAATAGCAGAACACATTTGTTCTAATAGGGTTGGTGGTCCCCGGGGAAGCCACGCAGGATCTGGGACATCTGCTCCCTTTTGCAATATTAGCGGCGTTGACCACAACATCACCCGAGGAGGAGACGTTCGTGGCTGTGAGTGTGCGTGTGCGTGTGCGTGAGCGTGAGCGCGTGTGGCGTTCAAAGGCAGCGGATAAAATAAGGAATAAAACAACATCCAGTCCGGCTACAGAACCCACAAGCCCCCCTCTTTTTTTTTTTTTTTTTTTTTTTTTTTAGTGTTCTCTCTTTTGGGTCTTGATTTGCAAATAAATTGAAAATAATCAGAGGGGTGAGCTTTACGTCTGAGCCGGCGCAAATGAATTTCTGAGCCAGTGTCCCTTTCAAAATATTTACATAAATTTCAACCCATGCAGCTGTTTGCTCTAGGAAGCAATGTCTTATTAGGCTGCTGGTGGTTTGGTAAAGGGGGAGGGGGTGGATGGGGGGGGGGGGTTAGACAGACAAGCCAACATGTCACACACACACACACATACACACACGCACACACACAGCTAACACGCGGAAGATTAGGCCTGGTTGAAAGGTGGAACCTCTGCGTTTGCAGGATGGCGCACAGATAATAGAGACCTCGCTGTGCTTTATGGTGTTTTCACCACTGATTGATTACCTTTCACTATAACATTTATGGTTACCAGTGATTTTTTAAGCTGCATTTTTTTTTTATTATCACAAATTGTAATATAAATGTCGAAACAGCCTGTCAAATCGAGTCTATTCTGTCACAACCCAAGACTAAGTTGATATATTCACCCTCTAAATTCTTAGAAAACACGGGTACGAGGGTTGTCTCGTAAATTGTGGCCAATTTGAAATTATTCTTCGGTGTGTATTTTTTATTTTTTTTTGCCATGCTACTCTTAGGCTATTTGGGACGTATGCCCAGTTCATCCATAATTCATTAGCGCGCTGAATAGGAGTATCGCTGGCTGCACATTGGTGGCCTTAAGGTGAAATTAGCGATTTGCTTAAGTAGTTAAGCTTTTCTTGCCTGAGAGCTGCACGCTGCATGATTCAAGACAAACTATCAATCGATATGCCTAGGCAGCCTCCAGGAGATGTGTCGTCCATGAATCATACTTTATGAATTCAATTTATACCCGGAGAAATTTTCAATTTGAACGCCGGATCATTATGGGAGAGTGTAAATTGTTTTTGCTCTATTATGCATCGGACGCCATCATTTTTCTTTCTAATTACGGAGGTGTCAGGTCGGGCTGTCATGCAGACGCTGATTTTCAATTTAACTGATCATCATGCATTCATTTTCCCATTTGATAAATCTGCTATCTCGAAGCTTTTCCATGCTCGGAATGCTAAAAAGAGAGGCGCAGATTGGCAAAGTAATAGGGGCCTGTATGCGGCAATAAGTGCAGATCAGGCAGCTAATTTAACACCTCCTGGTATTTCCATTTCCATTTCTCATTTCCAACTCTCAAAGGAGGAAAAGCAGCCCAAAGGCAGAAAGCTGGTAGGCTTTCCACTATCGGAGAAAGACAGAGAAAAAAATCTACCAAAACGGCTTGTTTTCAGCCACACATTTCCTAAATTAGGATATCAAGCTTAATTAAGGCTAATAGAGTTTTCTCAGTATGTGTTAGTTTTATTTAATAGAAACAAATTTGCACAATTAATTACGGCCATGATATTGAGGGTCTCATTTGCTGCGTTCGAGCTGCAGCAGAAATTAGCGTTTTCAGAAATAAGCCTCTCATTTCCAAGCCAAATGACTAACCGAATGTTTTTCTACCATCACAGATAGCTCGTTGGGTTATTTCCCATGTTTGATCTAAATGGACCAAAATCAGATTAGACGTCAACTCTTTTTTGCTTCAGATGAGCTAAATACATGTAAATATGTGATATTGTTCCGGAAATAGCTTTATTTTATTAATATTATATTTATAATATTAATAAAATGAAACGTGTAATTCCAATTGGAGATATTATTATTACTGCTCTGTCCATGGATGCATTTTTAAATCTGTGTGCAGGAAATGATTTTTATAAGTTTTCATGCTTAAAATCAACTCAACTGGACAACTTGTACTCTTGCCCTAAATCCTCCTGTCTATACAGACTTCTGCTCTTGTGCGCTTTGTGTCTTCGCATGTGATCCCAGAGGCTTGGATAAAGAAAGAACCGTGTCACTTTTAAAAAAAGGGTCCTCAATAAAATAAAAATGGCACTTGACATTTGGCTTCTCCTGCAGCAACTCTGCCATGCCTTTTAGGATTATTTTACATCTACATACTCATTAATGCGCCGGTGGATTTAATCATTCTTATCTTTCCTGTGCATACCTGGGTTAAGCTTGAAATTACCATCTGCATTGATTTCTGGATGATCCTTAAAATAATTCTAATTATTTCTCTGTTTCGAGAAAAAAAAAATCCCTGTAATCAAAATGTAGTTAGTTACACTTGAACATTCGCACCCCCCGTTTGTTTGTGCTTTTAATGCAAATGAAACAAATCTAAATTTGGGTGAAATAAAGATTCATTCCCTGTGTACATTTGGTAATAAAAAATAATTGACCATACGACCCATTTAACAACATCCACACTGGCTTTTTCAGATTGAAAATACAGACAATTTTTTTTTTTTTAAAAGATTTTCCCTCAACCACGTCTCAAGTTTTAAAATGTAATTTTACACATAGTAAAGAAAAGAGGGTCAAATAATCACGATTTAACAATCAAACACTATAATTGCTGCATTAACGTTAACTGCTCTTTTAAAAGACACAGAGCATCAAATCTGCATCATATTTAATGTAAATTGAAGAAAAGAAAGAAACGCATGGTTTAAAATGATGGCCCGCATTGAGTTTTGGAACTTTTTAAATTTGTCATTCTTTGTGTTTGAAACTCTGATATTATGACAGAATATGCAAATTTACATTTGTGATGAATAAGGTAACACAAACTTTCCTGAAAAAAACAACAGCCCAAAAAGCAAACAAGAACAACTTTCCTAATCAACAAATGGCTGAAATGTTCAACCATAGGAAAAATGACATCTTCATTTTTTTGGTATGAGAAATGTGATCTAAAAGACAAAAGAGGAAAAAAAATAGATAAAGAGGAAACAACATGTGGAAACATTTGTTGAAAAGATTCTGTAATGAAAAATGTTGTAAGAAATGGCAAATATTAAAATTTTAAACTTATTTGAGAAGCTAATATTCATAGGGAGTAGATTAATTAAATTGGTACAATCTTCCTTTTAAAAATGTGATTTGTTTTTCAAACTGTAGTGCAAAAGACTGAGATTTTCTCGTTTAATAACCCCAGAAAATACTAAAAATGAATACGTCCAACAGCAACTGATCAAACAATTTGCACGTATAGAAATGAGCTGCGCAATAACATTTGTGGAATAATACACCGTTTCCTTCTTCCTTTCAAAAAATGTCTTTCTCATTTAAATATTGCACATTTTTTCATTATGCAGGCTCCATATTGTTTTGGCATAGCTGAGGGGAAGGATTACATATTAGAGTCCTTTTTAAGTGCACTTGTATTCTTGTGCGATGATGTGAGAGGTGACAGGAGTCCATTCACAATGGTCACACCTGAAACTATCATGTCTGGCCTCATTATCTTAAGCGACCTGCCTTGTGCTTTTGGATTACAGAACCTGGCGATTCAAAGGAGTAACAACTGAAATAAAGCAAATGATGTGCTAAAATTTCCTGGTAAGGATAAAAGGACGGTCTTCATTCAGTGCTAGTTGCCGATACGCTGGGACATAAATTTCAAAGTAAGTGAATAACCGCTCTCTGACAGTCATTGTATTTAATACTTTAACTAGACGGCTTCTTCGCTTGAAAAAGCCACATTGAAGTAATCATGCCATTAAAGCATCTGATGTGATAAGAAGTGACTCCGCCGTTTTCCTGGGGTATCTGCTGTGTAAATCTTTGGAAGACCACTTAAGGTACTTCAGCAATCAGTAACATTGAGGAAAAACTTTGACGGCGCTTGTCTTGGACTGTCATGGCTACTAAATCTGGCTCAGTTCCTCGTGATGAGGCTTGCGGTTCATCTCTGAGTGAGATTGATGTGTTTTGAATCGAAAAACAAACCAAACAAACCGGAACACATTTCTCTTAAGACTCACTTCATAGGTCTTTTGAATGTACTGGAAAATTCTTGCGAGTGCAGACTAAGATTAAAGGTATAGGGATTTATTTGCCATGCTAGTCTTTAGCCTAAATGCTAACTCCCTTTTGATGGCGGGATGAAATGTCAGGTGATCCATTGCACCCCCTAAAATAACTTCCCTGATCATCAACAGATAATCAGTGCAGATGAAACCTAATCCTTCCATCAGAAATCAATGCATAAAAGATGTTTATGTATTTTTTACGGATAATTTTAGAACAAAATCCTCTGCTGCAAAGCTGTGCATCGTTTCATGATGCTGTTAACACAGCAGTATGTGTGCGTGGCAATATGGTGACTTCATATATGTATGAGTGTATCTATACAGCTCATTTATCACCTTCTGTGGCTGAAAATATAGGTTAAACAATTTAGAATAAAAATGTGCTTCTTTATTTGGTTCTAATCATACGTTTGTAGGCTAACTGGCAGGTGTGTTTGGAGGACAGTCAATCTCACTGTTGTCGTACATTTTCTTATGCATAACACACAATGTTGTCTCTTTTCTTTTCAACATTAATGTCAAAATGTATTGAAATAGTCGCAGGCAGAGGTCATCTAATGAACATTTTGGCTGCTCAACTGGTGGCATTAGGGCAACATAGAAACCATCGGCGTTGATGGAACTTTGCTCCGATAGCATCCAATGGTTGGCAGCTGACCCAGAGAGTCACCTTTGAGGTCCGGGTTCGATACGACGAGTAGAAGAACTTCTTTCAGGAGAGTCCCAACACAAGTTGTTTCCTTTTTATTCTAATATAAAGCATCTCTAGTGGCATGACTGAATCCGAGGTCAAATAAAAGCTCACAAAATAAAATTGCCTCCCACCTGCATTTTTAATGGTTGGTTTGCTGTTTGGTTTCAGATTTATTTATTTTGTCAAGGTAATTATTGCCTTGAGTTTGATGCTCAGTGATCCAGATTTATTTATTTAGGTGTTTATTGCTTAGAGTTCAACAGTCATCCTGTTTCCAATAAGTCAAAGATTGTTCATTTCTGACAATGTGGAATTTTTGATGTGATATTGTGGGGAGGGATAGGGGTGGGTGGGAGGGGTGTTAATCAGATATTGGCTTTTCTCTCCTGCAAACTATTGTTATTTTATCAGCTTTTAAAAATCCCTCATTGGCTGACGTCTAATGAACGGCATGAACTCTGTTAACAGCCCATCAGAGGATGAATGGAGGAACCCTTCTCTCAACGTTCAGATGTAATCATTCCGCATTAGCCAGAGATACAAAACGCAGAACGCTTTCCTTCAATCAAATGATCATTGTCAACATTCATTCATAATAAAACAGCACTCACTCTACATTTCTTTCTCCATCCCTCAATATCTCCTCACGACAGTTAAAGTATGATTGCGAAGTAAGTGCAAGGAGATTGTGTGATCGCGGTTAAATGGGAACACGGATTGAACGTGAACTACAGATATCACTGACCACAAACTGCCCACAAGGTCTGCATCAAACAGCTGACCTGTACAGAAAAGTCCTGCTGGATCACCATCAGCACAGACCGTCTATGTGCTGAAGACTGAGCCAAAGCATCAAGTAAGAATTTAGGGCCGGACTGACTTTACTTTGACTGAAAAGGAATTCTTAATTCGAGAGTGAAAGGTGACACCACAACGTCGTTGACACAGCCTTTTCAAGGTAGGATTTCTACATCCTTTTTGTGCCTTATACCATCCTGTGTTTACAAAGTCATAATATTCTGCCTCTGACACCGCAGCATGAGGTCCAAAATCTTCTTACCCTCAGGGTAGGAGGTCAACACCACATGAGAGGGATGGTTGCAAAATACTTTGTTATTTTGGTTTTGCATGAGCATACATTGCCTTCAGAAGCCCAAAACTTGTTGCATGAGAAAAATGTTTGGTTGAACAGATTACCTTGAGGGAATTTCTTCAATGGATGACGAAGCTGATACGATGAACATTGAGGCAGTTATACATATAAATGCAGTTTTCATATTGGACAGTAGTTCCTTAGAACGTCTTGGTTCCTGGTGGTGAATACAGCGAAACAGTTTTGGGCTCATGCCATTCATCTGTCCAAGCAAGAACTACCTGCTACTTGTTCCATTGGCTAAATTAGTGTAGACAGGTAACCTCGATGCTTGAGGTCCCTGTATAGGATTTTATAGCTCAATAATCCAGTAATTTCTTTGAATCTTTCTGGCTGAATCAATGTGAATTGCCACCAGGTCTAGCTCAGAAGTGGAACCCTGGAGAATGTCTTCAGCCCTTTCTTGAAAGCTACGGGAGTGTAAAGCCATTTGTTGCTTGATAGCTGTGTCCTGAAGGTCTGCAGGGGCTTCATCCAAGGAATAACAGCACTGTGATCCGGGGAAGAAGAGGACTCGCATCCCCAACAGTGTCCCATGAGGATTTTTCAAATCGTCAGAGTCAAGATCTCACAAACCATCATATTGATTCCAGTTGGGCACAAATGTTTACAAAAATGCACTATTTCAAACATCTATATAGTTGGTCAAAGTTTAGCACCTGAAAACATTTAATTTTAATGTCCCCCTAAGTCTCATTGGAAGTCTTACGTGTTAAAGTTCACAACTTAAAAAAAATGTTTTTTTAGATATGTGTTCATCGACTGAGTTACATCCAGTTGCACAATTTCCTTGCACAAAATAGCACATCCCCACTGGAGAGCAAGAGGGAAGCTCTTATTGTGAAAGGTCTCCAAGAAGGAAGTTGGTATTCAAATGATTTAGTGACTGTTGTGAATAAAACCTTGATTAACGTGAAGTGTCTTCTTGTAATTTAACAGAATATGTTACAGATATTATTAACATCTTTGATTTAGTGAAATGAATTCAGTCCAATTTGAAGAAAATGGTGCAAAAAAGGTAAACAATTAATGACAGAGACAGATTTTTCCAGGAAATTAGTTAAAAGTGGTAGAAGATCAGGATTAAATGTTAATATAAATGGTATAAATATATATACAATTACATGGTGATATACAGTAGATGGAAACAACAAGAAAATGTCTGTATACATGGCCATGTACTCCAGTGGTAAATAAAAAAAGAGAAAATGTACTTACCTTGGATACTTGAAAGTGTCAGACGACTTTGTGATTGCAAACACTTGCATGGGTAGGTGACATAAATCCATTTAATCTGAGATATAGAAGAGTAAACTTCATCATAGTTTTGCTTTTGTTATTAACTCAAGCTTGTTTTACACAGTACTATTTGTAATATCTTGTTGATACATGGATTTCTGCTATCGTGAATGTGCATAAAAACAGCATAAACTCCAATGTGCTTCAACCGGAATATAAACTATTATGTGAAATATTGTGTGCATATAAATGCTTTCATCGGTGGCTGATTCATACGAGAAAAAAAAAACAAAACAAGCATTTTCCTTTCTTGGCTTCCCAGGGAATGTGTGCCCCAGAGGTTAATGAAGTGTGAAGTGTGAAAACTTCCTGAGATGGGATGAGTTAAATAGTGTTCTCAGATGTTAAAGCAACACTGTCCAAATTTATTTGTGTGTGTCGTTTCCTTATACGTCTTAAATCTGGTGAACATGCCACCCTGGGTCATCTGCCAGCACATTTGGGAATGCTGAATGCCATCTTGTGTGTTCCGGTCAGTCCTCATGCATGGGGTGTAATAACACAATCGAAATTAACTGATTCTCAGTTTCTTGTGAAAAGGTTGCCTGAGAGTTTTCTCCTGCTAAGAAAGGAAATATATATATCCTATTTAAGTTTAAAAAATGATGATCAAAAATAGCCATTATAATTTTAGCCTTAAAAACTTACAAAGGCATTTTTCACGACAATTTTTTATGAGAATCTTCTGTAAAATATTTTGTTCTTCTCATCCGTCAGCTGAACATTTGAGAATCACTCCATAGCATGATGGATGCATTGTTTGACATTATCATGTCGCTTCTACGTTTTATTTTCCCTGCGCTACCAAAAATCCAATTTTAAGAGGCAAGCCCACAAACACGATTTATGCCATCGCAAATATTTTAGAGTGTAATTCTGCTCCAATATTCTGTTGAGATATCGTCTGTCCACAGCTGAATTTGTGAAGTGAAAAATATTTGCTCTTATATATTATGGAAATTTTAATGAGGGAGAAGGAATGGTTTCTGCGTTGGGAACTTTAATACTTTTTTTTACGTGCTCAGTGTTAGACTGACATTAAAATTTTTTATTCTTGACTTAATGTGTGTGTTAAAGTATAAATAATTAATTCTGCATTTGTAACTGAAATGTAAAATTTAGCCACCCTAAAATTACATTTGATGAACTAATTTGCCAATATAAATAGTTTGATAGTATAATATTATTAATATTAGCACTGATACTAATAGGGGGATTAAATTTTTGTCATGATGTATTTGAACTTAACAGGGTGACCTTTATAATGGATACAATATGTGCCTAAGGGAGACCTCACTAATAGACATTTTTGGCTGCAATTAAAGATGGTTCCCATGGAAGGTCTGTCACATCCTCCAAGGCGTTAGTCTCAAACCCGACTCCTTCCTCTCGACATTAAAGTGGTACTGCAAATGTTCTTTGCACATTAGGGCCAAGACCTTGGATCTCACTATTACAAGCACATTATTTAATCCCTGGGCTCTCCGGTAGTACTGACATGTACAATTTCTGTCATTAACGTTCTTGTAAGCTCACGGATGGACCAGACTCAGGAATCTGCCCCAGGTCCAGTTTTTCATTTAATGGCCCGGGGGAAGCGGGTTTCAGCCGGGCCTGAATGCTGCCATAAAAGTGCTCGCGTGTTATGGCTCTGCTGGCTCGATCGATCGCATTAGACCCAAGGAAGTAGTGAGATGTGACAGGCCAGAAACATTTCAACAGTGACACAGTGTGTCTAAGAGCTCAAGGCACACTTCTGGAAATAAAAAAAAAAAAAAAAAAAAAGCCATGTATCCCTCCTGTAAATGGGTGTGATTAGTCATAAAGGAGCTTATTGTGCAGAGGCTGGAAGCAAATTAGAGGTGATAGTGGGACAGAATCAATGCTGTTTACCTCTTGGAGGTGTGAGCTTATCCATCAGCAGCACTGAGGATGGTCGAGATTCCCTCCTTCCCCAACTCCTTATTGACAGTTTCAGGAGGACCTGAGGAAAGAGTATTTTAAGACATAACACTCATTTCTCTGCTATCGATGAGCAGCCAGGGCTTTCAAAATAAGCTATTAAGACAAGGACGGAATAATTAAAGCACCACCTGCACCTTCTTAAGCCAGATGTAAAGCCTGCTTGGAGAATTCATTCACTTTGTCCATTTCTTTGCATCATCAATACAGTATCTACTGTAGTTCTCATGCACAACAAATAAGATCCCAAAATAAGTTTTACGTTTGCAGATCTCGCTCTTCATTTGACCTTCACTTTTGGCGTTCTTCAAATATAAAATAGGAAAATCGCAATTTTTTTTAATTTTTTTTTTACAAAGAATGGGTTTTAATCTGCTACATTTATAAGACTGATGAGACTGATGGTAATGTGTTCATTAGACCGGTGTCAAAACCAATTAAAACTAATTCATGACTAAATGTCCATAGACACTTTTACCACTAATGACCAACTCCCTGACAATCAAATCATCAAATGTGATGTTTGACCGGTTTATGGGATTGAGAGGTCATGGTGATAAAACATTCTTCGACATCATTACTCCAACACACATCAAGTGAAATATTTCTAAGTATATTAATTCAAGAAGATGAGCCAGAAGATGCTAAGTCCAGTCTGTCACTCTGGCATTAAATGTTGCTTAAGAGACCGCATCCCTGCAGTGGAGTTTTATTCCCCAGTGGAAACACAGTCACTGTGTCTAGTTTTAATCTAATTAATTATATTTTTATACAATTTTACACATTGTTACCATAGCAAATTAAAAGGAATGTCACAAATTTTCACTGTATTTATTCAGTGTAGCAAAGAAGGTATTAAGGAGGGGTGTTTGGTATGTTGTAAAGCTTTCTGTGGTGATTGTTCCTCCTGCCCATACTGTCTGTTAACAATCCTCATTGTTAAGAAGAACATATTTCAAAGTGGTTGACAGAGACATAATCCCCAGTCGTTGTTTTATATTTTGTCTCTTCAGTCTCTGTCTCTGTTTCCCTGGACACTGATTCCATGTTGTGACTCAGATGTTAACTCAAAGATGTCAGAAATACGGTATGTTTGGGATAATGATGTGATTTTTTTCTTTTAAACTCAGACAACTGAAGCCTAAACATTAGTCTCTGATGTATTTGAGCCTTTTGCACCAAACGAGCATTGCGTTATTGTTTCCCATCTCTTGCACTGTATCTGTCTTCAGAAAGGATGATATGATCCTTGTAGATGCAAAGTAGTCATTAAGTGCTGTTGGTGTTTATATTACTACCAGCTTTGGATCCCCTGCAGGAGGCGGAGGAGGAAGAGGAGAAGCAGGGGGAGGTTATCTGAGGAGATAGGTGAGGCCTGCATCGCCTGCATGGATGGAGATGTCAGACAGTCATTGTCCACCCTCAGAGGTCTGAGCTACACAATCATATGCTCACCTTTTCAAGTATAAAGTAGTAGAACGAGACAGGATGGGCTGAGTCTAGCTAGTAAGCGTGCTTACCTCCGCTGACAGCTTTGTGTCTGATCACTTTTACCGTACACATTATCATGCCTACGAATGTTTTTCCCATCTTATGAAACATCATTGAAAACAGCCTGTAACCCATTCTGTCTGTCTTATAACTATACCTGCAGCTGTTGAATCACTTGCTCCATTCTCTCACAGATACGTGTTGTTGGTTTGTATCAGAAGTAGCTCGAGAGCACACAAACAAGTCAATCAAAAGGAAAGTCACGCACCGAGGGAGAGAGAGACAACATTATGGAAATAATAGTATAACTTCCAGTAAAGAGGTGAACTGACCTAGTTCTAGCGGTACACTCACAAGCCACGACGTGTCTCGAAGGACTCGATTCTCCTCCAGAGGAAGGTGACTTTGTCCTTGATGAAAGGCAGTTAGTGGCCTCTCCAGTACAACGGAAGTTTTCTGTCAAACAGGCAGGTATGATGCTAAACGCAAGAGTCCAGGGTTCTGACATGCTACACATTATTTTCACTGTTCGTAAGATTATATGCACAATTGTAAGTTCGCTGCATTTTTATAAGCTATGATGAATGAAAAAGCCGTTGAGTGAATGTGCAATGATTTTCCTGAACAACACTTGTCCAACCATAGCTTAGGTCATGTAACTAAGCACAGCAAGGTCTTAGTTACTTTGGATGCGCTCACATTTGAAGAATTGTATATGATAAGAAATAGCTTCACCTAGTGTCGTAAGGGATGTTAGTAGCATACATCAGAATGTGGGCTAACATTAGCAGCATATTTGGAAACCAACGCCTCGAAAATTTTATACAGGAATTGCTCTAGACCAGGCATGGGCAAAATACGGCCCTTAAGGCTTTGTAATCTGGCCCGCCAAACTTGTTTAAACTATATATCATAATTAAATGTAACTGAAAAGGGTAGAACAAGTTACCTTAACTTACATATAAACCAAAAAGGAGCAAAAATCAAGGCAATGAAATATGCGGCAACAGTCCGAGGCCATGGCAACATGTGGATGGAGAGTTATTTTCCAAAGGAAATATCTTCTTCATGGCAGTAGATATTTTTCCTATCTTACTGGAATTATGGCTATGTCACCACCAATGACATCTGCGAGTACTGCACCACTGACCAAAAACTCAGCTCAAAAAGTCAGCAGGAGAGGATTTTTTCCCTCCATATCACAAAGTCACCGTTGGTTTAATTAGCTAGGCAGTGGCAAGAACTACAATGTTAGCAATTTCACCTGCTAAAACAGTTTCTGGCTAGAAAAGAAATGCTTGATTTTGTCTACATTTGAATGAGATCATAGATCTAACATCTTAAAGAAATAACAAAGAGTGCATGGAATTAGCAACACAAAGCTCGACAGACACTGACGTGACTTCGGTAGAAAGGTTATCTAACACTGATTTGTCATTTTCGAGGGAGAGGTTTCAGTCTTCTTCAGCCCTTAATGGTACAATAGCTAACATACTTTACTGATGAAATGTGAATTAGCATCATTGTTTGGCAACCTTAACCTCAAAGAGAAATAATTATTGTTGTTATGTTCAGTAGTGATGGGAGTATTTCTCAGAGGAGATCCACTCTAATTGTGCGGTCATGTTTCATGCTATTTTCACATTTTCAAAATTGTTTTAGTCCGGATACCTGCTGAGTGTATTTGAAATAACTGTTTGGAAGTTGAATCTCTTACCAAATCTAATTTCCAAGTATCTTATGTGCACCCTTTTTAAAAATAATTGAGCCGGCAGCACTGACAAAAGCCTGTTCTGTCATAGATCTTGTAGCAATGCCTGCACATTCAAGATATCCTCCACTACAAAAGTGTCTTCCCATTAATGAATAGAGCATGAGCTGGGGAAATTATTCCTTGAATTCTCTGGGCAGATAATGATTCTCATCTTTATCAGTGGTTTATCTTCTAAGGTCAAGATTAAAGTGAAAAGCGATGTGAACCCCCAGTGTCTCCAATTAAGAAGACTGAGAAAGAAAGGAGGAGAGGGAATGAGAGAGCAGAGGTGGACTTGGCTACTTTGCTCAGCTTTCCGGTCCCTATGTATCCATGAGAAATAGAAAACAACGCAATTAAATTATGACACCTGACACCTAGACCCCACATCAATGTGAATCATAATGGACTAACCGCTGAACGTGAGATCCTGGCGGACGATTAATGCGATCGCACGCATTAGCAGGTTTCTAGCCACTTACGATTTTTCATTGTCATTCATAGAAACTATATGTTGAATATTAACATGAAAAAAAAGCGCTGATATATCTGCATGTGGTATTTAAATCATTGTCTCTGTACACTGGTATACTTTCAGCAGGTAGCCAATTGCTTCCGGAGTGAAGCAGCCCTAAACTTCTATTTTGTATAGAATTAAGAAAATATTCGTAGGATGCTAGTTTTACATGTGATTTATATCTGAACGTTTTTTGAGAAGCAACTTGCTCTTAAACATGGTGGTTACTTTTGTCACCGGGTTTGCTTTGGGAGCTCTTTAGTCACAATCATGAAACGTTTAAGTCTAAATTGATGCCAATTAAATTTGACTTTAATACATGTATGGATGGAAGATTCTTGTGTCGAGAATTTTGACAAACTTTAATAATTTCATTATTGGAGCCATTGCAGTATAATTTTGCTGTAATTGAAAAAAAGTATTTCATCCTATAGTTCCAGCTGATTGTGGTTATATAACTGCTAACTGCTGTTTTTTAACCCCCCCCCCCCCTCCAGCACGTTGTGCATGTTAAGGATTCTTTCTTTTCCACATGGGTGCCAAAAAGAATGTTTCAGAGGCAGGGTTGCTCCTAGAAATTCTACCTTCAACAAGATGTCACATCACACACCCCCATAACCCCGCCTTATCCTGTCATAAACTAATAATATAACTCTAGTTGTCCCTTTCACATCAGGGTCCAATTAAATCTGCTCTTCAAGTGATCCACTACATGTGCCTCAAATCCCAAATTAAGAGACTTTCAGCAGTAGTGAAATTAGCTGCCTGGGGCAGTGCCCTCCTACTGAGGGGTTGAAGGAGCTCTCAAACTAGGGAGGTAGGGGGGTAGCGACATATATATCAATTTCATTTCATGACCAACCACTCTACATTACCAGTCTAATATTTCTTTAGTGTTAAACATCTGTCCGCTTCAATCATCAATATAAATGTCAATATTACACATTTCTGTCAAAACAGGGTTTGGTTTGTATTTCATAAGCTATCTGTCATATTGACATTTCTGTATGTGTGACAGAAATATTATTTTGAAACTTGACATTCTGTCTCATCTCAATCTTCTGTTTTACGTCTTGACAGTGTTGTGTTTACTTTTACTAATTTGCAACCTGTGTTTGTTTTTTGTGGTCTCCAGCACGTACAGTGTAGTTCCTGAACATACACTGATCACTCAGCTGACATAAGAGACAATAACATAATTTAAATAGTTTATGAACACTCAAAATTTGTCGTTTTGACTTCAAAATCATCCAATCAGAGATGTGTTTATATATTTTCAGTGAATTTTGAACAATAGCTGTAATTGTTAGCAGGAATTATATTTCAGTACTAGAAACAAGTAAGTTTGCACACTCACATAACACCTACACATTATGCCCACATTAAAACAGAGGGTGCTTTGTTACCAACACAAGGCTTGGTTCAAGCAGTGCATCCAAGTAATTCAGTGGCATCACCAAACAAGTGCAACACATTTAATTGCTGTATGGTATGGTGTCATGAGAAACCAGAACAGTTTCTGGTGTTTAGATGAAGATGAAAATATCTCCGCAGCCATTCAGAACCAAGAGAACATGAGGAGCAGAAAAGAACTTGACATTTATGGGTTTGTTTCTTAAGGAATTTTAAAACAACAACTTGGACTAATAGATCTCTTTGGAGCCTTGCAAACATTTTTGAATTTTTTAAATTTGACTGTATTATTCTATTATTTGACTGTATTATTATTTTACTGTATTGTTCTATTCTACACTTACAGCTGTAGTTATGGAGGAGGTAATGATCAACTTTTATGCAAATATCCTGCACTGAAGCAAATCTACACAAGTATTAAAAAAAATTGTTAATATATTAAAAGAAAAAGAAAAACTACACAGACTTTCTGTGGCAGGGTAACACAAATTTTAGATTTAAATAAAGTTGAGGAACGTAATGATAAACTGAAGTTTAACTAAATTGTAATTTTGCACGTGTTTGTTTTATTGTATCATAAATCACTGTTGAGAAAAAAAAACACTTTCACACGATTTCAATATTTTTATCATTTTAATAAGAAACATTTTAATACTGGAACTAAGTTATTTTGAACTGTGCAGTTGCATCACTGAATGAAAAAATAAATGACTATCTAATTAAAATCTAATTTATTGCAACAAAAATATTGTTAATAATTGAATATTGGTGGTACACATGCATGAAAATCAGCTGCAGTTGTTGTGCAACGAAGGCGAAAGATTTGCTTTTGTCAGTTCTGAATACTAATTCTACTATTTCCAATACTTACATCGACAAACCTGTCAGTTGCCATTTCAGGTTGCACGACAGGGCTAATATTCTGGAACTGCTAAAAGGACAGAAGTCGTCAATCATTTATGGTGCTAACAAGTCTCATTTCATTTTGCACAAACAGCAGAAGAAACAAGACCATGCAGCAACAGAAAAACAATCCTTTTGCTCCAGTGGTTCACGGCGGAGAGATGATTCCTCCAGGTGGATTTTTTTAGTTCATCTGAGCTGCATTGATTTGGCAGCATCAGGAGGATGTCACACACACACACACACACACACACACACACACACACACACACACACACACACACACACACACACACACACACACACACACACACACACACACACAAGCACACACTGAACAATGCTCAATGACTTTGCCATCCTATTCCCATTTAAATTGCCTCTACATTTCCTTTCTGACACCTGTTTAAATCAATGCTTTCCTCTGCAGGTCATGGGCTGAATGTACTAAGGCGCACACCAGCCGCCTCTCAAATCCACTAAAATCAACACAATAATTGAAATATTTTCAAGCTGATTACGCGAGGCCCGGGGCTTGGCTGGTTGCTAAGAGTACGCTCCCTAGTTGCTAGGGGGAGTAAATCATCTTGCATTATTTGATTTTTGTTACTGATATGAAACTGCTAGTCCCTCGATTAAATGTCTCGCAGTCAAACACCTTGGGGACGGACAGGAGAGAAAAAATAAAATAGTCACTGCGAACCTGTAAAATAGCATCTCTAACTTCTCTTTTCCGTGGGGCTTAAACACAAATCTGTCTGCTTGCTTGTGTTTTTTCTTTCTTTTTTTTTTTTGCCTGCTGAAATAAACAAGGCTCCTGTTCTGTTCTCATTGAGGTAAAACGGAAAGGACAGCAAAATTTCCTGAAATCCCACATCACACTTGGGTTTGGTGAGATCATCTGGAAATCTATTCCTGTCTCATTTATGAAAACAAATTGCATATCCTAAATGGTGTTTTTCTCTTCTTCTTTTTTAGCAACTATTTCTGTAACACCCTTGTAAATAATAATCGGTCAATGTAAGCATCCTGTGTAATGTCACAGGAGAGCAAAACCCAAATAAACACAGTCGTAATCATCAGTGTTTTATATTTAAGAGGATATTTCGCTGTAACTGTGAGTCGGGTACATGCAATTTCCTCCCTCAGCTGATCATACCACGTTCATTTCTTCCCCCTTCCTTCGGCTCGAAAAATAAGGCGCCACAGTCTACTTAACCGCACTCTGATGCTCCCTGATTACAGCTGGACCTTCTCTCTCATTCCATTTAATATTAATACTGCATTGAGGAGGATTTTTCTCCAAAGACTTGTCAGACATCGAGGGCTGCTCCAGCCGGCCTTGTCAAATGAGATCAGTGCTCACCATAATGGTGAGGTCAAGTGGAGGGGCAGCCTCTCAACTCCATAACAGCCTGACAGTGAGCATTATATTATGCTCTGTAAGTACAGAGCCACACATTTACAAACTACAGATGCACTTGACGCACATCCAAGGTGTGCAATATCATTAAAAAGCATTGATGTAATCCTCCGAAAG
Organism: Antennarius maculatus; assembly: GCA_013358685.1. NCBI lineage: Eukaryota > Metazoa > Chordata > Actinopteri > Lophiiformes > Antennariidae > Antennarius > Antennarius maculatus. The sequence continues at coordinate 4,571,928 of CM023620.1, read as the reverse complement.
GGTGTCGGCTGAATTAATCTACTTATGCAACATTAGATTCTATCTGAACTCCCGTGAGGAGAATACAAGCCATTTAACAATATTCCTTGACCTCTGCTATGAGCTGGACCCTACTTTTGTCAATCTGCACCCAATGGAAGAAGCTTGAAATGGGGGGGGGGGTGCGATAGTAAAGACAAGGTGAGTGGTGATCAGGGTGGTAAATCGTCCCCTGACCGCGGATCCCTTCATTAGTCGGCCATCAGATCCGGCTCTCGGTCGTCTGATTGATCGGACACTCACACTTTTTTTTTTTTTTTAAATCCACCAAGTAACACATTTCTTAGCTGAGTTGCGTTCATCCCTGCCACTGTTTAACCGCTTTATTCAGCCCCAGTATGTGACCATCTGGTCCCCTGTCCTGTAAGTCTCTTCTAAAGCCCCGGCCTGACAAGCAAGAGATATGTCAATGTGGTCCTCGGCACAAAGCAACATCTGCCATGCCTGACGCCCACTATTGTATGGCCATTTAATCTGTCCCCCTCCTCCCCTTAACGGCGCACAACAGTTCCTGGTATTATGTTTTGCCACTCAATTAGCATTATCATCCCGCTGAAATAGAAGCCAATTTACCTTTAATGACGTGATTGTTAGATGAGTGACAGCAGTCGGCGCCGCCGCTATCGCTAGATAAACGGAGGCCTGCCCCATGTTTTCCTGACTGGTCGTGCGGAGGGCTGGGAAGTCAGAGCCAGCCAATCACGGGTGGCCTGACTTCACCCCGTCGCCACCGACATTGTTTCCTCTGGTTCATAGAGGCAGTGTGCTGGAAAATTGAGTCCAGATTCATTAGGTTTTCAGTGTGCCGCTCGAGTCAGTTAAATTGATACATTTCCTAACAAAATTGAAGTGCTTTTGTGGTGCCTGCGGATGGCTGGTGACCCCACTCGGCCCACTGAGCAGCCGAAGCAAGCTGATGGATCCATTAGACCGCTTAGACTGCTTATTCCTCTCTCTCCATCTCTGACTGACACTGTAAATCTGAACCAATTTCCGACTCTAATCACCATTACAAACCCCTTCCACTGTCCATTTGTTACTCTGCAATTCGAATACACTACCTAGATTGGTTCAGAAATACCAGTTTAGAGGGGCCCTCCTGCTTTCCCGTGGTTAAATGGCTCATGACTGGTCCCCCTTTTCTTAGCTGAAGCAGAAAAGCAGCGGCGACTGGAGGAAGAGGAGGAGGAGGAGGAAGAGAGGGGGGAGGAGATAACATACAGTGAAACAAAGGTCCTTGAACAATTCCCAAAAGATAAACTGGAATTAAGAAAAATGATAGATAAATGAATAAATACGGGGGAAGAAATAGGGAGTGTGAAATTCTGTGAGATGACAGACAGGCCTCAAGGCCACACCGGCGGCTGTGGTGGAAGGGTGTCCCTTGAATAACAATCACTGTTACACCTCCAAAACATTTCCTCATCCACTAGCCGTTTTCACCCAAGCTTTTATCTGCTCAGTCAACCGCACAGCACCAGCGAGAGCGGCTGGAGGATATTATTTCCCTGTTGGCCCCAGTCATATAACTCTGCTTAATATGCACTCTATAATTTAAGAAACTTGAATTATAACCCAAACGCGCCTTGCTTTATATTATCTATCTAACCTTCAACTTTGTTCAACTTTGAATTAGTGACTCTGAACATTTTCACATAACAGGTAAAAAAAAAAAAAATGCTCCAAAAGTAAAGCCTCTTGCATTATTTATGCTCTTAACTCATAGCGGTTCAATTGAAGGGCTTATATTGAAAACCGGTGAGCTCGCCCATCAGTCTCTACATCTAATTAACTGCTGAACCTCATATCCTCTAAGTGCAGTGGAAACACATTT